>CAXIVR010000008.1:57528975-57921475 GCA_964035755.1 Teleogryllus oceanicus
TCATTTACAAAACTGAAGAAAAAAGTAAAGAACAAAAAAGAATTGATTTCCATACATTTACTCCAGCTCTTACATGCGGTCGTTGTTCATCTGATTCAGTATCATCACTGCTGCTGCTCCCCCCACCACTTCCATTTCCGTTTCCACTGCCACTGCTGCCACTGGTACTGCTCTCCAAAACCGGAGACTTTGGGGAAAGCCTTTTAAAACTTGCTGACAGCTTGGCAGTTACAGTAGGAGTTGCAGATGCCACATTAGTCTGTTTCACTGTGTGAAAACTTACTCTTTCCTGCCCATATCCATCCTTTACAAAATGTTTAAAAAAGTTTGGTATACATTCTTGACAATAGTTCATTTTTATACAAAACTTTTAGAAATCAAAATCTCAACCACAAAGACTACCATTCATTATTATTATCTACATTTTATCTATCTCTAAACATTAAATATTTTTTTATTTTAAAAGAAATATTTTGTCCTTCTTTCTCTTTCATTACATTATGAAGAAATGACAGATATTATATGTTACTGAACTTACTTGGGAATTCTTGCACCTTTCACATGTATTTTGTCCATACTTTCAGAAAACTTTGTTTAACTTAAATAGTTTATATATTGGCTACCTTCCCAGTAATTATTAATTCATGTTATGAGGAAAGATTTGTCAAAGAAACTACACTTACCTTCCAAAATTCGGCCAAATATCCTTTTGATTTTTTATTATAAACATTCCACAATATGGAACGTTCCTTTGACGGATCATCCCATGTGTATAATATACTCTGATATGGGCTTAATAACATAACCTGCAAAAAGAATTGATATGTAAATGTAAGTCTCTTTTTTAGACAGAATTACTACTTTAGTTCCAACTACTTATGCATTGATGTGTGGCAAGTTACGTTCTGATGCCTTCCAAGAGATTTCATGAACCTGCTGAACAACTGTACGTATCTGTTTGCCTAACAATCAGGGGTAAATGTGACATGAGTAACTCTTTGCATGAAATTTCACTCTACATGTGCATTGGCAAAAACTGCTTTTCAACCTCTTCTAAATGCCCTAGAAATTTGTAAAATTTACTCGGAAACACCTGACAACATGAAGTCGTAGGCTTCTGCGGCCAGGGTCATGTGAATGATCCTGGTTGTCCAGGTGACGCCGCGTTGAAGGCTGTGTGGCAAACACAGCCTTCGATGCGGCGTCTCCCGACAGCCAAGATCATTTACCTGATAACATGATGTAATTTATCAGAATATCCAGGGAGGAAACGTCAAAACTTCGAAAATAAGCTTTTAAGACAATTTTAAGCATGTGGATATTCCAAATGTCTGAGTTGTAATAAACATTCAAAAGTTGGTTTGAAAAGATACTTTATATGCCAAAATTTGCATTTCAGAAAAATAAACACTCCAGAAACATGTAAATTGTTTATTATTTACTAAAGAAATGAATACATTTTTTCACAAAAAATTATTACAATAAAAAGCAGTTGAATTGTGTACATTGTTTTTTTGTGTTAATTTTTCTTTCTGAAAAGATTATTTTCAAATTTTAGTTGTTTCTCCCAGGGTATTCTGCACACACACACACACACATGCACGCACACATGCACACGCACACACTCACCACATACATACATTGCATACTCATACCAGCTAATTATCGGTAGTTCAGGTATTTATTTATCAAATTTATTTAAAGAACCCGCCTGTCCTGCTTCTTCAGCTGGCCCCTCGCTCTGACCTGTCAGCATCCCTCCCAACCCAGCATGAGGAGAATCGCGGGTTGCACAACTGATTAGTAAATGCTCCCCTACTTCTAGGGACACATATTTCAACAACACACACTACATTCAGGGTTGGGCAGTATTTAAATACTTGTATTTGAAATATGTATTTTAAATACATTTTGTGTTTGAAATACTGTATTTTTGAGATTTTTGGACATGTATTTTAGAGATGTATTTAAATACATAAAATAGATTTTAAAAAAAACTTAAAATACTTTAAATACAGAGGAAGAAGATAATACATCTTTTTTCTTTTGTTTGGTTCTGCTAGTGAATGAACCTCATTGAAACAAAAATAAAGGCTCCTTTCAGCTGTTTAACTTGAATTCTCTTCATTTTTAAACAATAAATTTTAATCATTAAAAATGCTGGGCAATTATCCGACAATAAAAAAGCGTTTATTCCTTATAACACTAATTTATGTTAATCCACACCATTCAACAATTGTTTTCCTTTGCGGGTTTTATACGTTCGCTAACTACAGGTTTATTGTCTGATGATTTGTTTGAAAAACTACTTTTAAAAGGAAATTCCGATTATTTGATTCACACTTTTTTTTGTATTATTTTATATTTAAAAGTATTTTTATGAAAGTTAAGGAAAGTCTTTTATATTTAAAATTTTTTAGTTATTATTCAGAAATGTATGGTATTTTATAAGTATGTTGTACTTTAAACAAGTATGTATTTAGCAATTCAAAACCTAATGTATTTTGAGAATATATTTAAATAATTATTTACAAAGTGTTTTGGTGAAGTATTCGAATACTAATTTCAATATATTTTGCCCAACCCTGACTACATTCAATGGAAAACAGATACTTTGTATTCTCTTTTCCCTTGAAAGTAATATGTGAACCGGTATGTTTGGAATTGCTCCAGGCATTACATAGCTGGAAAATCCACCGTACACGCATGCATACTTGCATTTTCCTATCATGCTACCACTACCATGCAAGAGGCAAAGTAGATTGAGAAGAAAAGAATAAAGAAATAATAAAAAAAAATTGGAGCCACTTTTGAGAAAATTCTGAAAACCTTGTAAAGGATGGTCTACCCTTCAAAATATAAATACCTGTTTCAGATTCTCAGTACGACCAGATCGATCATATTTTGAGAATAAAAATTTTGGAGAAAATCGCCAGAACGGTTTAGGTGCAAGCGTTGACCAGACAAATATTTTACTGTTAAAAATCAGTATCAGGGACCCACAAAACGAGGATTTTGACTACATAATGTGTTAGAGAATGTAATTTACAGGAACAAGAATTATTAACATTTTCAGTATCAGTTTTTCCCAATATGAGTTTTTATTGTATATTTAAAATAAAAATAAAAAAATTAAAAAAAAATTAAAAAAAAAAGAGAGGGAAAACACACACACGCCGTTTTTGACTCAGCATAACAATGTTTTCTCTACATTACGCCAGGTTACTCAAGCCACTCCCCACCTTTGGGCCTCCTGGTGGAAAAAGGTAGGTTTCTGTCAAGGAAGTTTGAAAAGTTAGTTCTATAAACTACACTTAAAGAATTAAGTGCAAGAATCAATGTAGATTCATGCAATTAGATATTATTTTTTATGAATTTAATATGATTATTTCCATATGTAATAGTTCACTAACTTCAAACATCAGAAGGTATTCTCAGTATTAACTTTATCTCACCTCTCTATTTCTTAAAATAAATAAAAATTTAAGAAAGCCAACCAAACCTGTCCAAGGTCTTGCTGATGAATTTTCAAGAAGAGATCTTCGCACAGATTGTCAACACGAACTGGAGCATCACCCACCATGTAATTTCTAAATGAAATTGAAAATGGCACTTCACCTCCTCCAGTGACTTGAACACACAATCCTGACTAAACATAAGATATAGATATGCAGATTCAATAGAAAGGGAAAAAATGTTTACTTCTCAAATATCATTTTAACACTAAAGACAGTACATGAAATAAAAGAAATTTCACTTATAAAAATCCATTTACTCACTCCTTTGTCCATTCGTAAAACTGTTTGGTGTACTTGAGTAATAGGAAAATGTTGGGACACAACTTTGCTGTCACGAAATTTTACATACATTCTCATTGAGTTTGTTTCAGGCCAGAATGGTATACACTGAGAAACAATTAACAATTTTAGCATTTTTGACAAAAAATAAAAGCATAAGGTTTTATTGAAGAAAAAATAAGTAAAATCCAGGTAAAAATTCATAACTGATCACAATCAGAGTGCAAATTGATGGTAGGATATTGGGATTTGGATTTGGAATCACTCTCCCAAAAATGTGTCATGTCCCCTTCTGGAAAAGCATGAAGCATCCAATCCATTTCTAAGTGATTTATGATTTCTATCCTCTGAATTGTTCAACTTAAGGAATCTAAAGAAAAGAAATCTTTCCCAAGAGCATTCTTAGGATTTTCCCAGACTGTGAAAGTAAAGATGGTCTCAGGGCTTGAACCCCCAGCCCACCCACACACAAAGAAAATCATCAATTCACACTCTGGTCACAACTGAAATATTTTACAGGATGTGCTGCTTTCTACTTACTTGCCCAGGAGATAAATCAATCCAAAGATCAGCTCTTTCATTTTCTTCCATGAATCGTAGGTGCTTGCGACTACTATTACTCACAAGAAAATTTGGAAGTAAAGTCACAATACGTGTAAACTGTGGGTACAACTGAGACGAGTTTATCACCAAAAGAATGCGATATAGCCTATGACGCTCACGATCTTGGCATATAACTAAACCTGAACATCCTGCAGTATCCAATGAAAATGCAGATGACCAGGATGACTGATAAGCACGTAATCGTACACATTTACGCCTTGGCTTTTTATAGCAAAATAAAAGAGGTTCTTCACTTTGTGCTTCATAAACAACATCTGATGATGATCCCTGAAATAATGACAAATAATAATAATTATCCACAAATGATTAAATAAAATCTGGAATGAATTTATTTAAATTTTTCTGTAACTGCTATTTCATTATGTTAACATTGATGTATGAATTTACAGAAAAATTCAGTCTTCATTACATAATTCTCTCCTTTAAAATTTTAACTCCAACAGAGACTCAAAAAATGTTTTAATTATTCAAATTCAAATTACCCATCACATACATTTCCTAAATAAATCAATGAAAATAAATACCATATTATATCTAAGAATTTTGTAAGCAGAGGATGCTACTTTAATCACTACTTTGCTTTTCTGCTAGTCAAAGTGAGAACAATGTCACTTAAAAGTACACAAACAAAACAAAACAAAAAAAAAAAAAAAAAAAGGAAGTATAACTATAAAACAGTAAATCCAGTCATAGTTTGAGATCTTTTTAGAATGGAAGATATGTTATTTTAAATTAAATTTATAAACTCTTAGCATCAACTTACCTTAATACTATCTTTCAAAATGTAAATTACATATTCATTTTCATGACTTTATTTAACAATTAATTTGTAACAAGGCAGCTAGATAGGCACAACAAAACCCGTCTTAAGCCTTGCCGAATCTGCCTTGTGCAGTGTCATTCAGCAAGCACACTGCCACTGAAAGTGTGGATGCTCCACTCCCACCCCTAACCCCTGCCTGTGCCCCTGCCCCGTCATTCGACTACATGCATCACAAGTCCTAACACATCCCCTAGAGTTGCTTGTTCACCGGGTGTTTACTCAAGAGTCTAGGGAGAACATTCTAGAATTTTAGACATTTAAAAGTATGACATAATCCTATGGTTTGCTTTTATAATAATCCAATCATCAATACAATAAATTCACACTAACCCGAAGTTGAAGAGGTAAACTAGTTTTGTTGATAATCCAGTAGGGAGCATACAAAATTACATCACATGATCCTCCTCTTTCAACTCGTAAACTCAAACCCAATTGTTTATTACCACCTTCAGTGTCGTATTCTGTTGCCATTGTTACCATCTTCTCTTCAAGATCAGGCGTTAAATTGAAACCTCCTGTCCAGGGTATTCCTAGATAGCTTGGTACCTGTAAATGCAGAAAAGCAAAAAGATCTCAGAAAAATTCTCTTGCAAATGTTTCCAAGATGGAGGGATACATGGAAATTGTCTTGTTTTCATTACTATTTGTATCTTGGCTAATCTATCAAGTATTTTCTGCACAGGAAACAAGAAGTACATGAATTAAAAAAAGTACTGTTAATAATATTTTACTTACTTCTACATTTATTCGGTGCATTTTAAGTAGATTAAGAAAATACACGCTTGTCTTTTCTCCTGCTTCAATACGCACTTCATACTTAATACTTGCAATTTTAATTTCGAGTGCATAAGGCAAATAATTATGAATGATCAAAGGTGGCAGTAGCTTAATCAAATAGTTAGGTATTGTTCGAGAAGCTCTACCTAGAGCAACACCTTCCACACATAATGCCTAAAAACAATATTCATGTTAATATCATCATTATTCAGAATGCACCTACTAATAATCTCAGTAGCATTAAAAAAATATTGAATGGGGAGTACCCTTAGGGAGAAAACAGTTGGATCTTTTTCTTCTTTGGGAGAACAGAAGATGTCTTTGGGTACATTCAAATCTGATGCTAGTTCTTGCCACCAGAGATTGCCTTCACTCACATAGTAACTGCTACATGGTGCAAGATAAAATCAATTAATGTAATAAATACTTTTCAAAAGAAACAAGCATTAAACACAGAAGACATCAACAATGAAGAAAATCAGAGGAGTATGTTTTGTTTACAGAGTATGTTTCTGGGCAAATTACTGAATAATCATACTTACTCCACATATGCAGGGAGAATATGAAGTTTGCAATGATATGCTACAAAGAGAGGCACATTAAAGGTTTCATCTGGTTCTACAATTGCCACCCTTATAGTATCCTCGAAGGGGTTAGTGGATTCTCCTATGTACTCTACACCCAAAGTATCTAAAACCACTTTCTTGTAGTAGAGTCCTATTGCATATGAAGTTTCATTTTTAATCTGCAAAAATAAAAATATTGTTAAGAACAAATAGCAAAACTCTTTATTTAAAAATTAAACTGAACGTGTTCTTAGGAATTAAAATGTGTACCTGAAGTGGAGATCTAACACACACATTCCTATGCTCATGACATTTTGTTACATTGACCATTACATAATATCTGGTATTGTTTTTACTAGGTTGAAGCATATGCAATTTACTGGTTTCCCGTTGAGGAATCAATACATGAAGATCATCAAAACCTATAAACAAAGTTTTCAAAGTAAATTATCCTAGTTACTTCAACACCTTTAACAACAAAATAATTAGCATTTGAAGTTGGGGCCAATTATTTACATACCTTCCATTTGAACAATAAGACGTTCATTTGTAATATTATTATAAAGCCTGGTAATAGGAACACTGGGAAAACTTAATGTGGGTGAGAAAATTTCTTGTTTAGTTGAAGGTTCAAGTCTGTTATCTTGAAAACCACCTTCAAAGCTGGAAAAAATGTGATATTTGCAATAGATAATTATTTTAACTAAATTATAGATATGTTCATGAAACAAGTGCAACTTGTTTTTCATTTACTCTTTAATCATTTACAAGGAAAGGTCATAGTTCATTGACTCTCAGAACTAAGTGAAACTTGCTTCATTAGAAAGCCCTCAAAAATTTGTTACCTATTTAACTACAAAACATGAGGTGCCATGAGATTCATTGGTTCCCATACCCCATTATCCTATTACACATCTCTCAAGTATTTTTATGAACATAAATGTCCATTTTCTGCAAGGAGATAGCACTTTAAGCAACTTTCCAATATAAAACTGCATAGGAAATCTGTTCGTGAAAATGAACTTATAATGATTTTACCTTTGTAGGCCTAAGAGAAATAGGGCAGATTTGTAGGGTACCCATTATGAGTGAGGTAAAGGAAATTTAACTGTTGCTGCATTCTTTTTGTTTGTTTTTTCTGGTAAAAATGTTGTAAACAACGATTTTTAAAGTTCTAGTAAATTGGTATAAATACCTTTCCTTTTGTAGTTAAATATACATTTTTGAAATCTTTTATACAAACACAGTTTTATTTAGTTTCTGGAGTCAACAAACCATAGCCTTAATTTCACTGTACCTTTCCAAGTCAAGGTCATCGTACTCATCAGAATGACAAACATCTAATAATTCCGCTGATGCAACTGTTGATGCCGGACTACTGGGGAGGGAATCTGATTTTTCATATGTTGCTGTGAGAAGCACTTTTTTTGAACCATCAAGATCTGTCTGCAAATCATAAAATTAAAAAAATATATCTTCCTCCTTAAGGAACCAATATCAAAAAGAAAACCAGACAAAAGTAAATAAAAATCAGTACTCACTTCTGACATAGAAACCACAGAAAGTTTTGAAGAAGGTCCTAACTCATTAAACAGGGACATTTGTGCGTCTGAGCTACAGAAAGATGGACTTGGTCCGCTTGATGTTTTATGAGTGAATCCATTGGCAAGATCCAGCAATATTTGAACAGCAGATGGTGTCAATGTAAATTTCATTTTATCACGTGAATTAATAATGATATACGTTGCCATTCTTTCTATTGCTTCTGTCTCAAGTCCTGAGTCAATAGAATCACCTTTAATACAAGAAAGTACATTATTTCAACAGATCATTTTAAAAAACTACGTTTAATTCTTTTATTATATTGAGAAGTGGAATAATGAAATAGGCTAAATATTCTAGGAGCCTCAACATACAAGGACTTCCTAAATCTTTATATTGCAGGGTGTGGTGCTAGGAAATAAAAATATTGTGTTTATGATTATTAATTGTATGCTTATAATCAACTGATTATGAAATTGATACTGAATTCACTTGATAAAGTCATCTAGCCAGTTTTTCCTATAGACTTTTAGTTTGTTTATATCCAATTCAGAAAACCCAGATTGAGTATTGCGTACATGAAAATCAAAACTATCTGCACTAATCATAGAGAACAATAAACTTTGTTTTTGTTGTACCTGAAAACCTTCTTGGTGGCATATTGCATTTTTTTGCCCCAAAGAAAAGAATAAATGTCACTCACAAATATTTCAAATGATTTAATTCATTAATGAATTAATTTCTACTTTCATACCCTATCAATATCAATGAAAAACTCACCATGTTTCTTTAAAAATACAGTTCTTTCTTCTGGCCCAATGATAGTGTTATTGCAACTAGCAGTCATTTCAGATGACTCTTCAGTCTCAGCAGAAGGCTCTGCACCACTCGATTCTTCTGACTCACTCATTTCACCATCACTGCTGTCTCTAGAGTCAGTACAATATCACACAATACAACACACAATAAAAATTAGTATAAATGAATATTAAACACATTTAAGGAATGAAAAGTAATCATTTTTTTCACATTTCATACTTCTTATTAATCAATATCACTTTTAATAAAATATAGATAACTGTTTAAATTATATTTTCTCATGTAAAGAAATTGAATGCATGGAAGCTAAAGATTAATGCTAAATAGGGATGAAATAAAAACAATCAGGAGAGAATACATTTTCACATTCCCACACTTGTAAAAAATAACCTCCCATCTTATGTGCCATAATAAGTAAAGAAATATTTTCCTCTTAAAGCAATGTCTCAGAAATTGACTTAAATTATGTTGTTTTATGATTCTCAAAACTGAAAAAGTTTATTTGTTTCTTAAATATTCCTAGATATATTCTTAGGTTTGCTTTGTAGTTTGATTTCCAAAGTAAAGAAAATATTAATACCTCAACTTTATCCATGTTGTTAACACAGGTACATAAACTCTAAATAATAGTGAAACATAAATACTGGACAAAATACTGTTTCCATTCATATTCAGCAACAAGGACAAATATTTCCTTTGAAAAACTGTTACAAATGATGCTACTGTATTAATTTCTTACCCAGTGAAAAGATGACCAACAGCAGTTGCTAGTTTTTCAAGAATTCCTTCTTCATTTTCAGAGTCAGAATCATCAGGGTAACCAACTAAACTTGATACTTCTGGAGTGAAAAGTTAAAAGAGTAGGGAAAGAAAATTAGGGTTGTTACTTATAAGTTTTCTTGGATCTATGAGAATGAACTACAATTACATTTATCACATGCTTGCATGGATGAAGGATTCACGTGTATTGTATCCGTATGATTTGCTTAGAACATTTTCACCATCATTTGTCTATTAATAAAATTAATTAATGTTTTCTCAACATTCTCTTTTATTCTCTAACTTCTGTAACAATGTGAACTACCTGGTAATATCACATCTAAATTTTATTATACTTGCCATGAATGCTTCGTTGCAGCGGTTGAGTAGATTCTAAATATTTATGACGAATGAATGTCATTCCATTTTCTTCCATTTCTGTTTCATCAGCAGATGTTTCTGACTCTTCATTATTCTGCTCCATGGAAGTTGCATGATATTTGATATGAGTCTTTCCTTCACACTCTGTAGTCAACTCATGATCAAATTGACCAGATACAGGAAATGCTTTTGCATGAAAAATCTGAAAGCATTCCCAAATAGTAATAGTTCATTTAACAACCTACTGTCATTCAAAATATTCTTTCACATAACAAGAAATATTTCTTGATAATATTTCATTAACTATGACTTTACAGAAACTTTCCTTAAGTTTGTGTAATTATTTTATCTTTGTCAGCACCGACATATTCATACACATCTATCTATCCATGTATCTGTCATAATAACAAGAACTATTATATCACAATAAAGTGATTTACATTCTCATAAAATTTAAAATAATATTGCATTAAATTTATTATATCACATTCTACCACAGCTAACAAATTTTAAATGTTAATACTCAACTATTTCTTGAATAAGTAAACATTTGCTATTTCAATATAAACATATGGAAGATTATTTCAAGCAATTACAATTAGTAAGAAGTTTGAAAAATTAGGTAAATTTTAATTCTCTTATTTTTTAAATTTTTTTGAGAACCTTTGAAGTCAAGTTCTCGATTAGTAACATAACATTTTTTGTTTTATTCTAAGAGAGTAAGCTTCAGCCCTAATATATTTTTATTTTACATACAATACAGGCAAACGTCCAATTGTAATTAGGACATTAATAGATAATAAACATCAATAGAAATTCAAAATCATGTTTTTTGCATTTCATTTATAAATCACATAATTGTTAGGTACTTGATTTGTCTTCCATAAAAAGGCATAATAAAAAGAGTTTGTTCTCGCCAATGGAACACTAAATAGTACAGTTCCGGCAGTCAATGCATGAATTTAACCAAAGGAAGTTTAGTTTACAATGTTGGAGAATCTATATACTTATTTAAAAACTTATACAAAAAAGGAAGATTGCAATATTCCCTATAAGAGTGCTGTGAGCTTATCAGCTCACTGAGCACAAGTCAGATGCTGCAGCTAGTCAGATTAGCTGCAATATGATGGTAATCACGAGTTGACCTAGGTGATGGCATACAAAGTTGATGAGCAACAAAAGTCAAAAATGTATGCTGGACAGTTTCAACTCTAAAGACATGGGTTTGATAAGAAGGAGAGTAAATCTATGAAGCATATACCAAAATAGGTTTCACCAAGGTAAGGTGTAAGATTTTAAGTGTTAGGGTGTTAATGAAGTCTGAAGATATGGGTCTCACAAAGCCCAGCATCCAATTAGCTTTATTAACCATATATCCAATATGTAGATGGAATCTCAGTTTACTGTCAAAAATCACACTCAAATCACTAAACTGTAAAACTGTTTCCAATGAAGTATCAACTATTTTGTAACTAAATATTATTTTATCAGTAGAGCTAGTAAATGACATTAACTTACATTTATTTACATTTAGTTTAAGTCTCTTCAGAAGGTACCATTGGAAAAATTTATTTCATTCAGTTTGAAGATCAAAACAATCTTGGAGGGAGTTAATGATTTTATAAATTTTTAAATTGTCAGCCAAATATAAAAAGTTTGAACTTGGGAGAAATAGCTTAAAGTCATTAACAAAAATTACAAAAAGGAAGGGCCCTAAATGGGAGCCTTGTTGTCAAATAGCTATGAAATCATGTCAAGAATCTCAGATACCTAATTTTTCCAAGCATTGAGCATGAGACAATGTTAACAGTATCAAAAGTTTTTGAGAAATCTGTGTAAACTAAATCAATCTTTTTTTCAATTCTAATTTTCAAGAAAAAAGTTGTATAGTTTATAAATTAATAACAGGAGATCTAATTTTCCTAAAACCATGCTGTTCTTCATAATGAATTGGCTTAATAAAGAAGTTAATTTAGATGTAATTATAGATTCCATAATTTTTGTAATAATGCATAATTTAGACATATGTCTGTAGTTCTCGATATAATAAATACTGGTTGACAATTACCTTCACAGTTGCTTCCCATGGTCGATAAATATTTTCTTGTTCTGCTATCGGTTCAATGAATGGTTCCCATGTTCCTGTTTTCTCATTAAAATAAATGCCTTGGACTTGTATATCAGCTAAAAGGAAGCATAGAAAATGAAGTTGAAAAGATTTGTTGTGAACTAAAGTTTATTGTAAAATAAAATCAATTGTTGAAAAATAATTACCTTTGGCATGCAATTGTCTTGACCAATCTCGAATGTTTGCATTCAAACTTAACTTAAATAATAGAACAGGCATTCGCCTGGGACCATCTTCCATTTCAAAGATAACTTTAATTTTTGGAATCATTACTGTCATATTCTCATCATTTGGCCTTTCTTCATTGTAGTAGAATGACTGTAGACAAAGTTTCCTAGAAAGCAGTGAAATTTAATTCTAAATATATTAATTTTTTGTAGCATTTTAACAGGCTTCATTCACTTCAGACATTTTGTTAAAAAAATGTAATTTTTGTTAAAGCTTGCAAAATATTAAAAAAATTTTAAAAATTTTTTATCTAAATCCATGAAAGAAAATAATAATATGTTTCACCAATTAATGCTATGTCCAAAGAAAACATACATTCATTCCAGCAAACAGTAAAATGTCTGAACTTCTGATATCCCATTGATGGCATAAAGCATAAGATTTAAATTATGAGCAGCATGATTCCCAAACAATGCATCATGAACTTCATTTTTATCTGAACACCATTGTAAATTTCACTCAGAACTGCTGCGCCTTCCTATCCTTGACTTCTACATTTGGATAAAACAATGCCTTGTTCTTTTACACCCTCGACAATATCAAATTACTAACCTTGTGCTGATTGATCTTTGACTTTCTTAAATCCTATGAAAGATTAATTAATTTATATTTTAATCGGTTAGCCAAATTAATTTTCCTCTATGGTAAAAAATGGTAAAATTTGACTTAAATGCTCAACTTTTGATACATATTTCACTGTGTCCATTATAATAGAAAAACATAAGTGCTTTATTGATTTCTTCCATGAATATTTTAGACACAATTTTAGATAAAATACTTATTATTTCGTTATGAATTTGGGGACTGAAATAAATGGGACTCCTGGACCCTCGGGGCCCCCAGGCATGATGCTACCCCGTGATATAGAACCTACACTGCTGAATCCTCTGATAAAATGTAGTTTTTTCAAACAAGAAGTCATTTGGAGAGAGGGTCATGAAGCTTGTACACTTCCCCTGCATCTACCGCTCATATTCACCTCCCCTCCAATTACAGTATCATTTCAAGTGATAGGCTGCAACATCATTACAAAATATTTTAGTATCTTTCCCCTTCCAATTTTGATTTTAATTGCCATTTTTGCTGCTTATTTTTATTATTTTTAGAACTTTTTAGGCACCAGAAATGCAAGTTTATAGTATTGTGATATCTAGGAAGGTAAAAAACATCAATACAATAACATTAATGTTTTGTTTATGATGTTTTTCCTCAATATGTTTTTCTAGAAACTTTGATGTTTTCAAAAAACAATTCTCATAATAGAAAAAAAATTTCTAGTATCTAATTTTTTGTGGATTGCTTGAAATCAATAGCCACTGATATCTGTCAATGTTGTTGATCCCCAAAGGGCAAGAAACTATTTAGTATTCGCAACCTTCCCCAGTGTTGCCAGGTTAGAGGAATATGGGGCAGGGGTGGGAGAAGATTTCTTTATGGGTGCGTTTGGGGTTTTGATCAGGAAGACTCACTATATTATAATTTTAACAAAACATTCATTGTTTCTTCCAAAAAGACAAAACTAAATAAAACGGTTCAATATTCACTGTAGATACCTTAAGATGGGCAGAGATGAAGATGAAACAATTTGTTTAAAATAAAATTGTATTAGCAATGAATGACATCTCATTGAAAAGAGAATCTTTCAGTTGTAAATCCAAAACTACGAGTATATTTTCTGCGGGTATAAAATTATCATGGGGTGCCAGAGGTTCACCATATGAGTGAACTTTTTAGATTATTGATTTAAGCACTAAGAAAATGAAAATAGAGAACATGTAAATATATCTTAATAAAATAAAATAAATAATTATGTAGTGAGGAGAAAGGATTCTACTGCTTATTATGGTTAGTTTTTAATCGCAATTAGAGCAAACTTTTTGCATCTGGAATCGTTCAAATCTTCTAAAACTACTTCAAAAATATGCTCCAGTCCAGGTTTTTAAAAGTTATTGCTATGTTATTGTATCTTTTTTATGTTTTGCTTGAGGTAAAATCTTAAACTGCATTTTAAAACTTGAATACTGACTAGAAAATTAATATGACAGTCAAAATATACTTAAAACTAATATTTACATATGTATCACACTAAATCCAGGATGTTTTACTTTCATTTTTTATGAATTAATGTGAATAAATGGAAAAATAGCAAATTATTATGTCCCATATTTTTTTTTGATAAACATTATTATTAATATATTACTTACTCATGACTAAACAATAAAATACAAATTATTTAAATTTTATAATTAAAATTGAAAACAGTGGGAAAATACCATCTGCTTTATCATATTTAAAATATCAATATTTTAAAAATCATGATTTTTGTCAATGTTTTTATCAACATTGAAAACCTTGTGATGATGTATCGAAATATTGATGTTTTGATAAAATTTTCCATCACTAATCATATCCAAGAATTATTTATGACCCTAATATTCTTTCATTGAAGCACAAGACACACCCTCCATTCACCTAAAAACTGAATGTCTGGAATAAATTCAATTTGTTCCAATTATCTAAGTTTTAATTTTTTTAATACTATTGGTCTTTTACCTCCAGTACAAACATCAGGAAAAAGGTATGGCTGAATTCTTCTAGGAGACCACAAATCATCAACATCTGTTGGGTGATAACCCATTCCTGGAAGGATATCAGTTTCTTCAAACTGAAGAGAGTTTGTGGCTTCCTGAACCACCTACAAAAAACATCAATACCAAACTAATTATATGTCTTAAATCCAATTGAAAAACATTATTACTATCTTCTTATATCTTTTAGTACAAGTTTTAATAAGAAATGAAGTAGAGGCAATAATTTTCATTCAGGTCCATCATAAAATTGAGTTTGACAATGCATTCTTAATTTTCTAATAGCCATTGATGGCAAAATTTTTCAGAATTTTGGTATATAATTAATAGTGTTCAGATTCACTTACATTACAAATTGTGTTAACAGTGCTGGAAGATAGATGAATATCTACTGGGGTAACATTCAAAGTCATACGCATTCCTTCTTCAGATGATTTGAAACTCTTAACAAACTCAATATCACAAGGGTGTAGTACCTGAAACATTTAATTGATATTAATGAAAAATATTAATATACAAACAAATTTTTAAAATATTATCCAGAAACTGTAAAATGTACAATAACTCAAAAGCATGGATGCTCAAAATTTTTTGAAGGTTTGTTATTATTTATCAAAGAATTAAAAAATCCTCATTTAAAGCCCCAATAACGTAAGTAGTATTTGAAACAATATTACAAACATTACTTTGTAAATTCTGAGTGATGTTTATTATAAAGTACAAAGTTTTGTCATTCAATTTGCAGTTCTTCTCTCTAGTAAAATTGATTTAGCATAGTTTTAAGATATCTGGAATCAATATCCATTTCAAAGATTCTATTAATTATCATTCTCCTATAGTATTGAACCTGGACTGTAAAAACTTAATAGAAAAAATGCTATGTATATAAAAATATGAAATATTGTTGAAAAATTGTAAAGAACACTGTTTTTAAAGGATTGTGAATAATTAATTCTAAAATGGTAAAAATATCTATTTATTGTATTCAAAGATAGGCATGACATCTACGGTATTCAAAATGGGTGCTATTGGGTTTTGGTGCTTTCTAAGTAAGCTTTAGATCTTTGGTTCTTTCTAAGTAAGAAAATCTAAAAGCAGAACAATTTAAGTCACAAAACACTAAGCATACTTGATGAAAATAAATAGTTTGCACAGTCTGTTTGTTGGTTGCAGCTCACGGAAAGGTGAAGTTGAAGAGTTTGGTAATGAACAAATATCATAACAAATATTGTAATAAGGCAGTCTAAATGTTTTCTTCTGTTCTTGCAAGACTAATATTTGCTTGGATGTCACAGAAGATATTATAGGTGTGACAATGGCTACTATTTTTGTTTGCAATTGCAAAGCACTGATATCATTTACGCGAAGTTACAAAATTATAAAATTTAAAATAAGGTTTTGGAAATTTATTTCAATCATTATCATTAGCAATATTAGGGTTGGCATTAGTAGAAATCTTTTCTTTAAACATTGTATACAAATTATTTGTGTGTCACATACTCAAAGATTAATAGAAATTTGAAGAAAATAATGAAATAGATATTTGGCTTACCATGTGAGGGTGATGTTTGGTTTCTGTCTGTAGTTTGGACATTACATGCAGACTTGCCAAAGAACACACCAAAGAGTCACGACCCGGATGGTGACTGTAATCCACCAAGAATTCAGTCCGCAGCAATAAAGCATGTCCATTAGATTCCGATAAATCAGAAAATATCATCACTTCTGGTTTGCGAAACTGAATTGAAATGGACAAACCTGTACAAAACAAATAAATTATTGTTACCTTGTTTTAATGAACAATCTTTTTCACTACCAGACTCTGTGGTAGAAAATCTAGTGATTACATGCTAAAATAGAATGCAGTTGAAGATCAATGTATTTCAAGTCAGTTGTCGATCTAGGAAGATATGAAAAAGGTGCTTTTTTGTACTGACTCTTAATAATCTATTTGTTCTCCTTAACATTAAATATACAAGAGCTTTACTTCCACCATGGAAAGCATCATGCAAAACAAAACAATATTGCAATATGGTTGAAGTACTGCCTTTCTGAATCAAATTTGAAATGAAATTGAAACTTGTAAAACTTATTAAAAATTGATTTAAATGTAATATATGTGAGCTCAGTCCATAAATCAGCACTAAAGATGTTTGTCTGAACCTTCAGACTTTAAAATCTCAGTGATGACACAGGTCTATAAATAACTAAACATCTCCAACATTATTGTCTGACAGTTAATTGTTGATTTTACCTATGATACAATTCATTTTTCAAATAGTTATTTTATTATTCAATTGATTTTATTTTGTACTTTTTTAACTTTAGCATAGTTACTCTGGTTAAGAAAAACTTCATTACAATTTTTTTCAATTTTTTTTCTTTTCAACATACATATTAGACATAGTACAACAACTTATTTTTGTAGCATAGATCCATTGAGTTCTTACACTCAACCAATCTTAATAAACTGGCCGAGTGAAGCTCAGAGCCAGCTTTGTCACAGTCACTGCAGCAGCTCTGACCAGGAGGTCCCAAGTTCAAGTTCTGATGGCAGATTTTTAACATATAGCTATACTTGGTTTTCTTTTAATGTGGCATCTGAGGGTTTTATCTTCAAGATGAATAAGGCACAACTTTTGCGTCTTTCTTGGTCCTTCTGCAAGATGTTGCATGATCATGACTATCAAGAAGTGCTGCAGATCAAGCGACTCTAGTGGCGTTTTTTGTTAAAAAAACAACAACAACATTTATAGGTTTGGTTGGTTCTGCTGGGTACCCTCACTCTTTGGGAAGGGAAGCTAGAGATGTGCAGACTGTCTCAAATTCTATGTGACATTAAACTAACTTTTTGATATTGTATATAATATAATAGCATGGATCAGAGAGGCAGGAAGGGGGAAGATTACATGTAAGAGTACTTGTATAGGAACACTATGTACTGAGATAAGCCTTTTCTGAATCTCAAAAAGGTAAAAAAACATGCAAATTATTTGTTTGTAATAGGAAATGTGACAAGAATAGGGAATGAATGAGCCATGGACAGGATGTATGAAATTTTTTTGTGAAAAAAAATACAGAAAAGAAGTTGAAAAATGCAAACATGAGGGTGCCAAAAAATGGAGACAAAATTTTATAGGAATTATAATATATGTAAAGTGAGTTGGCATGCAGAGGAAGTAAAACTGGAGAATTAAATACATAATCAGTTAGAAACAATGTATTTAGGGATGCCCTGTTCAAGGTCAATGAAAAGGCAAGTGTGAATAACAAGTGTATAGATCTGCCCAGGATAATGTAGATGGGACAGTTTTGGGAATAGAAGAATATAGTTGAAAGTGAGTGTTGTTGGTGGTAGAAAGCAGAAGGAAGGTGTTGCTTATGAAAGCCAAATGTATCAAGGCGAATACATATGAATGAAATTTTTAATTCAAAGAACTAAAAGGAATTGGTTGTGACCCAGTATAATGAATTAGGTCAACCAGTTGTAAAATTCACAGTTGAAAAAGTCGGAATGGAATGGAAACGATCACGTCACTAGTCAAGCAGGCAGAAAAAGGGAGGTGAAAAGACACTTCGTTAATAGGGGGAACAGGAAGTTACATAGAAGTGTTGTATAGAAGCATGGCTTTGCATAATATAAACAAATCCATGGATGAATGAATGTTAATGTGATGAAAGTTCTTAAGAGGCTACAATTACAATGATCTCCTCTTGACATGCTGTCGCGTAGTGGGATCAAAGAAAGGTCTCAGGTCACACATATATCAATCTTCGCAAAAACAGAAAGTTCTGTATAAGCCTTTCATATATTTCACATAAAACTATTTCTTTACATAAGAATAATCTTGCAGAAAATTATTCAGAGTAAGAAGATAAAAACAATGTTTAACAAAAAATTGGGTAATTATAGACCCTGAAAAAATGCTTTAAGCAATTTACTTGCATACGAAACATTTTTGGTACTGTAATAATCAGTGCTTGCTTTCTAAACTTTTAGGTCCCACAATGCTCCTCAAATTAATTATTAATTTAAAAAGAAAAAGTTATATATTTACAATATAATTTAAAAATTGTTCCCGAGGTACCAGAATGCAGTTCTGTCACGTTCAGAAATCACGACCTGGTAATAATAATACCCATTATATTTCAATTATCTGCATAGAACTAGCAAACATTCTTAGATTAAGGGATAAGAATTCCCTCATTACACAATTTACCTGCTTGATCATCAATACATGATGCACCTGATGACAAATACCCACTTGTGCTGTCAGCAGAACTTGGAGGTCTCTGCAATGGCTTCAAGGTTTCAGCGGGTATTCTTGTCTTCAAAATTCAAGAGTTAAAAAAAATTAAAAACAAAAACATAATAAATTATATAGAGCTTTCAAAAGTGATAATACATTTAGGGATTTGAAGTACACAAAATGAATAACTTCATATGGATCAGTAAATTAATATTTTTTAAGAGCTGTGAAATGCAAATTTTATAATTTATGCATTACATTTTCTTAATTCCTATACATAATAATTTCATTACATGCTCATTCTACAGTGACATAATAAATGACCGTGTACTAAGTTGTGTAAATGTTGGTGTACATATTAAAATATTAATATAAATTGTTCTGGTTCAGTGATAAATAGTCTTAAATTAAAATTACAAACTTTTTTTGGAGAATTTCTGAAGATTTACTATCACACTCTTCACAATCAGATTTTTAAAAAAACAGAGGCTTATGTTAAAATCAGTTCAAAGATATTATAAATGCGTAATGTTAAAATACGTTTAAGAAAAAAGAGAATGCTAATATCATTACAAGAATGTTCATTTATATCCACGAAAAGGAATTTTTTTTTAAATAAAAGGGGCAAGGACAAACAAAAAATCAATCACCAAATTAATATTTTTATATCATTTATATTTTATTACAATTCATAATTCCCTTTCATCATAAAAATTACATACCTGAGCACCCAAATCTCCAACATAGCCATGGTTGATCACTCCTCCATCTAAAGATATATCTCCTGGGAAGGAGTCTAATAAAAATCGACCCAAATGTATGAAAAACGGAACAGATAGATTGAGACGTGTTTTCTCGACTAGAATATCAATACATCTGTCTCCGGTTTGTGTTTGGCGGAATGTTACATCAATTATAGGTGGAGATGAAACTGAGATTGAGCTAGAATCAGTTCTTGTTTTGCCATTATACGACTGGAAAATTCTGTAAAAGATCAAGTTAACCAAGAGTTTTTTGAAAATTAAAATGTTATAAGTACAAAACCAAAAAATCAGTCAAAATGAAGCATGACCTAATAGAATACTAACTTTCGAATAATGATACTACTATCCACTCGAATGTCTTCCAGAAGGCAATGCTGCAAGGCCATTTTCACAACAGTACTGTGATCATTAAACATTTCCAAAGACAAAGTTGCTTCTCCGACATCCAATTTACACAGTCCATGATTCAGATCACGCACTGGGGAACTTAAGATCTTTAAAGAAAAATAAAAAATAATATCAACACACCTGTTGAGAGGCAAAGGTGGGGGAAGGGGTCCTCAAGGAGCCCCAGTTGCTAATGACACATCTTTTTCTAATGCAAATGAAAAATTCTTTATAAGAAAACATCACCGGCCAGACATTGAATGTGCAATCCCTGCAATCCCCCTCCCATGCACCCCTGGGAATAATCCTTGGAGCATCTCTGCACATGTTTATAAAAAACAAACATCTGACATAAAAAAAATGGGTTGTTATTGTAGGAAATGCCAATGTCATTGTAGGAAAAATATAATTTGAAACTTTGTGATATTTTTCACATGCTTAAAAGTGCGGGGGCAAGGATACAAACCTGAGTGGTAAGCCACTATCTTGATACCATGCAGCATACACAACCCACTCCCACAGAACTTCAGAAAATTGCAAAGCAAATATTCACCTGTGATCTCAAAAACCGATGTCCAAAGTGAAACAACAATACTTTATAAATGGGAGAAAAAATGGTGTCTCAAGAGGGAGAGACAGACTTATTCTTTCAGAGTACAAGTATTCATTTTTGTCTCCTTCAATTTAATGCAGTGAATAAATTTCATTACGAGAATTTGTGGAAAACATTTTACTCAAAAGTGAACCCTTCAACCTTTCAATCAACATAACCCCAGTCATAACCCCCAATCATCATAAGTCAGCCAGCACTCGGAAGTGATGCAGCTCCCAGGGAATATGCTGAAGGCAATCAGATATAACACCTGAGCATCAACCATCTTGTCTCTTTTAAAATTTGATTTTACCCAGATAGCAAATGACTCTGACCAAGAAAGCCTTTGACTTCAAAGTTCCTGTCCTGTATATACAAGACAAGTAGAAGACAATTTTGAGCTATTATCATCTGGATTGGATTCTAGAACATGGGATTGAATGCCTTGTGCGGGCTATGGTTATTCACACAGAGCTTTTCTCTGTGGTGATTCTCAAAGTTATAGAGAACTCTGTCAACATTTAAATGAAACATGCTTTTTGTTTCTTCTCTTTACCTCAATCCTTCAAACAATGAAATGTATCATAAACTTCACTAATTTTTTATTAAATAACACACATGCTTATGTGATGTAAAAATTTTGTTTAAAATTACCTCGTCCATATCGTTAAAAAGAAAGATTTGCATTCCTTCCAAAGTAAGTCTGAATATAGCTTCCCGGCGCACTTGCTCAGATTGACAGAAAAATGCTTGCAATTTTCTAACAGCTGAATCTTCTCCTGGATTTGTAGGAGTAGGTGGCTCAAGAGGAGAAGAAGGTCTTGAGTTAGGATGTATATCTGCAGCAGTTAAAAAAGTACACAGTTACATAAATACATTTTTTTATTCCTGGAAAATATGAACTGTTATATCTAAAGTAAGCATTTGAAAAGTATTAACTTAAGATACTTCTAACATATAACTATAACTAACATTTTGTAAGTAAAGAATAAGGAACTTAATTTTAGGATAAACAGCACATTATTACAAGCTATGTGAAATTTGTATTTAAGTTATGCTACCTATGTTTTCTCTGTTGATTAGAATAGGTTCACAAAGAAAGCTAATATAACTTGTCTCTCCAAAAAATATTATGTTTGAGATATGTAAAAATTTAATTACCTATAAAATGATCTTCTGTTACATTTTCACTCCAGACTGCCAGCAGAGTGGATAGATCTCTTTGACCCAGGTTTACTCTAATGTTGTCCACTACTCCATGTATGTCATATAATAGTAAATCACGATGATGATGAGAGTGATTTTCACTTAAAGAATGAGGTTGATTGACAATAATGTGATGGTAAGCGACCACTCTTTTTATATCTAATCGAATACTCATTGGCTCCAGGATAGGTTCCTGTAAGGCATTAAAAGTATAATTAGGAGTAATTTAGAGTAAATTCTATGGTTGTATTTTCAGACAAATCAATATCTGAAATCACATTACATGTAGAAATATTGCAAAACAAAAACAGAAGAAATTTACAGCTGAGAAAACCCACAAATGGAAATGGCAAAAGACTAATAGATTTTTGCATTTTCATTGACTTTCAAATAACAAATTTAAACACAAATGTAAACACAAATACAAATGGGAAGGATGTAGCTCCAAATCAAATTTAGATTATATTATTATTAATAATGGAAAATTGAGTAAATCAGTGAAAGACCAGAAGTACTAAGAGGTAGTGAAAAGGGCACAGATCGTTACTTTTTAGGAAGCATACTAAATATTAAAACAGAAAGAAACAAGAAGGAAAATACAGGAGAAACCAAATCCAAAACTAAAAGTTCATGTTCTTTAGGAAGAAGAAAGTAGAAAATTCTATCTATCAAAAATAAGAGAAAATATGCACCTCGTAGAGAGCAAAAGCATTGACACCTTTTGGGGATCCCTAAAAGTAGCAATGATAGGGTCAGCATCAGAAAGTTTGGGCAACAGCAGGGCAAGAAACAAAAAGAATGACCGAGGACATGGAATAATGACATACAAGAAATGATACAAAAGAAGAAACAGGCATATCAACTGTATACAGACAAAGAAACAGAAGATACGCCTAAGAGATACAAATTATTGAGAAACAGAGCAAGGAAACTATGCAGAGAGACCAAAAAGAAAGATTGGTAAAAGTTTGTAACGTAAATTGAAAGGACATTACAGGACCACAGAGAATGGGATTTAAAACCTTCAGGTACCTTCAAATGGAAATCAAATACCATATACAGATATTCACAGCAGATACTACAGATACCACAAATACCAGAAGAAGAATGGATTAAGAACTCTGAACTAAGGAAAGAAAAGAAAAAGAAACCACCATCCAAGAAAGACAAAACAATCTGAAAGAGAAAAGTAAAAAAGGGAACAGCAAAAAACAGAAAAGGCCATGAATCGACGATGAAAACATAAATGAATTAAATATGTGTACCCCAATTATACAACAGGATAGTAAACCTATTCAACAAAATATCGAGAGAACTGAGTCACAGATTCACAAGAAGGCATGGTTATAAACCTATACAAAAAAAGACAAGAAGACACTGCAAACATTACAGAGCCCCTTCTATCATCAGCCTCAAAATTATTTACCAACCTGATTAAAAACTTGCTAAACAAATCCAGTGAGCTGTGCATAGGTGAAAAATAATGTCTCCATGAATAAAGGAGCACAACAGCTGCCAAATTCACTTTTCAAAAGATAATAAACAAACAAAAAGAAAAGAACAAACCAATATTCATTTTATTAATAGATTATGAGAAAGCTTATGACAATGTAATAAGGGAAAAACAATGGAAAATTCTTAAAGATGAAGGCATCCCAATACAAGTAATTAAAGGAATTAAAGTTTGTGTGAACTGAAAGACACAGATAAACCTTGGCAACCAAACTTCACAACCCTATGATACTATGAGCAATACTATGAGCAGACGTTGACTCTTCATGCCTTTTCAATTTCTACGCTAACATGATCAGAAAATAGAGAGCAAAAATCAATCATGAAATACAACTGAGCAGAAAACATCAAATCAAAACAATATTGTATGCAATCAAACACTTCTGTAAGAAAAAGAAAATTACCTCCAGAAAGCACCTTAATATTATGAGCAACATATGAATTAAATAAAATAGAGAAGAAAGTGAAGAGAAAATATGTGGGAAAACCAAAAGTATGACCTTTTGGGGCAAAAGAATAAAATTAGTAAAATTAAAAATTAATGGGAAAATAATTGAACAAGTAAAAGAATTTAATTACCTGGAAAACATAATTAAACAAGAACATGAGGACTTGGAAAACAAAATTCACAAATTCATCAGAATAAATGAGACAGTAAACCAAATGTTTTGAAAAGATATGAACCCAAAGCAGAGAATATACATAGAAAAAGAGCAAAGCTAGCATGGATGAGGAACATGGATGATGAGAACTAGAGATCAGCAAAAATTAGAAGCAGCTCAGTTAAGAATCCTAAGACACATGGCCAGAGTAAGAAAACTAGATAAACACAGAAATGAAGAGATCAGAAAAAGATTGAAGGAAAGGAACATATGAACAAAGGAAGCTCGCTCGTGGCACATTGCGAAGTCGCTAGCCTTTCACCACTGAGGTCCGGGTTCGATTTCTGTCTAATCTCGTGTGGAATTTGTTCACACACAAAAAGTGTTTGGCTGCTTCACATGGGCTAGTCCAATCCCTGTGAAGTATCCTAAACCCTACCCTTATCCTTATTCCTTTCCAATTCTGGCCACTGGGTAGTGACACAAAGCGCGTAGCAGGAGGTGCATACGCGGAGATGCTACCTGGCAGTCCTCTTGACAAATGATTGTGACGTTGACGTGACATGACAAATAAAAGTTAATGAAGGATTACTCCTCAGCGCACAAAAATTAATGGAGGATTACTCCCCAGTGCAAAACGCTCAATGTCCCTGAAGGAGCTTGAAGACGTGTTGTGTGAATTGTAGATGCAACAAATTTTTAAAAAATGTTTAAAAGTTTTAAAAAGAAACATATGTGAAGATATAATGTAAAACCAAAGAAAAAGGTTGAAACACTTGGAAAGTAAGGAAGATAACAAATTAGGAGGGCTAGTGCTGAAATACCAACCTTCAGGCAGAAGAGAGCAAGAAGGCCAAAGAAATGGAACAACAGGAATACCTGGCAAAATAACCTCTAAACCTACAGCACAGGGGACAGGCTGTACATCTAAATTCCCCAAATAGTTCATGATGATGATGATGATGATGATGATGATAACTCAATAAAAACACTGGCTCTAATATTATTTTTCAGAAAGGTGATAATTTTCAGTGGCAATAAAAGTACAACAAAAATAACTTCTGATTCAATAATTATTCACGTAAATGTTCATATTTAAAACAAGTGGGGAGAAAAGTAAGCAATAGAAGAAGGTTAATGAGGAGACCTCACTGGGTGTGAACAATGTTGGTTGATGGGTTTAGGTTGGTATAAAAAATAATGGTTGGTTTAAAAACATAAAAATAATAATCACACTTAAAATTAACCTAAAATTCTCCATAATTCCAAGTGATTTGGTGTTCCAATAATCAAATGAATACATGCAAAAGCATGTGGTGGGCAGAGCGGTGAATAATTCCAGGGCAAAGCCTGGTACAAGCTAGTGTTTCATAACATGAATATAACCTAACATTAACTGAATGTGGTGACTTTTTGTTGTGAAATTTTCCTTTCAATTCAACTATTAATATGGACATGACAGAGGTTTACCAACCAGAGTAATATCATAAGCATTATCTTATATCAGACATTGTCGTGGAGACTGATGCTAACAGGTAAATATATGCTTCTCTCTTTTTCCTCACAGGGTTTTTGATCTTTGTCAAATATGCTTTCATCTGAACATGTGATGAATATAGCTTTTTGGTTATAATTATATTTTGGTTTTGTTTCTAAATATTTTAGTAAATTTTTTGGTCATTGTATCTAAATATTTCTTTTTTTAAAATTTTTGTAATTGTCTTGTACGTCATAGTAACAGGGTGAAACAGGCTTCATAATATTGCAACACTCTTGTATGGCTTGTGCATTGTGTTCTTGCCATGGCTTTTACATTCCAAAGAAGAGCAGAATTTACAGGAGCATTACCACTCACAAGTATATGCAACGTGTGTTATGGCAATTGAGTCCATCGTTGATCCCAGATAAAGCTCACTGAATTGTGCAATCACTGATATCAAGATGCTTGCACAAGAGAAAGGTGCCCATTCATTTGGACAAATCCCTGAGCATGGCACATGTGGGTTTTGGGGCCATGGCTGCCTATGCAGAGGAAATCTCCCAGTGGCGAGGACTCATCGAAATTAATTTGTGCCTATGACCACCCACCTATGGGTAGAATCTACCCACGGGTGAGCACTAACATCAGCAAAACGACAGACACACAATCCAGGTGAGTGAAGCTGCAAGTGGCCACACAATGGCTCGCACTTCATCGAATGTCATGTATTCTAATTCATACTAGTTAAACTCATGTCCCGCAAGTTGGCTTGTACATCACTGTATTCAGTGTTAACTTTGTTCTGGCATAGATTTATTTGAAATGTCTAAGTTCACAAGTATGTTCCAATGTACACTCCTTTCTCTTCCCACCTTACTGGTTTACCTTACGATTACAATCTAGAATCAACAAACTTTCTTCACATCAAGTAAAGTTTCCTTATATGAAGTTAATAACATTTTAATGAAATTATCAGTTTTTACCTGTATTTCCAAAGACCCGGCTAGTGTCATTACAGCTCTTGACAACTGAAGAGCTTCTAGGCGAACAAGAACATTGTCAATGACTGGTGTGTCTCCAGATCCAGGAGTGCTGGCAGCACTTTGATTAATCTGACTAGCTGTGACTTCCTTGAAAAAGTTCTCAACACTAAGATCACCTGTTACAAAAAAAATTAAAACAAAATTATGCCAAGAATTTAAGTAATAACTGCAATAATCATGTTTGCATTACCACAGAATGATATACAGTGACTGCAATAATTTTTTAAATTGTTGCAACTTATAAAAACATTACTTACCTAAATTTAATACAATTAAATTAGGAGAAGCACACTTCTTAGGAAGCAGAAGTGTTGGAGCATGAACAGTTAGTGATAAGTGAAGACGAGTTTTTAATCCACGTAAACAAGCTACTCTTTGTTCTAGCCTTTTTACAACAAGTGAATCATTTGAAGTGGGATGCTGGGATGCACAAATGGCTCCATAAAATGCTACACAAGCAGAAATAAATATTTGAAAATAATTTTTGAAACAATTTTATCTCAAAATATGTTTTTTACAACTAGCACCTGCTAATATATTCAGTTTACAGTACCTGTAAATCAATTATCAGTTTGTATAGAAGGACAATTTGAATTCTGCCAACATGAAGTCTTAAACTTCCATCTGATTTTACATCATCTTTTTTATTATCCATTACAGTTTGTGTATACAGTTTTGGGCTGTGTCGAACATACTTTAAATCAAATACCTTCTCTTCTTCAACTGACAATATCTATAATATTAGAAAACACAATAAGAAGAAGAATATACAATCACAAATACTGAATAACAATACTATCTCAATTCTGTTAACAAATTTCTTCTCTATTTAATTCTGACTTCATAATAATTTTTAATGATTGTTCTCTTTTTCAATCGTATTGTTTAGTCTGTGTCAAGAGAGTAAGCTTACCGTCATTTACAATGTAAATACATTAAATAAATCAAAAATGTAATTTATGAGATAAGGGAGTTTAATTTCATGAATAGGTTTTAAATATTCAGTAAACAATATTTTATCTCTTTCCCTTATATATTTGAAGAGAACACAATCTTATTGATTATTTAATAACCAATATTTCTTCTTGATTGTCAATATATGTTTACAAATAAAAGTATCCAAAGTTTTTTATGACAATCATTTATTTCAGGAATTGCACAACGTTTCGTAACTCGTTTTGTTACATCATCGGGTGCTAAACTTAGTGAGGGAACGCTATCCCATTATCCAGTAGTTATGTGGTATCAACTGAGAGAGAGTGAAGTATTTCATAATGTTTCCTTGAATGTTCTGCTGCAGAGATAATTTAATGGGATAGCGTTCCCTCACTAAGTTTAGCACCTGATGATGTAACAAAACGAGTTACGAAACGTTGTGCAATTCCTGAAATAAACGATTGTCATAAAAAACTTTGGATACTTTTATTTGTAAATTTAATAACCACCAGCACCAGAGGACATCAAGCACAGTTTTTCCATTTGCACATTATTTTTATTACATAAATTAACTTTAGCTACATCTTATTATTATTATTAGTAGTAGGAATAGTAATTTATATTCTCAGGCTAAAATTTAAAACTGACTTCTTCATACAAACATATCTTGAATGATGTCTTTCCACTTTTATTTTCAGCCTTCCTTTCCTTTAGGCTTTGAATGGTTTTGACATACATATCTTTTTAGTAAAACTTTCATTACTCTCTTTTGAGATGATCTGAAAAGGCAAATTTTCAAGATTTTCTCTCTCTAAGTATTTTTATCTATATTAATTTTTCTTATCTGAAATTGCTTTGTTTATAGTTTGACTGGACTGAATACTTTGTTCTTTGAAAGTGGAGGGACTGCCTATTAACTGGTTTGTGAGGCTCCATGTCTTGCACTCATTCAGTGAGAAACTTTATGGTAGTGCTGGCATATTGCCTTATTATAGATTGTCTAAAAATATTTTCTTTCATACATCTCTACTTAAATATTTCTATAAACAAAATGTCAATAAAATTTGGTAAGTAATTGGCATGGGCTCTTTGTGCAAAGATAATGCTAAAAGTGGTAAGGATACACCATGACCCTTTTAACTTTCTTGCTATGGAGTAGAGAGAAAGTTAAATAATGCTGTGGTGAAAAAACGGCATATTTTTTGCAGCAAAACTCTTATTACAGGGCCCTGGTAACGAAAAAGTGGATAAATCCAGTTGCTAAATTTAGAAAAAAATCGTTTAACATGTAATATAGCCAGAATCCATATTTTATGGGTCCTTGATACCGAAAAATTGAATGAGGGCAAAAAGTTCTTCTGTCTATCTGTCTTATCGTCTATCTGTCTGTTCGTCCATCTGTCTATTTGTCCATCTGTCTGTGAACAACACTAGTGGCTACACTGTTCTGCTAATTTTCTCCAAAATTGATATTCCCCAATTGATCTGGGTGCTGTTGTGCCCTTTGAATTTGAAGTCAATATTTTAATGGTGGTGGTGGTGGTGGGGTACATGAAGTCCCTGCAACATTTTCAAAATTAAAAGAAAAAATGGCTCCATTGTTTTTGATTAAATTTTGTTTTTGAATAGATTAAAATATGTTAAAGAGAATGGTGCTGGTCTCATTTTCGTTGCCAACTTTAATTTTTCAAAAATTGCACAAATTAAAAATTTGTTTGGCATGTTCCTACAACTATAATATTAAAGATGGAGATTTTTTTCCTTTACAGAAATCTGTTCCTTAAAGATAAATAACGAAATAAGGTTATATACAATTTTTTAAAAAATCGAATACTTTTCTTGAAATTTTGTGTAAAAATACGGGTGAGAACGTTTTGTACCACTAGTTCTGTACATAAGAACATTCACCTTTCTAATATTTACAAAATATTAACAGTAATGATTTATTTTCATTTACATCATTCTAATGCTTTCATGCAAAAAAAAATTTTTTAAAAAGCATTTTAATAAAAATGGATAGAAGTTATATTTGAATACACATGTTCCTTTTACCTTAGGGTATAGAGACACATCAGATAGGTCATCAATAGATAATGTTGTAAGATACATCCTGAAGACCATTCTTTCATTTGCCTTAAATAAACAATCACTTTCCAAACCTGCCACCTGTACAAAAAGTGAAAACAATTTCTTCCAATTGTTTTCAAATAATATTGTTTACAATATAAAGCAATCCAGAGTTAACACTCAATAACAATTCATAAGTGAATTAATAATACAAAAAAGATCAAATGTACAGATTTGTTGTTAGTTAAAAGGGTTCAAAAAACAATACCTTTATTTCAAGGAAGTCAACATCTGTATCACACATTTTAATTTTGATTTCACTAAGTCTTGTTGAATAACTGAATTTAGTTGCTCCAGGAGGAATTGGTGGATCACCATTTTCCATGAAAAGCCAATTTGTTATGGAAGGTGGTCTGGACACCATTGGCTTTAAGTAAGCCTGGCGTGTGTCAATTCTATGAAAATTAACAAGAGTGATACGAAGAAATCAATACATTTTTAATCTCCCAATTTTAAACATTTAAGTAAAATATTGTATAATATCAAACAAACTTGCTAATAAATTTGAAAGCCTAAATTCAATACACACTTTGAAAAATAAACTGAAAACTATCCTGTAAAACCGTACACACAAATAAAATGGTTTCACTATTATGTTAAATACCCCAAAGGTCTTCCAATTATCAATAATATATCAGGGGTTTTCAGAATTTTATCATTTTTATTATAATGTATTTATTAACGTAGAAAAAAATATTGTTCTTACTTTTGTAGTAAATATTGCAGGTATTTGTTGAGTGTTCTAAATGCCTCTCTGTGGAAAACAACATTCAGAGAAGTGAAGTCCAGAACAACAGACTGTTCAACACTGTGAAAATGAGACTTAAAATCAGGACAGTCTGCACGAACCTGCATGGAACATTAAATAGTTTTAGAATTTTTATGTCCGTTATATAACTAAGTATATTTATTATCACATAATACTCGTTGTATCACAAACAATTATTACATGTATAATTTCCATTACTATAAAAATTAAACAAGTACAACTATCACGAATATACATTAACATTTTAAGATCACAAATTACCTTTCTGTAGAGCAAAGTTGCTAAATCAATCTCGGAATTTGTAGATACAAGTTCAAGGTACTCTCCTGAACACCCTGTGTGGATCTTATCAATAAGTTGAATACTCCCCAAAGATGCTTGAACTGCTGGTCCATACTCCATAATAGCAGTGTCCCAACATAGCTTTCCTATCCGTAACATTAGATATGGCTTATCCACACGATTACTAGATCTTGCAAGCTGTACAACCACCTGTTAAAATTTCAAAGGTGAAAATAATGTTAAAAAAATTAACAATAATTGACACTTGTTGAGAAAACATAAGTGCTATGTTAAATGGTAGATGTAATATTATTTTTGCATTGGGATAAGAGATTTCTTAGAGAATGCCGTCTTGCAAATGTCAATCACAATTCATTTTAATAGGGTCATAATAGCAAAGAAAATTTAAACCTTCACACTTAATTACCTTAGTAAGGTATCTCTTTTTTCTAAAGACATACAGTTTCACTTCTTTTCCTATTCATTATTATTATTCACCTCTTCCCAAACTTTTCATTTGCAATGTTTTGATTATTGTAAACTTTCAGTCCTCTAAGATTTAACTGTAGCACAGAAAATTAAATTTGCTTAATGTTCTTTTTTTCCAATTTTCTTTTTAAACTGAGATTTCTTCCAGCACCCCTCTTAAAAAAAATCCTAGCTGAATCCTTCAAATACACAACTGCTTATTTAAGAGACACAAATTATTTATTATAAAAGATTAATAGAATACATACCTCTCCAACAACAAATCGTAGCAGCATTGTAATAACATTTCTAGGTGAAACATTATCATCAAATCCAGGGAGATCAACAGTACGTGCCCATTCTTCATTATCTTCATCACTGTGATCTGATGAAATGAAACATCTGTAATAAAAAATGTCCATATAAAAATAAGTTTTTCACATAAATAAATTTTTAATCATGAAGAAACACCTCAAAGAAGTTGTTAAGAAACTTAAAAGCAGCTTTTGTTACCACTTTACAATTCCCAATAATATCTACAGAAGCTCCACTCAGACAGTTATCTTCACTGTAACACACACTATATAATCACAATCGCAAGTTCAATGTAAAGTAGATTACAATACTCACTTGTCAACTTCTAGCAAAGCTAATCTTGCAGCAGCTTTATTGTAACTTTCTCGTTTTTCTTCATTTTTTAGTATTTCTGTTAGTACAATGGTTCTCTTTATGTTCAAAAGAAAAATAGTATTTGGCTCTGACACAATTTTATCAAGATGAAAAAGATCATGCATTTGATTATCACTTGCATCTTGAGCAAAAGCAGGATCAGATTCAGATATATGAACCGTATTTGGGGAAGGCAATGGTAAATTGTCAAGGAAGTCCAACACCATACCAATCTTTCGATCAGATAAATTTAACTTCAAACTTGCAATAGATACATTAAGTTTGTGCCTGTAAAAAGTAAGTTATTAAAAATCTTTTAAGGACTTTAATAATGAAAAATGTAATGTTACATATGCTAGATATTTATTAATTTCCCTTCATGAAAGAGCATATACAAATTTAAACATTAAAGGAAGCAACGTGTTTCATTAACCTTGGAAGTTGCCTGTAGTCTGGTTTAACACTATTTGAAAACACAAGCTGGCAGTGAATTTTTGGAAGAAGATGGTATTCACTATCTTGATGTCTTCTGGCTTCCCTCCATTCTTCTCCTACAAAAATAAAAACAATATGAATATGATGATAATAGAAATATGGTTTTATGAATACAGATATGAAATTTTGCTTATCCCAAAATGATGACTATGATTATTTAATTTAAAATAAATGTCTACACATTAATTTGGACAAATTAGTCAAACTCTTATCTCAGTATTTGATGAACACAAAGAAGAAATTCTTTATCTCTTTCTTTAAATTCATTGAAGGAAGCTAGCATCTTAGCCATAATGAAATATGATATTGATGGTAATAAGCAGGACCCAGAGGTTTATGACATGACATATTTTTTTCTTTGTATAATTTGTAAGTAAATAATAATGATGATGATGATAATAATAATAATAATAATAATAATAAAATTAAAATAATTTTTTTTTTAAAAATTTTTAAAACTAACAGTAATAAATTAACAAATTTGTACTATCTTGATAATTTATATGCTAAAAATATATATAGTTTACTTGATAAAATACAAATATATATAATAAATAAAATATAATAAAATATAATAATGCGTGATTTTAACTACAATCACTCAAATTATGTAATTTTCATACATCATATATGTTTTTTTTGTCTAAATTTTTTTGCCATGAATTTTTATATTATTGTCATATTTTTATCTTTTTGTTTCCGTTTTTTCATATTTTCTTGCAGCACTCAACAAGATTTCTCACATCTCCTAATTGTTCTCTGTAATTTCTTACTAATGTTGTCTATCTTTTTGCAAAGGTAGCATTAGTTTAGTTTTCTCAAGGTTTGTGCCAAAATCAACTGATTTTTTAAATAACTTAAACAGGTAGAATTGTTGTCGTGGGGTGCCAAAGGAGAAGGGGTGGCAGAAGGAAGGGGAAAGGTGGCAAGATGTTGAAGGTTTCGAAAATGGAACAACATTTTTAGGTCATAAACATCTGGGTCTTAGTAAAACAGAATGAAGTGGTAATTGCAAAGTTTAAAGATGGAGCAAATAATGGAATAACACACATGAGAAATCATGGTCCCCTCAGAGCCACCACTGAGTTATATTGTGAAAACATAGGCTTGCTTGTCCAGAGTCAGTATTTATTTCACTGTCGGGGAGATGCCATTTCCTAGGCACAGGTGCTAACATTTTGACCGTCAGGCTGTGACCTTCCTCAGGGAAAAGTGCTGTTTCCCTTGGCCCATGAAATGAAAAATTCTGAATAGTTGGATTCACCAAAAGTGTAGAAATCCCAAAAAAAGTAGTAAAAAACATTAACAGATTTTTCACACACACAAAAACTTTTAAAACATTGTTTTGAAAGTGAAAATAGCTTCACACTGGAAATAGCATTTCTGGTAACTCATTCTACAGAGTGAGGAAATATTTCAAAGATGCCATTCAACATCCAAAATGGCCTCATTTTGTAGATTATAGCTTAAAGCTATATCTACATCGCATTTTGTAGATTATATTAAAAAATTAATCATCTCTCTGGAGACACAAAAACCTGGTTTTAATTCCCTTGCATGCATTGTTTTCAATTTAGGCAGATGGTAAAGAAACCTGCAGTATGATGCAAGTTGTGGCTTTCATGTGCATCTAATTTCTTACATATGCGATAACCTGTGAATTTCTGGTTTTGGTTTTAAATCTCTTTGATGCAAGATTGGGAGTTATTTCCTATGCAGCAGTAGTACACTTACAGTTTTGTGCCAATGGTTACTTATAAATTAAAAAAAAAAAATGCATCTTTCCTTAACTTATTTTAAATAAAGAGAATAAATTTGAATTAATTATTGGTAAAAATTTCATCATCATCATAAACTGCAAGATTAAAGAAATATTATATGCTTAATTGAAGTTACATTGGTTCTTGTCTGATTTATAGGTATTAATTAACTCTTAAACCCTCTCAGCATTTAATTGAAAGATGATGTCATACCAGAATCACAAAACAGGAGTTGAGCATCTGAAAAATCCACATGCAATCTATCATAGAGTCGTTCTTCTAATTCCATTTGAGTAGCATCTTCAAGACCAGCCATTCCTTGTTGCAAATCGCTGCGAACCACTACTCTTCCTAAATCCAAAATAAGTATACTTCCACCCCTGTCAAATAATACCAATTTTAAAACATGAAATGAAAAAATCTGGTTAGTAGGCCTATTTTTAACTTAGTTAAGACTTACTTTTGGATAGAGCCTAGTTCTGGTATCACAATATGAGGACCTTTCAAGTCCATATTAATATTTATTGTCTTGTGCCTATTTATTGAATATTCAAATAATGCTCTTCCCAACTGAAATGTATGATGTAATTTCTTTTTGGAATTTTCAATAATATCACTAATAGCAACAGATTGGGTTTGAAAAAAATTAATAATTTCAGATGTTGCTTGCTGAAAAAAAGTTTTTTAAGAAAGTGTTCATTAAAATTGATTAAAATGTGAAGGGTAGTGACAGAAAAATATAATATTTAATTATATATATATATACTTACCGTAGACATTTTCAGAATAATAAATGAAGGAAGGAAAGAAAGAAAGAAAGAAAGAAAGAAAGAAAGAAAGAAAGAAAGAAAGGAAAAAAGAAAGCAGCAGCAGCTTATTTAAAACTCAGTGGCAAGAGTACAAGCAAAGAAATTTTTTTGTCAAAACGAAGGGGTAACAACTTTAGAAACTCTCACTATGAAACAATACACATAATAAATCAAAAAGGAAATAAATTATTATGATAATAATAATAACAATGAATAAATTATATGATGAAATACATATAACCTACCTCATTATAGACTATCTCAACTGGTTCCAAGGTAACTAAAATTCCAAAATCTGCTTGAACATTACCAGGATTCTTTTCAAAATCAATGGAAAGAAAATTGGAAGCAGTGTTGCCTGAAGAAAAATCAAGAAAACAATAATTCTAATCAATCATCAATATTTTGCAGATGTAAAAGTATCAAAGAACACATTTTCATTGTTTAATTTGAAAACAATACTAAAAATCTCAGAAAAGACATCCTCTCCTGAAAGAGACAAAAAATACAAAAGAAGATAGGCCTACTACTGAAGATACACAGATGCATTATATGTACGAACAATTTTTTATCTTGTTCAAGAGAATCCGTGGGTTATTAGAAAGAACAAAATTACCTGAGAGAATACTGTCACCAGAAACTAGAGGAATTAAATCATTCTCAGAGCTTGCTCCTTCCACAATGATGCTTTCTACTCGAGCAGACACTTTAAAAGCTTGAGCAGAAGGTCGCGTTTCAATACTGGCCAAAAACTGTGTCAATGTAATGACAAGAATTTCGCGACGCCGGTTCAAAAGACTTACAGAGCAATTTGCTAAGGTGAAATTGATTTTATGTTCTGAAAATAAAAAATGTTAGTTTCATTTTAATATACAGGATTTTTAAGGAAACCGTTTTTTTAAATTTTTAAATTAATAAACTTAAAAAAATGCCAACATTTTCTATAAAACTTACTTTTACCACAATTTAAAAACTTCTTTTGATATTTAACAGACCTTTGTTTTTGATATTGAAAACCATGAGGAATGATAAAAAAAATTAACTTGCATATTACACATATCTAACCTATATATTGCTTCGGCTTCTCTGGCCTTATTACACCTTCAACATAACCAATAGTTTCACATAACTTTTTCTTCTCTGGGGAAGACAGCTGTGTCCACAACCCTTTTCCTTTTTCTCCTGTATGAACCAAAAGTGCAAAACTATGCTCCTGAGAAAAGATCCCCCACCAGTCTGGTTCATTTTCATGGACTACAATACGATCTGGTTCCTCATGGCGCAACTGAAAAACAAAATCAATGACTTAGCAAATACTGTAAGTATATTATATAATTATTATTATTATAATAATAACAACAATTATAGTAAGAAAATAATCACTCATAGTACCTGAATTTTTGCATGTTCTCTTGCTATAACAATATCAACTACAGAAAGCATATCTTCTAACTGTTGGAGATCCATTTTTAATTCTGTGTCATTGGGACTTAGGAGAGTCATTTTATAGGTATCTCTATACTTGCGATAATTTTCTCTGAAAATGACCACAAATTATCCCACAGTATAAAGACGTTCAAAAAGTAACTAAACATTTATAGAATGAAATGTAAGTTATCTAGCATAAAACTTAGCAGTGAACATCAGTCAGAAAACAAAAGGGTTCAAAAAAACCACAAAAAAAATTCTTTTTTGAAAAACTCTTCAGAATATCATCTAGTGTAAAATGAGAAAAATGCAAAATATTTTTACAGTACCTGTGTTTCTTAATATACTGCCAAGAACGTGGCCTTATTCTTTGCTCTAACAAAGCAGTGTAAGCATATTTCCACCATTTTGAACTGTTTCCAGACAGTGGTATACCAGGATGATGAGAACGAAATTTTCTGCCAGATTTAAAATGATAAAAATAATTATCTCTGCTCATTACACACCATTGTTTGCACTATACTACTGCACATTACTATACCTATTACACATTATTATTTTCAATTGGAGGAGAACAAAATATCCTTACATGAACAATAAGTAAAAATTAATAATAATAATAATAATAATAATAATAATAATAATAATAATAATAATAATAATAATAATAATAATAATAATAATTTGTTGTTGTTACTATTGTTATTAGAGAGTAGAAATTGTCACTCTTGAGTTGTAGAAAATATATTTGCATCAATTAATTTCATGATTTGAATACGATTTGATTTTACAATATTGCAAACAAAATAGAAACCTCCACCCACAGTTCTATACCTACCACAACTAACAAAAGGAAAGGTCAAGAAAATGTGCACACAGTGTATATTTATTTATGATGAGAAATAAAACGAGTCCGTCTCAGCATTTGGTCAATGAATAAGGGAAACTGGATGAACAACCTGATCTATATAGAGATCATTGACCCAGAAGTTGAAGTACATTATTTGTAACAGCCATTTTTAGTCTTTTTTAAATTACACAATTCAAATATTAATTATTTTAAATAGTATATAATTATACACAGAAGTAAAAGAAGCTGTCATAATTCAACAAGGCAATAGGGGCTTTAGATATGTTTTATGTTGGTGTTGAAAATGTCTATGATGAGCAGTCTTAATGTAGTGTGAAAGCTCATTAAATAGTGAGGCTGCACTGTGAATGTGCCTTTCATTGTTGATTTACTTGAATATTCTCTCTGATAATTTAGATGAGTATTGGAATTCTAGGAACTGAGTATTTATGTATTTCTTTGTTTTGTTTGTGACACTAACTGCTGATAGTAACTTAAGGAATGTACTTTGATAGCCTTACAGGACAATAATTGTAAGGATTTTATGTTTTTTAAAGAAACCTCTGAGCAATTGGCAAGGCTGTAAATCATTAAGAGATCTCTTTAGAAAAAAAAATCCAAACGGAAAAATTACAGTGCTTCCTTGAAAGTACAGAAAATAACAAGTATATTAAATATATATTATAAAAAATTCAATAAGGTTCATTTTTTACGTTTGATATTGCATTGCACTTTGAAATGAAAGGTCCCCTAAATCCTTCAAATGTAATTACTAAATTAAATGAATTGTTGAAGAACTTTTTGTTTACTAATTCTCAAGCACTAAAACTTATCTCAGTTCATTAGAAAGTAGAAATAATATACATACCTATTAATTCTCAAATGATTCAACTAAATTTGTTATTGACAGATACTGTTGTCGAGATAACTGTGTCACTGCATCTTGAAGAACAAAATCTACTAAGAGCTTAGGTACACGGGCTTCATTTGATCTATTCACAATTACTTTCATTTTTGCAGTGATGGGTTTCACAACTGGAAGCAAGAAGTAAAATTTTGAGACATCACTTGCTTCCTAAATTAAGTGAAAAGAGAACGAGGGTTAACTTCATTCATTTACTATAGTTTGAAACTTCACAACAAAATGATATGGTCAGTTAATATTTTGAAGCTGTTCAAAAGTTCTTTGACATACTAACTAATCTCTTGTAATAATTGATTTTGAATCTATTTTGATACAATTTCTGTAACAAAATTTCTTAATGTACAACTTATCTATATTATCGGAACAAATACATTTTTTCTATTCTTCTTAATTTCTAGATAGAAAAAAAGAGCTTCAAATTATTATAAATATTTAAAAACAACTTGCTTAATACTTTTTATTTATATTATAATGACAATGAATTTCAACACTTTTCTACGTTCCTACATTCCTATAAATTCCTTACTGAAATCAAAATCTTCTTGATTGACACTGAAGGTCTCCAACCCACGCTTCATAAGATTTCGCCACGGATAAGGTGCTCCGTCTAACTCCACAAGATGGGTAATTAAGCCACCAGTGCTGCATGTTGGGTTCCAGTAGAGAGAGAAAGATTCCACACGTAGTAACTGATAAAATGATGCTGCGCCTTGAGGAGTTATTGCTGGTTTCCATTTGCTACATTTTTTTTATGAGGGACGTGAATTAATCAGACAATTATAAATTACAATTTCAGTGCCCCAAATATCAATAAAAAATATTGTTAGAACATGATTTTTTCCACATTTTTATCAGTGACACTTCAAGGATAGAACACAAATTCATCACACTTACCTATTAGTGCTTTCAGCTGATATACTTTGAATGCAAACACCACAGGAAATAGGAGAAGTTTTGTTAGTAACACTATCTTCATACCGTATGTGAACATTCCTAATAAATACTTGGAGATTATTAATTATTGTAGCAACAAGATTTTCAATAAAGGTCTTTGAGTCTGAAGGTCCTGAAAATTAAAATGGAGATCACTAGTTATTAAAGTCATACTTTTCCTGAATATTATAATAGTCATCTCAATGAAGAACAAAAAAAAGCAATGTAGTAATTAGTAATATGAAGACAGGAATGGAGTGGAAGTGGTATTTGAAGAAGTATCAGACGTTCTGAAAGCATCAGACTTTACCAGTTCCAAACAGTTTCTCTCCTTCTAAGGCTTCTAATTTCTTCCTCTTAGCTGCTCTTATTAATCTTTTTTCCAATTCTGAATCATATTTTCTATCAGTTGTAGGTCCAGCAATGATATAAACATCCTAAAACAATAATTATCAAGTATTTACTACCGAGTAGGAAATGCTATATGCTTGCTTCTAAATGTCACTGAAAAAGATTTTACCTCTATTGAGACAACAACTGACTGAGAGTACAATCCAGACCACGGAATATTCAATGAAATCTTGCCTATGATTCCTACTTTCACCTCAATGGGTAAATCCAGTTCATACTGAAATAATGAAGTAAATAATGAGAAAGAAATATATAAATTGTGAATAATTGCCTTATACTTGAGAGTCCACTCACCAAAGCTTCTGGCTTAAGCCTAAGATCTGTAAGTTGTACATCTCCTTGGAAAATTCCAATATTCAGATTTTCAATATCTAGATCTTGAATGTATTTGCCTAGATAGCGGTTCAGAAATGTTGCTACTACACCTTCAAACATGATTCTTTATTCTTTTGGGAATGTAGCAGAATAAAACTTCCAGCAAGATGCTTGCAACTGGTATAAAGATCATTCTAGAAAATATGAAAAGAAAAAAAAAAAGATCCAATTAAAACAAAATGGTAAGTTTATTAATAATTAACATACTTTCTACAATGTAGGCTACATATTATTTAATGTGAAAATTTTTGCAAGTGTTTACATTTATATCTAAAATTTACATTATTTCTGCAAACGCAAAAAAGCACATTCATTATCAAGGGATATTAGAAAAATTTTAAAATTTAAAAAAAAAAAGGAATTTCCTGATAATAATTTATCATTTACTTTAAAAAAAATTTAAAAAATTATAAAATTATTGTTAAATTGTTGTTGTTATATTGTTAAATTAGAGTTAAGTTTATCATTTAATTTACATTATAAAATTTAAAACATGATTAAAAAGTGTTGCAAACTGCTTTCACTACTACTTAAATAACTACAATATCACACTACATACTACAATATTAACTACTACTTAAATCAATCAGTAACTAAAATGAAAATCAAGTAACTTCTTTATAATCAAATTGCATATTTGCACTTATTTAGAGCCAATTTGCCCTTATGAATGTGAATGGCAATGGACTTCATGAAGCAAAGGCTTGAAATAGATTCTAAACCCATTTTCCCCACCCTTAACAGCAGTGAATCCTTAACAGTGGCGGAAAATTTAGCTTTTAGTAATTTTCTGTACCAATGAAAGTTATTCAATACATTTATTGTTAATGTTTTAAATATTATTTATAAGTAAAAAACATTTATATTCAGCACAAAAGAAACTTTATAAGGAAACATCAAGTCGCCTGGTCACTAATTCTGTAAATCTCCGATAATTGCTGAAACAAGTCCCTAGTATCTGCTGTAAATGGTCGATTCCTTGTTTCCACCGATCGATTCCTGGCAGATTTCCACTCCAGACCGCGCGCGATTCTTACACACCCTCTCCCCACACTCAGTGGAGCAAGAGGCTGACTGCCCATCCTCGCAAGGTCTCTCCCACACTGAGCGCCTCCGACAAGCGATGATCCCCGAGAAAGAGTAGACCCGTAAAAAAGTAAAAGAGTAGTTTCGAGGTGTTTTAACGGAAATAAAGATCGAAAAATAGTCCTATATCAGCGCACGATGATAATACTTTCTCTTCTTAGATTCGTAAGGGCTAGAAATTAATATTATGCTGAGGTACAACTAATATACAAGACTCCAGATATGAAGATAATCACGAGTTTTAGAGACAGATGACCCTAAGAAGGGGCCGCTTTGGCAGCTACTGTTTGGCTACCGCTCGCCACATCACGGTAGGTTACGCCACTGTGCTCAATTTGTCAATGCGTTCGTATGTCGAGGTCTCATTTGCAAAAGGAAGAGACAACTTCCTGCAAAGCCATCAAAATCTTTTTTCCGACCTGTGAAATTGGTCCTGCCACGAGGATAGCCTAGCCTCCAGGGCAGCCGCCACGAGGACATGCCTCGAGCGCAATCGAGCGCGATCCTCAATTGGAGGCTCCCGCGAACACCCTCACACAGCCAAGTCCTGACACACTCGCTGCCTCCTCGCGCCTGTCGACCCACAAGCTCGCAGAGGACGGATGTCATCTCAAATTCACAACGTGATCTCCCTCGTCAGAGTCACAAAAGATTTGGATTTGATCAAGTGGCTCTCCTGCGCCGGAAATGGGAAATCCCGCGAGTCCGCTAGTTCAGCAATTAATTACACACGCATCTTCAGACAGCGACATGCTCCCGACTCTCAAAGATCCCCCCGCAGGGAGGGATCACGATGGCGTAGGTTGTCGTGGTCTTCGGTGGAGTGTCGTAGACGACCACCCGGGTCGTGAGTCTCGCGGCGTCGCTCACGTCGTTAGCTTAAAGGTGCAGGCAGTGAGAAGGCGATGCTAAGCTCCTGGTAGTCGGGATCGCCCGGATATCCGCCAGTTGGGCCTATGGCGCGTCGACCTTTGGGCAGGATTGGGTGAAGGATGCTTTACGGAGTACTCTGGATCCCACTTTAAAGTCTGGCGGCAAAACCAGATACCACCCGTCAGGTTGCTCATTTTCCGGCGTCACCCACGTCGTGAGCTGGCGGTAAGCATTGGGGAGACGGGATGGGCCTTGGTTCAGATGCTCCCAGTTGGGCTCTCGGATTCGTCGTGGCAGTGGCCCGGTACTCTGGGCAAAGAGGAAGGAACTTGTTCCCGGCGCGTTGTCCAGAGGCACTACCTGGAGAGCTAGGAGCTCTGAGCTAGCAGGGCGGCCCCTACCCAGGCATTGTATGAGGCGAGGATGGAAGCCAAAAAAGGCAAAGGTGCCCGCCCCTGGGACTTATTCCCCAGACGAAGGAAGAAGTGTGATGTTGTGGACCACATGGGGTTTCATAGATATCAAAGAAAGAGCCCGGCGGGTAGCCTACCGCGACGAGGCCTCGGAGGATGCAGCCAACACGCCCACCATATCACGCACCCTTCTTGTGGGCCACGCACGTCGTGGCGTATCTCGTACACACTCCAGGGGCCGTGCAAAGTAGAACTTCGTAGCGGGAATTTCGGAGAGCGAGGAGCTGAGGGGACCACAGAACAGAAGGGGAGAAGATTCCGAACAACTGAGGCGAACGATCGAGCCGGAGCAGAACATGTGAGATTGAAAAGTAGTTGTTCGCGATGTGATTTGCGAAGTGACAAAATCACCACTCGCCTAAACGAACATACGGCAGACGGTTCGCCTGCCGCGTGCTTGTTTCGGTTCGAGTAAATAAACAGTGAGCACAGCGAGCTTGTCCCGCGTTGCCGGCTTTCGGCGTATGCTGAGGATGAAGAGAGGCTGTGTGGTGCGCCGGGGAGCGGTGAACAGACGAGGCTCAAGTGGGGATGCGGCCGCCCGTGCCACCCGCCATCGCCGGAGGAATCGAATCGAAATTGTACGATAAAATAATGCGTTTTTGCAAGTCGTGGATTTGAAAGAAGTAACACGACAGTTCTGGAGAGGATTGTACTGCGCATGCGTCGGCATCAAATGGCGGGATTTTGATTGTCGGGTCCCGTCAGTCTCCCTGTTTTTTGTTTTTGTTTTTAATTGGTTTATTTAAGGTCATTAGCGACCACTATTGTTGTTAACGGTATGGTAACTATGTGGATGAAACGCTATGGTGATTGATGATAAGGAGTGAAAGGACGAACACAAATACAACCATGCCCGAGGCGGGACTCGAACCCGCGACCCTTCGGTCCGAGATCACTACGACACTACTGCCTTAGCGATCTCGGCCACCGGGCCGGCCTCTCCCTGTTTTGTCGTCTACGACAAACACACTTTACGTAGTTTTCGCCGCCTCCACTAAACACGAATTCAACCCTAAAACGCAATGAGCATGGAAGTAGTGAAAAATACAATATCCATACTACCAATGTAATATGGCAGGAACTTAATGGTTAATTTTTTCTCAAGTTAATTCAAACATGTCAGGAATAAACTAGGTAACGTAACTGTTTAGGATTTGGAGGTTATGTATATAGTGAGGCTACATTGATTGCCACAAAATATTTATTATTTATCCATAGGACGTTATAATTGTCAAACATTTTCCATTCCTAATATAAACAATATAAATATGTTATAGTAAAATAGCGAGGTTATCTGGTAGCTATAGTTTTCTTTAGAGATAGACAAGTATTACAATTCGTATGATACAACGAGATTTCATGTATTAATTATGTATTTACTATCTTGTAATCCTAATAAAAGCAAAAATAGTCAGAAATACACGGATGTTCCATAAAAGCTTTTAGATCCTGTTAGAGATATTCAGTTCCAATTAGTTCTGAGTTTTAACGTACGTTTTCCATTGTACGACGTGCAAAAAATCATTTTTCTGAAGATACGTTATTTCCTTTTGAGGATAATGTTCAAGTACTACAACAATTAATTTCTCATCTTGCAAAAACTCTCTTACTGAAAGGCTGTGATGTCGCTGCTCATGAAGCAACATCTTTTGGGTACGTAACAGCGAACAGTAGAAGGCAGATTAATAAGATCTTAAATGTATGACATCAAGAGAAAGAGTGAAATATAATTGCGTAACGGTACTTTCACATGTGCATCCTAATCTAGCATTACAGCATTGGAAGACATTTTTCGCTCTTAAGAATAAACTGAGCATTCGCCCTGGGCGCAATGCGGTTTCAAATCATGTTGAATTAACTTTTCTCTCATCACATCTCCGATGTAGAGATGGTCAGCCCAGAGATCCGTTGGGTTAGTGCATTAATCGTTGAAAACCCACTACACATTTGACCATAAACGAAAATTTGCATACAGGTCCAGGTTTTACCCTTCTAAAGTATTCTTAAAGTCAAATTTCAGTTCTACCATTAAAGGGACCGAGAAATTGAGAAATGTGGAAAAAATGACCTTAGGGCAGCATTAGATGGCAGCTGGAAAGAAGGGGATGAAAACAGGCGGAGGAAAACCGTAGCACAAGAAGTTTTTTTTCAAAATGTCAATCTTTCGATAACACCTGCGCCTAAACTTTTCGTAGAATTTACTCAAAATTGAATATACCCCAATAAATCAGTACCGACTCGAAACTCTGCGATTTTGAAAAGATTTCTTAAATTTTAGGGTTAATTTTTAATGAAGCCCTTGGAACACTCAAAAATGGCTCAGAATTTTTTTCTTCAAATTTCTTATAGTAATAATGTGAAAAACACATAAAGATGCCATATATCTGATATTTACTATTAACTCTGAATTTTCGAAAGTTGCAAAAGTTTGGAGCTTTCAAATTTTTTCTTCACAATACGTTCTTTAAGGGGAGCGTGAATCGATTTTGGGGCCAAAAAATCAATTTGTGTTTTCATTTTTCTAATCGTTCCTCTTTAAAATAAATCAGGTTGCTTCTCCAACGGGAACTATCTTCATTTGTCTCTGTTAGAGTAACACGTGGGCAAGCCACATCGAACCTCCTGTCACTTGAGCATCGAGTCACACGAACTTGTTGGCAGCTGGTGCAAATACAATAGAGGAAAGGCAACTGGGGAGGTATAGAAATTTCAAGTGTCTCAAGTGCCATCACGGATGAAATATGTAAGAAAGCGTTTTCATTCTTGATTGCCAGATGCCAATTGAGTCGCCCCAAAATCATGGCACGCTCCTGGTCAGGGTGAATTCATGACTCGCGTCAGTTCGAATCTTCATGAAAACTGGGCTTAGCTATGGTCGTGGCGTACATGCCTATTTTAGCATTAGGAAGAAAATATTCAAATCTGTTTTCCCGAAAGTTTATTTTTTCTGTAAAAGGAACAAACGCTATTTGAAGTAAAGGGTTCCATACATGCTGAAATACTCATATTTTCAAATTATAATGTACTTTCGATTTTATTAGAACGAATGTACAACAAAATGTGGGAAATAAATTAATTTAAACTTCGCATGCATTTTTTTTATTTTAACAAAAAATGTCGTTTTTTATTTCAGTGCGTACATAAAGGATATGGGCACATTGTAAAAAACAATCAGAATGCTACCACTAATATTTTGCCAGAAAATGTACCTTCACTTAGCCATATTTTCTGATGGTGAGCATAGAATATTCACACTCCCCTTAAATAATGTCGAGTACACTTTTTAGAAAATAGAGATTTTGGAGAATTTTAAGTAAAAGATGGAATTTGAAAAGATTTTCTCGAAATCGGCTGCACATTTTTTCTTCAAAATTTTTGTACGGATAGTGCTGATTGAACTGAATAACAAAACATGAAACGCCATTTTCATGTATTCTAATAATTTTTAAAAAATGACAGAAACTTTATCTTCCACGACCATATTTACATTATAAATATTTTTAATACGTTATTGCATTTGTTATTAAAAGTGCTTCAAATAATTATTATGAAGTTTCTCGAAAACTCAGAAAGTTTTCAGTGAAAATGAGCAAACAATTTTGCAGTTTCAGTAACGCTCAAAACGATATTTTCTCAGACACGGTTCCAAATTTGCCAATGCAAATTTGCATGTAGAACTAGATTTTATTCTTCTATAATATCATTGAAGTCATTTCAAATCTGCTTTTAGGGGACGAACAAATTGGGAAAATGTTAAAAATATACATAATTTTTGTTAAAACACTATTTTCTCAAGACATATTACGTAAAACTAAAATAAACCATTGAATTAACTGATGTTGCTCTAAGAATTATATTCTACATTTTCTGTAGTGTTATTTTTTAGAAAATTGTTGCTGAGTGCGTTTTCCCTATGTTTAATGAAAAAATAACTTTGTCTGCATTGTTGTTATGGAAACGAATAATTTTAAAATCCTTCAGTTTGAGATATTTAATATTACAAAAGACATTAAAGATCGCACATGCACAAAAAGTCAGTTTTATCATGTCACTGATTTTATCAAATTATTATGCTTCAAAGTGTTAACAAGTTTGGTGTCAGTACGGTCAAGTGATTCGGTTGATTGTTTGAATAGTCATTCCGGGCGCGTAACCGATAAGGACATTAGTCCCTTGCTGCATGGCGAGATCCGGCGCCGGCCTACGTCGGCATATGGGGATTTTCCTCAACAAAGTCTCTCCACCCGCGCCGAACCGCTCCAGACGGGACAAGCTCAAGTTCCAGGCGCGTGTAGTGTAGTACTTGTGAGTCTAAAGGAGTGTAAGAGATGAGGAAAGGTCAAGGAAGACGAAAGAAAGATCGCGCGCGGTCTGTGGGCCGTTTGTTAGATAACTGCTCCGGCATTCGCTTCAGGACCATCCACATTCTCCTTGGAGATTTCTGAACCATTGTCCGTGGAGCAGCTAGCCATGCCACCTTGTTCGGCGTTCCTGATGATTTTCCCCTTCACTGAAGCACGCGCTGTATAGGACAAGGGCTCCCTGCTGGCGGACTCCCATGAACCACGAAGCCCCGGAGAAGTAACCGGTCATCGACCACGTGTGAGCTTGTCTTTTTTCTCCTTCACCCCGCTTCTCACACCACTCACTTGCATGCACTAAGCTGCCACACATGTCGGGAGGTTAGAGTTTGTCCCGGATGGGGGAGATAACCGGAGGGGGAAAGTCCGCCAGCGACGGCGTCGGATCTCATTTTCCATGGGAGGTGGAACACCAGCTCCCGGGATGTAAGAAGCATAAAAGCACAGGACCAACGGCCACAGCAGTTCTCGCGCCCGGAAGCACTATCAATCAGGGAGGTGTTTTCTCTCACATTCGACACGAATACTTTTGAGCGGCCAAGAATCAAAGATATTTGTTTGCTTGTGATTCAACATGTGGTATAAAAGTGTGTTTCTTTACAATGTTTAGCCAAGGGCAATGCTCGATTTCGCATTTGGGCGGGGCAGGGCAGAGTGGGTCCGGGCGGTTGCGAGTGTGGATGCAGCGGGGCTGATTAGAGCGTAGACCGCGTGTGGATGGAGTGGGTATAGCGGGTTGGATGGAGCGAGTGACCGCGAGGGGGAGCGGAGCGAGAGGGGCGGAGGAAGCGGGGCGGAAGCAAGCCGGGGAGGAGCAAAATGAGAGAGAGGAAGAGGACCGAGAGCGAAAAAGCGGATCGACGAACGCGAAATGCTGAAACCAAGCACCCAGTTAGCCCCACGTACAGAATAACGTCGTTATTCCGGGTGAATTGAAACCTGACCCCGATCGGATTTTCAGATTGCTCAGGTCAATGAAACGAATCGATAGAAGGGCCCATAGAATTTTTCATTGTTGTCTCGAGGCCCTGCGAAATTCAAAAGAATAGTTTGAATTTTCGATGCTTTTTACATGAACCCTTTACGTTTCCAAAATTTCCTAAAAAATAATTCCAAAGTTGTGAGTTACATGTTTTCCTCGGATAAAGCTAAAGACGCCTAAAAACGGCTGAATACCGCATTTTCTTTGAATGCTATGAATTTTCGAAAATTACAAAAGTTCAACATTTTTTCGACGTCTTTTTACAACTACGTATTGAAGCAGAGGTTTCTTAAATTAAATGTGTTCTTCAAAGACTGCTCTTTAAACAAGGTCGTGTACAATTTTACGAAAATAGTAGTTTGGGGGTAATTTTATTTTAAATATAACGGCTCCAAATATTTCAACGAAAGTACAGTTATAAAAATGGCGCAGTTTACATTTTCGTACAACTCTGTATTTTTATGATTGCACAATATTAATATTGCAAGACAATATTGCAATATCGCTGATAAAGATTTTTTTCCTTAATAACATCTGTTCTAAAACATTAGATCATTAAATATGTACATTTAAAAAAAACAAGTACTTTTCGCGTAATCTTTGCTTGAAGTGAAGGTAATTTTAAAAAAATTCTTTAAATTCTCTCTCTTCTTTTTTATTTTTTCGAATAGACCAAAGCACGCTTATAAAAATGACACAGGAATATGTTTCCATAAACTCTTTGTATTTTCAAAAATTGCGAAATAATAATAATAATAATAATAATAATAATAATAATAATAATAATAAAATAATATAATCTTTGCTTCAAGTGAAGATAATTTAAAATGTCTCTGAAAGGTTCCACATTTTTTCTTATTTTATAATTAGAATTAGAATTAGATTTTTAAAAGCAATGTACCACACGATTGGACTTTGAAGACCCTGGAGATCTATCGATTTCATCCTAGACTTATTGAGTTTAGCAAGTCTAGTATGACGTCGTGGAGTAACAGATTTCCAATACACACCGGAAACGAAGTAGTAGAAACAAGACGTATTCAAATTAACAGGGTAATTTTTCAAGGAGATTCGCTATCTCCTCTGCTGTTTTGAATTAGTTTGATACCTACTATCTAGACAGTTGTCGCAAGCTGACTTTGGTTACAAGCTCCATATTGATGAAAGACCAATATCAGATTTATTTTGCGTGGATCATCTTAAAGTGTTTGCTAAGAACGCAACGATTCTCTTCCAAATACTGTCATCAATTGTTTTAGCAATGACATCTATATGAATTTTGGTCTTGACAAGTGTACAAAAATCAACTTAAAGAGAGCAAAATGACGCTAGAGGACATTGAAGTTGATATGCATACTGTGATTCAAGATCGTCAGCTCGAAAAAATCTGCATATATCTGAGCATTGAAAAATGCGAGAACATCTTGAATGACACAATGAAAGAAAGAATTAACAGGGAATGTTATACTACAAGAGTGAGACTTGTCTTGCCCTGAACCCGAGGAATAAAACATCTGCAATAGATAGTTTGGCGGTGCCTGTAGCCGAATACAGTTTCGAACTTGTGGACTGGACTGAGCAAGAAATTCGAATCATGGATCGAAAAACCAGAAAACTGCTTATAATGCGTCATGTCGCCCACCCTCGAACTGATGCACATAGAATTTATGCATCACGGAAGGAAATGGGAAGAAGCCTCCTGGCACAAACCAATAGTCGGGATGGGAAAGTATGTAGTCAGTAAATCTGACCGAAGAAGGGAAACAGGCACTGTAAGTGAAGCAAGAGACCGTGCAAGACCCGCAGAATAACAGACACACTCAACTTCTGACGCTACTTGACATGAAATGTGAGACACAAAAATTTTTAAAGAAAGCGTGGAGAGAAAAACCACGGACATGGACAGTATCTAAAAAGAATGGACAAGGTGAAGATCAATAAAGATCATTCATTTATGTGTCTTAAAAAGGGAAGCATGAATCTAGAATCGGAAGCAGTTTTAATAGCTTCCCAAGATCACGTTGAGAACACATGGTGATAAAGCGGTTCTCAAAATTTCCAAAGATGACAAATTCCGCGTTTGCCAGGTACAAGTAGAAACCATTGATCATCCCGTCTCAGCCTGTCCAATTCTAGCGAAGACCTGATACTTGAAAAGACACGACAGAGTGTGTAGCTACCTCCATTGGCAGATCTGCACCGCCTTTGAAGCTCCAAACACATGCGCCAAGTGGTACGAACGTTCACCATAATTGGTGACGTCTGTTGCACTGTGTAAGACATTGTACGACCAACAAATTCAAACTGATTGCACGATAGCGGCAATCAAGCAGGATATTGTTATCCGGGATTTGGAGAAAAAATCATGTCTACTTGTAGATGTTGCTGGGCCATGCGATCAAAACGTCGTAACCAAGATAGCAAAGAAACGTCTTAAATACAAGAGTTTGGAAATCGAGATCAGCCGAATGTGAGGCGTAAAAGAGGTCGTCCCGATATTTATCGGACTCTGGGATTTGTTCTCCAAAATTGCTGTAAGAATTGGCTAACTCCCAGGTCATTCAAAAGTGGGAAGTGCAAGACTTTGCTTTGTTTGGAACATCCGACATTTTGCGCAAAGTGTTGTATTATCCGAGCAATCTTTCTTGAACGATGACCTTGCTTCCCCCTCCCTAGAGCAATAAACAGTTGAAGACCAAAGCTCGCAGCGAGCACTGATGAGAACATTCCAAACATCTCCATTGGCGCCTAAGAAAATATGTACTGTTGAAACCGAGAAATCCTGGTCGTATTTTTGTAAACAATATATAATGATATCGCCGAAGTAGTTCCAGATCCATCGTAGGAGATACCTCGAACTCCTGGGAAAATTAGAACGCAAATTATTGAGAAAGTTGCGAAGGTATGACTGACATTCCAGAGATTGGCATTGTTTAATACAATCTAGTGGCCGATGTCGGAACTAATACCCCCACTCTACCCGCATTTCTCTCAGCCATCGTTCAAGAAAATTTGCGCAATTAATAGAGACACCGATAGTCCTTAGATCTATTCCTAAGGAAGCTGGTTGCAACCCACATATTGTGCATCAACCGACCTATAACATCTTTAGTCGTGAATTATAGGAATAATAATAATAATAACAACAACAATAATAATAATAAATAACATGACACATCTACAATATTCCTTATAGAGCTTTTTTACTTAACGAAATCTGTTCTTGAAAATTAGATCTTTAAATAAGACAGAAGAAGCTATGAGTAGTTATAAAAGAAGATATGAGTAGTTTCGAGTAATTTTGCAAATCTTCGAAACAGGAAATTTGAATAAACCGTACGTTTGTTCTCTTTTGCGAGTCCTTCGCGAGATATGTTCCTGACGAGATATCAGGTCGCAACACGACAATGCCAACGCCACGTCACGGCCATTTGAAATCGAAGGAATTACTTCTCATTGTCAGGAGGCAATGTTTCTTGACGTATGGATCGCAATTTGGATTGTCAAATTTGTGTTGATGTATTAACTTTAAAACAAATAGTTTTCGCACCTAATGCTCTACGATTGATAATGCATAGAATGTCGTAATGGAAAATTGCTGTGATGTGCTCATTTGAACAATATTGTTGTTTTAAAAAATGACGTAAGTTACTAATGCTAGAAAGTACATGCTATTATAGCACCACTAGTTACATTAATTATGGGTCCTCTTTAAAATGGTCGTAGAGAGCGTAAACATTCTAGGTATCAAAGAGTTGTCTTGCGCATATAACTCAACGTTTAAAGAACAGCTTATAACGATTATTAGAAGAGATGACGATCGTGACATGGTTTGAATTTTTGTTCCGAACATACTGCTACACATTTAATTAAATGCTATTAAAAATAAAGGAAAATACCGAATGTTGATTTCAAAGTAGTCGCTGCAAGACGACACAAAGTTTGTTTTCTTCGTTTCAGGTAAAACGCACGAATTAAAGTGCCTGAATGACCCGTCAGTCTTGACCATACAACGCGGAACGAAGTGTATTAAAGTTCTGCAACTGAAAATGTAGAGTGAAGGAAAGCACATCAAGACTACTAAATGGTTGAATGGATTCTGTGTGCATATCACTAATTAAAAATTAATTTCATCTGATCAGAATTTTCTCTCTTAGAGGCCCACGACGAAACGAATTCATCGATTTTCCAAACTATATTCTTTTTTTTCTTTCTAACTGAAGCGAGTTGAAAAACTAATTATGGAAGATGGATCGAATGCCTGCCCCTGGGCAAGGTTAGAGAAAGATGACATAATTTACATAAGAGGGCATACACAAAGACAACTAGGGAGAGCAGTCAACCCATGCTCGCGATTAAAATTTGACCTTATGATAACGTTTTTCACCATTTTTCTCGTATTCTTCTTTCCCTTTTCTTCAGAATATTAAATACACAAAGTATAAATGCTTTAGGCCACTGTTTAATTTGACGGAAATTGTGATGTCTAAATTATATGGCAGTTCTCGAAAACGAGCATTGTCTAAGTGGTTGCATTGCATAAGATATGTTGCAAACATTCACCCTCATTTTTCTTCCTATTCCGAAATAAACTATTTTAGATCATTTATCTTCGAAAAATAACTGAAACAAATCCCGAATAATTCTTAAACACCAATGTTTCAATTAAAAAGAGCGACTTATGACAATAAATAGATGAATTTGCAAAAAATAAAAATAAATATAAAATACAAATTGATCAGTTACATGTAAATGTGGGGTAGGTAAGCTACTTTTGGAAAATCACTGCCTAAGTTAAAAATAGGTTTCTATGATTTTGATCGATACCCAGTAACTCAGGGAAAAACTATATCAGTATTGCTAGATAGTACCATAGTTATACTTCTAAACATACCTGTACTATAGTATCATAATTTTACCATAATTTTATAAAAATATTTATTAGAAAGATATTTCTAATTTTTGAATCAAATATGAAGACTGAACATTAGTTTTCGATCCACTTCTATTTGTAGAGAATTTATCGCTTACCTCTCACACAAATATGACTCAATGTTGCCAGATAGAGAAACAGAAATACACCTACCCTAAATGTATTGTAAAGCACTACAAACAACCTAGACATACTAACAAAATTGACTAAGGGAGTCACTTATTGTTGGTGAGTCCACATGTTGCAGGAGCACTCTCAAGAACACACAATTGGGAATACGTTTTGATCGAGAGTAAGGATTAGTTCGTCACACAAAATCATTCTTTACCAACTTACTGTAGTGTAAAATAATATGAAAATATATGCATGACTATCATTTAGTAAATTTCCATCGCACCATATTATTCCGGAATTTCAATCCATCGATTCCATAATTCTAGCCACCCATCTGGCAACCTATATTACTAATTCCCAACGCGCGCAAGGATTGGAAGGAAACTGAGCAGCCTAGGTCGTGAAAAAGATGTAAGTTATTTTGTTAGATATCCAACAAATAAGGAAAAATACAAAGACATCTACCCAAGAAATCGGGACAAATATAAAACAATGAAACAGTGACGATTGTGAGTGAATATTCAAATATTCGATGGTGTTGTTCCGCCTACTCGTGTGCTGTGCGTAGCGACTGAATTCTCAAACCCAATGCATTCCTCTATAGGCAGAGTTGGCGCCATGTCACTGCAAGGCTCCACGGAAGAGGCCGCCCCCATTTGATATTCCCTACTCACGAGTTGAGTCATGGAACACGTACTTCATTCACATTATTTGTACATCTGTTGTACTATATAGCTGTGGCGGCTGGTGCGCCAACAGACTGGAGGTCGCACCTCCATTGAATGACGGAAATTTAATGTCCAAAATTCAAAACATGAATATATAATAAAAATACACGCAATTCAAGTGAATTAAAACCAAGTTAAATAAAAGTCTATATTGAAACATTGCTTGCGTAGTGTTAGTGTCAGATATATACACCCACCGCGCACGTGGTTCTGGTTTTGAATTCTACTACGCACTTCAATTAGAGTCCAGCACATTGCAACGAGCACTATTCGACACGTTTCCGCGCAAATAAAATTGTTTTATTTCGAAAATCTCGCTCCCCTGCTATATTCGGCAATAAGGAAATATTCTCCCATAGCCACGCTCGTATTCCCACCAGCGCTCTCCGACCGCTGCAGGCTGAAATATGCATTCACCGCGAGAGACAGAAAGCCAACTTTACGTAAAGAATTGATCGAAGGCACATTTTGAATCAATAAACCTAATATCAAATGAAAACGAATTCACTAAACACCGTAAATAATGCATTAAATGACGTCAATAATTGACTGTACTTGTCTACTTTGAATAGCACGCGCAATTCTAAAAATTAAGTTACAGTTAGTATCAGACGAAGACAGAAAATTGGAATTCACCTCGGGACACCGTACAGCGCTCGGCAAAACTCCACCTATTGGCCAGTTGGGCGCTCTTTGGTTTCAAAGCGATTTCACATTTATCGATATTGCTGCAATACTTATACGACATTAAAATGGGAATGATATTCCTAACATATTAAAAAATATTTTGGGAGTATCTGGGGTTGTGCAACCTAAGCCCGCGCGGCCCCTGTTATATAGTATATAGTATATACTATAGTATGTATACTATATACTTACACAATGACAAGACAATATTTTTAATATTTAAAATATTACAGTAATTTACAAGTGTATTTTATTTTTTGTTCTTGAGGAGTCTGCTTTTTAAAATACATTGTGTGTGTGTTTTAAGCAGCATTTAGCTCCTGGAGGCTCTAGTTTAACAAGAAATTCAATGAGAATTGGGCCTGTATATTTTGTGGAAAATGCAGGAAGTATGTATATGTATATGTATATATATATGTGTATGTATATGAAAATGCAGGAAGTATGAAAGTTTTAGAAATTTTATTGACTTTTTAAAATCACGGAAGCTTTAACTAAGCTATATATAACGAGATGGTTGTCTGTGGAGTTTTCAATTCAACAGAAAACACTGTTTGTGAGTGCATGAGAGAGAGAGAGAAAGAAAGAAAGAAAGAAAGAAAGAAAGAAAGAAAGAAAGAAAGAAAGAAAGAAAGAAAGAAAGAAAGAAAGAAAGAAAGAAAGAAAGAAAGAAAGAAAGAAAGAGAGAGAGAGAGGGAGAGGGAAAGAGAGAGAGAGAGGGAGAGGAAAGAGAGAGAGAGAGGGAGAGGGAAAGAGAGAGAAATAAAGATAAAGAGATATCCATGTCTCTACTTGTTTTTGCTCCCAACATGAACCCACTAAAAGAACTCTCCATACTTCATACGGGTACCTCCATGATCCAACATCTCTCACACGTTAGCGTGGCCTCTTTCGTCTACCCTCTCGTATCCCACTAACGACCTGCATCCCTCCCACGGCTGAGAGGGCTGCTGGAACGACCTCTGAATGCAGATCACTATGGAACATACCACAACCCCCGTCCGTCACTCTGTCCAAGCCTGCGGGCTCATAATCTCAATGTATTTTGCTTGACCGCGCCAAAGTAGGCCCAAGGGCTGCGAGTAGCTTAGTCCGCTTTCGCAGAAGGGAGCCTGGACAGATGTGTATTCCAAACTATCACATTTGACGTTTTGTTACATTTGTCAAAAATTAATTGATATTTTTTATCATCAGATACTTTCAACAAAACTAAGGAATGTAGAATTAACAAATAGAGTATTAACTAAGCAAGATCTCTTCATATTCCCCCCATTCTATAATGAGAAATTGCGGACTATCCCAGGAACCATTCCGTGTCCAACACTGTTCATAATACACATTGTCTACGAATTTACAATGATACACTAAAACTAAGTTTTTATTGTATCATCAATTCATGACGAAATTCACTACTGCAGTGGGCTCCGTTTTTCGAACTCTCAAAATTACACGGGTCTTTGGTATCTTCCTTGACTTTTCAAAACTGAAGGTTGGAAGATAGGAGCTAAGAATTACATTTCCTCCTAAAATAAAGACCTCATATTAAACACAAATTTACATAAATAAATTTTATTTAACATTGTAAAATTCACTGAAAAATTAAACATATTTCTAAAAGTTGTTGAGTGTTTTTTAAAAAAATTAGTTTATATCCCCTTATTTTTAAGTCATTTTATAGGCAATTTTCCTCTTATTTTTAAACGATTTTATAGGTCATTTTCAAAGAATTTTTAGGTCATCAGAATCCGAGCCCTGATAATAATGACTTTTTGACAATGAGCATGTAAAGGCAATTTAATAGAAGTTACATACGACATTTGTCCCTGGGCGCTAGGCAACCCATCATGCACCAATGTTCTGCAGGAACACATAACATCCATCGCAGAGTCTGATCTTGTCCTGCGAAATAACAGTGCATGACGAGCTGCGAACTTACTATGGGAAAACATGTCACATGTGTAACTCGGGTACATAAAATTTCCCACCATATGTTTACTTGGAAACCAGGGCCAACTGCCCCCCTCCCCTCCATGCTCTAGAAGATTGTAACATTTACTGAGAGGGCCTGCACACATAGATGCCTTTCGCTCCAGAAAACAATTAAGTAATTATTTGCAGATGACAGTACGTCATCATCAAAGCACAATCTTCCTTGCGGCTTCATTATAAAAACCTAATAAATTACAAAAATGATTTCTATCTTCATGAATACCGAATCCAAATTAAATCCTTTATCACATTTGCTAATAAATTACAACTCTGAAACAAAAGCTATGGGAACCATCTTCATTTGTTTAACAATCTGCGAAAACCTAAAGGGTAATCATTACATCTCCTATCTTAACAAGAAGCTCACTAATTTTTGCTCTGTTCTATTCACTAACTCATGTTCCACTACAGTGGCACTAGTGTTCAATATAAAACTCACAATATAGTTCAACTCACGTCTTCAATATAGAAACTATTCTGGAGAAATGACCTTGGATTTTCTCGCACATTTATTATCCAAAACGAACACTGATACAATGACCAGCAATCTTAAATTGGAATCTAGCAACTCTTAGTTTAAAAAATCTAACCAGTCTATCTCAACCGTTTAGAAATTAGAAAAACAAGAATCTCATGAGAAACATGATACTTTCATTCTTCCTTCTGAAATGCGAACAATAACATTCGACGAAAGGATAATCTACGTGTTCCTCTTTCTGAAATTACACTCACACAATTGTACTCTAAAAGAGGAAAATACTTGAATGTTTCCTGCACGTCCATATGTTCTACACTTAAAAGAATACATCAACCATATCGCTCTTTCCCTTTATAGTAATTAACGCAACGAGTGGATAAAGAGGGGTAATTGCATGGGTGGTATGTTCAAGAAAACGAGCGACGAAATCAGCGAGTTTTCGTGTATACCATGAGGGCAATTATACTCCTTTATCCACAAGTTACGTTCAATATCTTTTCGTTCTCATTTACGAATAATTTAAATTTTGAGGAATTCAAGTACATCTTTACAATTCTGTTTTAGTGGGCGTTGCATTGTGTTTATTTGCAAGAAATACTTGCATATGGAAGGTACTGGACATATGGCGGATAAAATATTAGAAGCTGACAAAGTCATGAAAACATTATTTCCCTCGAAAAGTAAAGGGAGATATGAGTTAGAATACATGTATAAATTGGGAAATAAAAAATTATTAGTCACTTCTGACACCGTTTTTGTACAGCATCTTTTTTAGAACGGGTAAGCACCACAGCCGTTTACATTTTTTACATCTATAATCCTAAGACCAAATGTTTTACACGTAAAACATAGTATTTATTCACGTTAAATATCTTATGTTGTTCCACTACTCGGCTAACGTGACGTTTACTTCGAAAATTTAGTTTTATTTATTAGTTGTTTATATGAATTGTTGTTGGTACGCAATCTGTGATTCATGGTCGACAGGAAATACCTTGGCTACGTCTGTCTTATAGTTTCTTAATTAAACGATTTGTCTCCTTATTGAATTATGATTGGTAGGTTGGCTTTTAATTGCACTGTCTATTAATATGGATATAATCAACGATTTTAAATGGAATTAATGAGCATATTTAGTTACCTAAACGAAAAAAAATTAATCCCATTGTGGCTATTTCAAGTCGATTATAGAACATTCGATCTGTGATTGAAGCAGAAAAAATGACCAGTCGTGAGTTTAAGAAACAGCTCCTAGAAAACCTTGTCAAAATCGTTCTTTCCAGACTCTTAGAGAATGGACCTTAATTAAAAAGCGTTTTAGAACTATCTAAGCTTGCTTCTATGTATTGTTATTCTAATTATTTTATTGTTTCTATCATATATTTTTTAAAACTAAAAAATCACAACTAACTGACTAGTCATACATGGTTTAATTAGTATACATTATTATTATTATTATTATTATTATTATTATTATTATTATTATTATTACTATTATCATTATTATTATCGAAAGCAATAAAAGAATTGTTGTTTAAAGAAGCACAAATTTATGGCTGTACTCAAAGTATCTGTATAATAGGGACGCAATTAATAAATTGAATGCAATTTGTATAATAAAACGTTAATTGAATGTAATACTTGTGCATTTATTAATTATAATAATTTTGTCAAATAATCATTATTTTACATTGTAAGTTTAACATAGTATGCAAAAGATAAGTTGGTGAGGTACACTTACGTTTACGAAGATTATAATAAAAAATTCAAATACAGTTTTACGGTTCAAATGTCAGAATAATTGATGAATTAATGACGTATCTAGCCTTTTAAAGGGTACTAGGCCACAATCAAGTTAACAAACTGGGGATTTCCTTTTGAAAGTTCCACAAATACACGACTTGTTAATTAAAAGGATAAATAATAAATTATTAATGCTAAAATAATAATTAAAGAATCCAACAAAACAAATTACCTTTTCGAGAGCAGATAATTAATCTATTTCGTTCGTTAGAGAAAGTAATAAAACAATTAATAACTTGAACTAAAGAACCGAAAAACATTTTTTTTCGAATAAAACCCCTTCATCGAGTCAAAGATATATCCTGCCCATTTGTACTGAAGCTGTGTATTTCATGAATTGCTCCATGTTCATCATACACAAATAAATAATGAAAAATACTCCCACCCACTATTTCTTTACAAAGATTGTTGTTAGCAATTTATTTGCTTTACTGTAAATTCGATTCCATAAGTACATTTTTAAACAGGAATCAGAATTCACGCAAGAGTAAGAAATCGTAAACGTTTTCTTCCGATCAATATTTGTTTAATGACCGATCGAAACATAATTTTGTCATCGAAAGGAAAATACGTTAACAAACATATGTTCGAAAGATGTAATCCAAGGACAAATTATTTGAAAATGGAACACGGAAAACTCAAATGGCTCTACGAATCTAGATTAAAATAAAGTGAAAAGAAACATTCGAATCTAGAGCACATGTTCATTAATTTTATATTTTTCTCAAAATTTCAACGCAATACGAAAATAATAATTAAGAATGTAATGAATATGGAGCCATCAAATTTAAATACATATATTTCTACCAGTTTACACACTGTAACACGTCCTAGATCAATATTGTTTAATAAGGGAAGTCGATACTTACGATGTTATCTCGCATTAATCTTTAACACCGTATGTTTCACTACATTGCACCTCTGAAATTGAAGAAGACTCATCACAGGTGGTATCAATGATTCTCACGTTGCGAACCAGAGAGAGCGTGCTGCCATCTGCGAACGAAAGAGCGAGTCGTCAAGTATCACACACGCGTAGCGCAAACGAAGTTAACGTTGCACTAATATCACACAAAAAGAACGGAACGCCAAACGAAGCGGCCTAGAAGCCCTAGCTTGGCCCGCTAAGGCGAGCAAGAGCACGTCTCTTTAGCCCTGGGCAGACAGCTGTGCGCCCCCTGAGCCTCGGACAACTCTTCCGTCTATTGATTTCCGATTTTGCGCCCTGCTGACGCAACCCGCAATACCCAGGATGGCGCTGGCGGCGGCGGCAGGTGGAGACGGTGCTGGGGGCGACGGGGTTGGGATGGCGGAGGCGGGCGTTGGCTGAGACGACACTCGACGGCCTGGGCAGCGGCCGGGGCGGGGCGGGGTAGGGGCGGGGGAGGGGCGGGGCGGGGGGCGGGGAGGGGCGGGGTAGGGGCGGGGCGGGGTAGGGGCGGGGCGGGGCGGCGAGATGCGGCGAGGGCGGAGGGCAGCCGATGGAGATGGCGGAGCGCGGCACTGCGGCCCGGGATGCGCTCAGATGGCGAGGCGACACGGCAGCATCCCTCGCCGGAGACTCTATTAGCAACGACCCGGAGCCTGCTTAACAGTCGACGACCAAAGGGCGGCACAAAAATGAACTCACTCAAAGCGTTGTTCCCGCCGGAATTGACCTCAGGTCGGAAATGAGCTCCACAATAACCACATCGGAAGGATTTCACATTTTATTGACATCTAGAGATTGGGATGCGTATAAGCACAAGATGAACGAGACATTAAGAAAATTAATTTGAATTGATGGCCGCGTCGTCTCAAAAAAATATAAATACTCGTACATGGTATTTGCCCCGTTTCCAAAGAAAGATGAATAATTATTCATAATTTTCCAGGACGAATTCAAATATTAAGTAAAAATAATTTTCAATTTCTCTTGTTGTGACTACCTTGTTATAGAAATTTGATTATTTCAATATAGTAATATTTCCTTATTTTCTACATATTAAATATATTTTGTAAATATTATATACGGTAAACCCACATTAACACGAATTTAAAAGGACCGAAATAATCGGAGTTCGTGTTATCCGAGTATTATACATGTCCGTACCACAATCCGTTACTGCGTCAGAAGTTTTTTGTTCCTGTAACGACGAAATTCGTCTTCAGTGAGTTCGTGCTAACGAGGGTTTACAGTATAATAAATATTATAAATATATAATAAATATTATAAAAATATATAATAAATATTATAACATATAATAAATATTATAACATATAATAAATATTATAACATATAATAAATATTAAATAATATAATTTAAAAAATCCAGAAAGATTAAGGGAACTGAAGACTTGATATATTATATTTCATTTACGTTTGGAAAAAGGAGAAATGTAAAAAATATGAGATGAGAAATTCAAATATAAGTTAATATAATTTTATACAAGTTTACAAAGCTTAAAAATTAAGGATATTCAGTAGAAGACAAGTCTTTAAGACTACACCGACATTATTGAAAACTGATTTTTCTTAATGAAATCTGCACTTCAAAATTAGACCTTGAAATATTGATGTAAAATATCTGTTCTTTTGGAAATTGCAGATACATGCGTTCAAAGCGGAAGCGGTCGCTCAGTGCATCAACTGATGTCACTGCAGCGCCTCTGACCGGGAGGTCCTAGGTTCGAGTCCTGACGGCGGCAAGATTTTCGACACTAGCTTTTCAGCTAGGTCGAATTCAGTCGCTGTCTGAAGGAGAATTCTAGCGGCCGGCTGCTCTGATGGGTAGTTTTCCGCGGTTTCTCCGGTCAACACCAGGCGAATGCCGGAGCAGTACCCTACCAAACGGGCCACGGACCGCGCGCGATCTTTGTCGCCGGGAGATCGGTCGGGGACTTAGAGCTTGTCCCGGTTGGGGCGGTGCCCCGCTGGTGGGAGATACCTGGTGAGGGGGAAACCCCGCTAGTCGACAGTAGGTCGGCACCGGATCTGGCCATCCAGCGGAGGAAGACCACCGCCACCTCCAGAGGAAAAAATGCACTACACGTACGGAACTAATGACCATAGTAGTTGGCGCGCCCGGGCTCACTAACAATCAATCAAATGTTCAACTGCTTTTTAAAGCGTCTAGTGTTGTTTTATCTCCGATAATTGGTAGAGTAGGGAATAACGGAATAGATTCTTAAACCTAAGTATCTAATTTCCCAGAGCACGTCAAAAATTGTTGGTTGGAAACTCTTTTGCAGGTTCAAATAAAATTACAATTTGGTTTCGGATTTTTATGACCTAAAAACTCAGGAAATACTTCTATTGACTAATGACCTAGATGTCATTTCCGAAGTATGACGCAAGCATTCCTGAAATATGACAAATATTACAAAACGACAAAAATATTGCAAGCATGGCTTTTATTAAATATATATTTGGGAATATCTTGACATCCTCAGTATTCGCAATACACAATAATATAAATTACTCGAATATGTGCCGAAATATATATAAATAAATTAATTTGTTAACGAAATAATGTTAACTATTATTCAGTGTATAAGATACAAAAGTCTTACACTGACTTCTTCACCCCTCTTTCAATAAATTGCACCGAATGACACGCGTTTTTAAATGATTAAATATGACGGACCTGCGATTAGCTGAGAGGAGCGTTTCGTACTTGGAGAATGTTCTTTCTACGTCATACGACGTAACAGGCGCATGTTTTTATAAATAAACATCAGGCAAGAGTTGCAACTCGTCCTCGCGGAATCTCACTAATTTTACAAAGCTTTGATTGAAACCTGGGATTACTGTAATTTCGATTTCACTCTGTCTGCTATTTAACCCTGTGCTCTGAATAATTCATTTTCATTTCCTCGCAATAGCGTGTCACACACGGGATAGACTCGCAGATTTAATTGTAAGGAAATTAATGAGATTGAGAAATCGAACACGTGTGGAAAAACTACGGACTGCTGGGAAAACTGGGCCTTCTTCTAGGAATGCAGACTACTTTCACAAAATATTGCTGTTTCTTATGCCTCTGGGATAGTAGGACAAGGAAAGAACATTATGTAGTCAAAGACTGGTCTTTAAGAGAAATTTCCAATTCTGGTAAAACAAATGTGCCTCAAGAATCCCTTGTTGACAAAGACAGTGTGCTGTTAACACTATTCCATCTGAAATTGAGCTTTATGAAGAATTTTGTGAAACTTATGGACAAAGAAGGCTAGGGTTGTCAATTTTTACTCTCTAAATTTCCTGTAATTAGTCCCTCAAAAATTAAAGAAGGAATTTTCATTAGGCCTCAGATCCGTGACTTGATTAAAGATTATTAACAGTTATTGACAGATACTGAAATGGCAGCATTAAAAGATATATGCGACAATGCCTGAGAATTACATGGAACTGACGGAACACATGCTGGACTGTTACAAGTCTATGGGGTGCAACAAGTATTTCACATTATATTCCCTTCATTTCCATTTGGATTTCTTCCCACCCACTTCACTTGGAGATGTGTGTGACGAACATGATAGCGTGTGAGCGATTTCATGAAGATAATCGCTGCCACGGAAAGACAATACAAGGGAAGATGGTCACCAAACCTTTTGGCGGATTACTGCCGGACACTTCTACAATGTATATCATCATCCACCCACAAACGTAAAGTTTCCAGGAAAAGTTTCTAACTTGTAAGTTCATTTGAAGCTTTATTCAGCATTCTCGTACAGATTTTATGTTCTGTATTATATAAATAGTTTAAATATTAAATTATATAAATAGTTTAATAAAAATTAAATTATATAAATAGTTTAATACAAATCGTTTTGTTACATGATACAATACAGATTACTCCTGTATTGTCATTGAGTCGTTTCCAAGTTTCTCGGTAGTGGTATATGTGACTTTTTTTGTTTGTTTTTTCAGAAAAATTGATACGTAATGGAATATTTCTGATTTCATTTTTGCAATCGGAGTAAGTGATTAAGTAAAAAAACACGTACTCCCATTTCGCGGTAAGACACAAAGTGAAAATTTGTCGCACTGTGTAATCAATCACATGCATTAATTGATATCAAAATGACTTCTCCAAAACCCTACACAAATGGCTCAAACACTAAAGGAGTGAAGTCGCATCAATGTGGATCTAATGTTTTTACAATTGCAGATTTTGAAAAACTTGTCACATTCGCATCTAGTAACGGGACTGTCAAGAAATCAGAAACGACTTTTAAAAAATTAGAATGTGTTGTTTCTTCATCAGCTTTGTTTAACCAGTTTAGCCATTTATATACAGTTTTCGGTGGATCGGCCTCTTCATGGCGGCGCTGTAGCAGATTCATTTTCGCCTTAGCCCTAAAAATTCCACACGAAATTGTTCTGGAATTACTTTAATATCTTCAAAGGCTTTCAATTATGCGAGTTTTCCGACTTACGAGATCTGTAGTATCCTGTAGAATAACGATCAGTCAATTCTGCTATGCACGTATCAAGCAGAGTACGAAAAGAACCTTCATGCTCTTTGGAGATCTCTGTAAACGCAGTTTTAAGGCGATCATTAAATCGACGAACAACTTTTCTATTTCTTATGGCTGGAATGAGTGTTTTCTATAGCTGAAATGTAGCTCCTATAGAATCCTCTCCTATATTATTTGTCGTACAGAAGACCTTTGCGGGTCTCACATTTAACCAATCTTTATAAACTAGTTCTCTAACGAACGAGAACTTCACGAAGTCTTGACAAATTGCATTTTTATTTTAAAAATATGAAGGATTTGTTAAAAAAAGAAACCTCTAAATAGTCATGTCAAATGCAACCCGCACCACACGGGCAGTGTTGAAATCTATGTAGTTAAATAACTCCAAAACTAAGCGTTCCAGGGCCTTTAAACCTGGAAATTCGAGGTCAATATCCTCAATGAAAAGTTTTCCACGCCGTAATCTACAGTTTTTTTCCCTCCTTTTTTTGCTGGTTCGGCGCTTCTGGATACTCCATTCTCTTTCTCAAGTGTATACAAAATCTCTGCTATTTTTTTTAAATTTGAGGTCACATCAACATCTAAGTCATTAGCGACCACTATTGGAGTTAACGTTATGGTAAGTGTGAAGATGAAACGATATGGTGATGCTAAGAGGTGAAAGGACGAACACAAATACAACCATGCCCGAGGCGGGACTCGAACAAGTGACCCTTCGAACCGAGATCGCTATGACACTACTGCCTTAGCGATCTCGGCCACTTGATCGGCTCTTTTTTTGACTCCCAAGGAAGGCGAAATGCAAACTGTCAAGGAATATTGTATAATTACTTCAAATGTTTTTACGGAAGAGGTGTGAAATGTTCCAAGAACATTTGTGAATAATACTGAATAAGGCTTTATTGAAAATTTGTTTCAAATATCAATTTTCTTTAATTTTTAATTGATTTTCAGTAACTACATTTGAGGTTACTTTTATACATTTTTACTTTCTCGCTTTTAAGAAGGAACTTCTCCCGAGAAAGTTATGCTGCTGAAAAAAGCTGCGAATTTTCGGCACAAAAACCCTTGTCAGGCCCTGGTAAAGAAAAAGTGGATAAATCCAGTCTCTAAATTTAAGGGGAAAATCATCTAATACGTGGTGTAGCCAGAATCCGTAAAATCGATTGATGGCACAACTTGTCTGTACACGTAAGCTTCTGCGGCTCGAGTCAATGACTTCTTGGCTGTCCGGGTGACGCAGCGTAGTAGGCTGAGAGGCCCACCCAGACAGCCAAATAGTCAAAAGTTGTGTCTGTCCGTCTGTGAGCAACGCTAGCGGCTAAACTGTTCAGCCGATTTTCTCCAAAATTTACGTTCTCCAATCGATCTGATGTCGCGGCCCCTTGAATTCGAAACCGATATTTTAATTTTGGGGATACTTCATATGACAGGCCCTATTTGACTAGCGCAGTGAAGTGGTCAGCTCTAATCCACAATGCTCTCCGCTGGATCTGAAGGAAATCTTTTAATCTAAGACAAATTTCACGAATAACTTACAAAGTTACTAAATGTTCCAAATTACACCGAGTAGCTACTTACTTGTCCAAAGTGACCGCAATGAAGCTATTGTGAACAAGGCTTTTAAATATTAAAAACGATGCCAATCAACACAACTGAACATGAGCGCGGCTACAAGCCATAGAGCACTCACACGCAGTTTGTCTACTCTTCAAGCTCTGGACTCACTAATCTGGTGGCTTCAAGTTTGTGACGTCATACCTTCTCCCTATATTCATAGCTCCATGAGGGTAGCTGTCCGCTAGGGGTCCTTGGCTGAAACCTGCATGTCAACTGCCACGAAATGATTCAATGTAAAAGTTAAACTTATAAAAGTTACAGTAAGTCGTAGAAAAAGTACCGTATGAAACTCGATATAATGGGCATGAAGTTTACGATACTCGCTCATATCATATCACATGTATTAATACCCATCATTACATCATTTCATAATGTACTATTTGAGGTTTGCGAGATGAATCCAGATAAGAGTAATAATTGAAGTTCTAATTGAGATTTGTAAATTGGAAATGAACCAGGGTACTTTCTATGTTTTCCTTACGAACGGATTTTGGATGATCTGTAAAACAGGTTGGTCGGTGCTAAGTTATGTCATATTGGACATGCATGTCGCTGTAGGTCATCATTTCGCAGATAAGTAGCGCAGTTTTTGTACTAAGGGGAGGATTTCTGTTGTCGAAAGGATAGTTTAAAAAAGTGAGTGTTTTATCGGAAGTGCGGACCAACCACCATTTGCTTTCCACTCGCCTTTTCCTCGTTCCTTTTTATTTTTACTTGCAATAATTATTTTTCATTACATTTATTTATTTTAATTAAGGAAAAATAAAAAATTTCAGAAGTGAAAATTTGAGAAAAACATAACTAAATGTTGTTACTCCAACAAAATGTGCTATATTTCAGGATTAAAAAGATGTACTCATTTTTCAAATCGTTTATGCGATAAAATAAATGTCAAGCATATCAATAAAATAAGTATCATTCGTATTTTAGTTTGGTTGTTTTCCTAAAAGCGTTTCCTTTCTGATATACGGAAGCAGTGTGTGTTATCAGGAAGTTCCAATTCACGACACCATCACCACTTCATGTCGTTACCTTATCGCGTTGCCGCCTAACATACACGGGTTGACAGAAGCGCCTGATGTAAATCACGTGTAACATAAAATAGTTAATAATTACATGGTCAGAATGCGTTAATGATATAAAAACATTATGTTACAGCTGAGTTCACAGGCATGTAGCAAGCAAGCACGGTTTTACATGAGGATTCGAACAGATGCAAGTCATATGCACACCCTGACCAGGGGTATACAATTCCTTTGCGATCACGGCTTAATCGACATCTGGCATTCAGAAATGAAAAAAACTTGCTTATGTGTCGTTTATGTTGTTTGTCTACTGAAGAAATAAAATTTGCAAATAAGTGCAACAAGGTACAAATACGAGTTGTAGAGAAATGTTTGTTACATATATGTAACAATTGGCACTAAAGGGTTAAACCAAGTGTTTCAAAACTTTTTGCGATTGTGGGTGGACTAAAGGTCCTGTAAGTGCTTGGAGAGTTTTTCCCTGGTTCGCAAATGAAAATTCAACAGCACGTTTCCAAGAGAAAGGGGGACAATGTACTCAGGAAGTACCACGAATTATTCGCGCTCGTTTTTAGCCCGCGCTTCGCTAGTTGTCACAGAAGTGGGGAGCTTCACAAAACGAATTTTATACCAAATTGTAGTTTTTTTTTCAATGCAAATTAGTTTCTATTATACGGGAGCGAACATTTCTCGTTATGAGATTTTGTTTACAACACTCATTGCTATCATTTATTCGTACTTCAACCAATGCTAAGCAAAAGAGTGGGGGTAGGTATTCCGGGGCTCAAGAAAACGTGCACGTATAATACCCTACTTCTGAATTGAAAATGACATCTTTTTGGGAAAATGAGGTAACCTTTGATTTTCAATCAAAGATTAAAATTATCGAAAATATATGTTATTGAGAAGTGGAGATTTATTTAGTTTGTCAAATGAATTCGTTTCTGAAATGCATCAGCAGAGTTGGAACTCAATTGGAAGCGTTTTTTCTCTTAATTATGCGATGTAAGTCATCAAAATCGACACATATTAAAACGGTCATGACAAATGACTGTGTTACGTAGCTCAGGGGGGATTCCGGGTAGTGGTTTGTAACACCTGAAAATTCTAGCTCATGTTTATTGGATGCTATAAAACAATTTCTTCTCTGATGAGGTTGAAAGGAATTTCATTGTCTTCCACAGCTCCTAATTCCAAATATAGACACCTGTAATGAGATTATTTAAACCCACTGTTGGTAGTGTGAAAATCAATTAAGGAATTTTAAATCTTATAGTAAAATATTTAACGACTTTAAAGTATATTACTCATCAGTTCCTCAAACTTGGTAGTTCATATTACTTTACTTTCACTTTCATCCGTTTTCTGCTAGCAGGGAAATGCTTGAATAGTACTAGAGATCTTTAAAACAAGAGTTTAGATCAGATCTTATTAGAATACCTTCCGTTTTCATTGTTTTTTCTCACGAGACAACTTGCGCTACTTGCTGTGGCCTTCCCATAATGGGCAAAGAATTCTATGACACGCTAAACCATGTGTGAAGCTGCTATTGTACGTCAACAGTTGTGAATTGTTGTATTCGGAAAAACCTGTATTGTTCTGACAGTCGAGAAAAATTACAAATATAGAAGCGTCCTGAGTCTATAAGTATTATTTTGTATTTCATCGATTATATTTTCTAATAGTTTTAAAAATTGATTTGGTATGCTTCCACTTTTTCTTTCAAAAAGTAATTTTGTAAATAAGTGTAAATCATCATTTGTATTAATGAATCCAGGGAGCAGGTGCCTTGGGCTGCATAGTGCTTTGATATATGATTACAGAACTCAGGCTTTGGAAGGTCTCCATTTTTTAAGATACGTATCTTCAAATATTCGATTAATACGTATTTTCTGGTTCCCGTTTCATTATTTAAGTACTCGTATCTCTTTTTTTTTTTTTTTTTTTTTTTGACCCCCATTGGGCGTTGAGCGCTTAGCAGTTATTTGCTTTGAAAGTCAATGTGTTCGGTAGTAATCCTCCATTACATAGTAAGTCCATTAGTCGTCAAGAGGGCCGCCAGGTAGCATCTCCGCGTACGCGCCTCTCTCTTGCGCGCTCCTGCGTCACTACCCAGCGGCCAGAATTGAGGAGTTAGGATAGGGGTAGGGTTTAGGACACTCCACGGGTTGGACAAGCCCTTGTGAAGCAGCCAAACTTGTTTTGTTAGAACAAATTTCTCATGAGATCGCCCGGGAATCCAACCCAGACCACCTTGGTGAAAGGCGAGCGACTTCGCAAGAGCGCCACGACACAGCCTTTCCGCTTTTCTTTCGTCGCGCCTTGCCTTTCCAATTTTCTATTTCGTTTAGTGGCATTACACTTTATCCTCCCTTAGAATGGTAGCAATCAAGGCGTATTTTTATCCCCGAATCCTTCTTCGCTGTCCGGAGGAAAGGAACAATAAAAAGCATTATGTGGACTGCCTTCGTACGCCTTATGTATTTGTGCACACCAGTCGACATTGTCCACTTTGGCAAGGTCTTAACTTTCAGCAGTTTTCGAGTTGAAAATGAAACGCTTCATTTTATTAAATTCTTGTTCTGAAGCGCGTGAAGGAGGAATTCTGCCATAACTTTTCTCTGTATATGCAAGACCATTAGGCAAGAGCTTGATGTCTGCAAGCAGTTTCTTTACAAACTTTGAAAAATAATAGGGTTAACTCTAAGTTTCCATTTCCAGTAAAGCAGAGGCCTCACTTTCGAATTTCAAGCCCCACTCACTCCAACTACTTGGTACATGTTCTCGAACGACCCAGTCATTCAGATTAATCTGATTAGAAGTTGACGAAAATCTTCTTAAATTGTTACCAAAAGTCATCATTTGAACGTTTAGACTGAATGAACTTCCACAGAATATACAAAGCACTTTTTTTTTTTTTTTTTTTTTTGTGTCTGATTTTCAGATAGAAAGACATCTCAGTCGACATTTTTGTGAAGCCCGTTGCAAATGGTGGAACATCTGGTGTGGTTATTACATGGGAGTTTGTTTTTTTTTCTCCCTTTCAAAATTCAAAATTTATAGCTTGTTTATCCTTGAAAATAGATTTTATTACATGGGAGTTTTGTTTTTTTTCTCCCTTTCAAAAATTCAAAATTTAAGTAGTATATGACTTAGTGTAGGGATCACAGAATTTTGAAAATGTGCACACAATTCACTTTCCCCATAGCACGTCATACGCAGTTTTTAACTTTTTTTGACGTAAAATAAATAAATAAATAAATAAACGGCGCCGCGAGCCGAATTCGTTTACTAGGCTCCATGGAATCACGAAGGTTAAGCGAATTCGAGACTCGCGGGTCTCTGGTTGAGTGACGTTGCGCCAACGACGCAACAAATTTTTAAAATATCAAGAAAATATCACAAATTTGGCAATTAAAACTGTTTTCCATACAGCTAAATCATGTCAAACAATGAGACGTAATTCACAGAAATTAGTCGCAACGGAGAATGCCAATGTTGTATTTCGATCTGGTATTCCCTGAAGGCTAGCAATTTTTATTCCATATATTTCAATTAGGTTTTAAATAATTTCTAAAAGATTAATTTGTGAACGTGTAACAAAAGCTCAAAAAGAGAAAATGAAAAAATATACACTTCTAACTTAGCACCAAACGTAGCATGCAACAGCCTCAAAACATTTCTAAAGTTATGATCACGAAGCGCAGGATTTTCGGAACGGGCAACTTTGACGCCAAATTACACAAAAAATACTTATATTTTTCAAAAATTTAACATGACGTTATTCAAAGATGTTTTCGATGAACACATTTCACTTTAAAAAATTGTACCTTCACAATTGTAGTCGTAGGAAGACGCCGAAAGAGTTTCAAATGTTCGAAAAATCAGCATTTCTATGAAATAAGATCTGCACCATTCTCTTAAGCGTCCTTTACGATATCTAAGGTATAAATTCATTAAAAAATGTGCCGTTTTTTTGAGAATGAATGGTTTACAGAAAATAAAAATTGCCTATGTTTAACCCAAAATTTCGCAAAAAAACTCATGTTTTTGAAAAATTGAGCAAGACATTATTAGATATTTCATGAACACATTTCATTAAGAAAAATGTTTATCTTCATAATCGTGGTGGAGGAAGACGCCGAAACATTTTTCAATTTTCGAAAAATCAGTTTTCAACGAACATGACCCCTAAGCCATTCTCATAAACGACATTCTCACTATCCAATAAAGTTTAACCAAAAACGTTGAACAATTATTTTTGAAAATGTTCCAAGGGCTCCCCAAAATTAAAATAACAGTTTCAAATTCAAGGGGCCGCGAAATTAGCCGGATCGATTTGAGAATATCATTTTGGAGAAAATCGGCTCAACGGTTTAGCCGCTGGCGCTGTTCCCAGGCAGACGGACCGACAGGCGCTTTGCCGTCAATCGATTTTTCTGTATCAAGGACCCACAAAACATGGATTCTGACTACACCAATGTGTTATTGGATTCTTTTTCTAAATTTAGCAAACCGGATTTATCCACCTTTTCATTACCAGGGGGCAGCAATAATCGACTTTTTTCTGCCGGAAATTCGCAGTTTTTTTCGCGCAGCATTACATGACTTTCTCTCTACCGTGGTATCGGTAGCGAGAAAATAAAAACATAAACTAAGCTACTCAGTATCTCCTATGACTTTTGAAATCCGAGAAATTTACGAAAATATTCTTTATGGGTATTTTAATCTCTATCTTTGGGTTATAATTGCTTTAAAGAAAAATGCAAGTGGTTTGATAAAACAAACAATTCTTTCAAAAGAGGTCAATGCAAGAAAAATATTGGTAATTTCTGTATTCAGCCAATCTTTTTCAAGCTAGCTTTAATGGAAAATAAAATCTCCTTTTTTTTTCAATATAAACGATTTGGAGTAGTTTGGTCAATCAAAGTCGAAAGGTTTTAATGGCATTAGGGTGCCATTACTTGTTCATTTTCAAAAACATTTACCTTTTCTTGTTTTCAGGTATTGCTGTTGGAAATCACTTTTTTCAATTCATTCTTATTTCAAGTTGCAGAGACCAAAGCATAACAATGAAAGTATTGGTGGTTTAAAAAACCTTTTCCATTTTAGTATTTGAAAGACAAATTTTTGTTAGTAACTTTCAGTTTTGTTATTAAGGTTCCATTCATTTTCTTATGGTTTTATCACAATTTTATGTTTTTAGAAAAATTGGAGATTCAAATCTCATCTCTGATAATAGATATTTGAAAAGAATCTAGCATAAATACTTAAACATTAAAGCCAAGCTATATAGTATTATACACTGCCTTCCATAGCTGTAATATCTCAAACTGACAACTTAAAAAAAAAAGAGAGAGAGAGAGGGAAAAACACAGCCCTTTTCACTTTGGCCAATTATCATCATGAAGACAATGACTGAAAAGCTTTCATTACTCTTGTCTTCTGAATGGACTTGTGAGTTTGAATGGCACTGAGTAACTTATTTTTGACATCAGAATTAAGTGTTGGTCCAATCTGTTCAGTTACACATACTAGAAGTTTTCCAAAATTGCTTGTTTAAAGATGGTTTCCTGATGCTTAGGTCCACAAGTTTTTCATTCATATTTTTATCTACAGTTGTAACAAGTAAATTCTGTAGCACTGAAAGATGACGTTCTTCCAAAATTTTAATGTCTCCCTCCAGAAGCGATCTGTTAAAATAAAGTGCTTTCATTAACACTCGATTGAATTCCTTCAGTTTTTTTTTCTTAACAGTTCTCTAATATAAAAAAAATTAGAATAACTGAACACATTAAATTTTACTTTAAAAACATTCTTTGATCAACTGATTAATTCTCACTGTTATAGAACTTTCTGAATTAAATGCAAAGGAATTTTAATATAATCTATAACACAGTAAGTTATTTACAAAAGCATTCACTCCAACAGCCATTTTTTGTGTGCTGTTGTGAAACCCCACTTATCAACAGAAGTCTATTCAAAACAGACCTGTTGAATACATATTGCATACATTTTCACAAGTAACAAAACTAAAGATACTTCATCAAACGCTTTGATTACAGGGACAGTCAGATGAGGGAGGTAACTCTTCTCATCAGAAAATCAAAGATAAAATGTAATATTTTGCTATCATAAAAAAACTACACAATTGTGGAAACTATCAAATATTAAGAATTCAAGCATTGAAAAGAAACTCAATTAGAATCAACTAGTTGCTCGGTTCTACTTTATATCTAAACATGTCCCTGTATTGTCTATTTGCAGAAGTGAACTAGTGGTGCTAAAGAATAACAGAAACTTTCATGTACCACTTAGTTTTCTAACATTTTTCATCTGAGCTAACTTTTCAGTATTACCCTACCCTTTTCTCAGTTTCTCTCTACTGCAGCCCCAATAATATTTCTTTGCTCAGTACAAATGAAATGCAATTAAGAATATTACAGAAGAGTAAAATCTAGTCACATAAACAAATTTTATTTCAATAATATGGAGCCATTTCTGGGAAAATATTTTGTTTCTGAAAATACGCAATTTTGAGCTTGTTTGCACTGAAAAATTTTGGATTTTGAAAACATAATAATAAATTTTTAGATATATTTTAAAAACAATATTTAAAAATTATTTGTGTAATTTTAAAAACAAAACAGTTCAGATATCCTCATGTACATCAAAATGGTGCAGATGTCCCATATTTGATGGATTTAGCACAATCCTTACAAAAAAATTTTCAAAAATTTGGAGCCGTTTTTAAAAAAATTTTGTAATGTAATTAATGGGATTGAAAAAATTTCAAACTTTTGCAACTTTTGAAAATTTAGAATTAACAAAAGAAATCAGGCCTTTCCCATGTTATAGGTATTTCACTCCATTCTTACAAAAAATTTAAAGAAAAAAACTTTTCAGAAAATTTTGAGAATGACCCTGGAGATTCATGTGGATTGCGAAGAATCCCCAAAATTCAATAATTCTTTACAAAGCTGTTGGCATTGGGTAGTGCCAGATCGTCCACAGAATATTAATTTTGGAAAGCATTCTCCAAATAGTTTTAGGTGCTTGTGTTGTTCACAAACAAGTATTTAAAAAAAAAACTTTTTCGCTATCAGTGGATCTCAAAACATGTATTTCTATTAAAATCTTGAACTTCACTTTCCACACATTACTTAATCTTCTCTATATTACATGTATTACTCCATATGAGAAAGTAAAACTTGGACACATTAAAAATCATAATGCAACAAACTTCTTAAACCATACTGTCCAATTTGTGAGATTAAATCTTACCAGAATAGCAATTGGGTATATATCTTACCAGAATAGCATTGGGTAGGGCCAGAATGAAACGTTACTCATATTTACCTATTATACTTTGTTCACAAAAAATAACAAGAATAGACAATAAAACAAATGATCATTAAAATAAGTATAAAAAATATATAATACACACTGTCCATTAACTCTAAGTTTTCTAGGATAACAAGAAAAAAGAAATAGAAATAAAAACATACAATAGCCCCCAATGTAATTCACATACTTACTTTAAAATTGTTTGTTTGCTTCCATTATCAAGGTCTGTCAAAAATTGATCCAATTTGCGTTGATAGTCAGATTCTTGTAATAGAGGAAGAAGTAAATAAGAACATGCTTCAGCAGGAAATGCTTCAAAAGTTCTCTTTATGGTAGGCATGAGTATTCGAGAGCAAGTTGCAAAGGTTTGATCTTTTATCTGAGAAACACATTCTACTTGGAATCATTTCATCACAAGGAACACTTACACAACTTGGTTAGTAGTCAGAAATCCTAACCTTTGGAAGAAGTAACTTTTCACATAAAATTGGTACAAATCTTGGTTGATATTGTGGTGCTGAACACACAGATTCACAAAAATTGAAGATAATGTCACTGGAGCCATCATTGCTAAACATAGCAATATCCTCAATACTCAATTTACTGAGTTCATCTCCTGATATTGGGCCTTCTCGTAAATTGGCCAACAAATTTTGTACAATTTTGTGTACCTAAAATAAACGATAAATATCATAAATATTTCAACATAGTTAACCAAAAACTTAACAGACTATAAAGTTTTCTTTACTTAGCAGAAATGACTGGGATACAATTTCCTCCACATTCTCGATATCCATACGTTCATCTCTATCATCCGTAACCTCGTCACCTTTCGTTTGTGCTTCCTCGTCATGTTCCTGTAAAGAAAATGTTTAGAGATAACTGCAACTAATATGCATACTAGACTAACTAAATATACATCAGGTTGCGTACGGGGATCGGAGTAGAATTGTCGTTGCCTAAATTACTAGTTTTAATAGCGAATTTGTACGTGGTAGATTTTGAAAATTCTTTCAAACGATCTTCCAAACAGGAACTGAAAACCCATTTTTCCAACAACTGAAAATCCGCATCACTTGACATTTCTCGGGAAGTTCCCACTGCATGCAAGGCACGATATATTATGAATTAAGTCCACTCCACTCGAATTTTTCAATGTTACACATTACGCGAGAGTAAACTTTAATAGTCACACAGCATCTCATAAGTACGTCAAATGCAATACAAAGATCGTTCCCTAATATTTATAAACGATTTGCTTTTCTGACTATTCCCGCCTCTCTTCATTACTGCCAACATCATCGCAAAACTAGTAGCCAACTGTAAGCTTACAACAAAAACTGTAAAGCTGGGAAAATACGAATAACCATGGTGTAAGGAAAATTCTTACGTAATGTGCACGTTTACGTAAACCGGGATTTTCAACATTATTCAATAACACAAGAATGACAGACTAGCATGATAATAAATGTAAAGAAGAAAGGATAAAAAACAGTCTTCAATAACCAGTTCCTGATTTTGACTTATGTGCGCCCTAGGCTGTCAAATGTTTTAGCGCCCTTTTAATTTGCTTTTTTCAAAACTTCCTGTATTATTTTTATTTTAAATAAAAAATTGTACGATATTTGTAACCGAAGCTAATATTGTGTAAGAATGAATAATTGATTATACGTAAAAAGTATTTATTTATTTATTTATTTTATTTAGTCAAAAACAGTTAAAAACTGTATGTGACGTATGGTGGGAGAAAATCATCTGCGCACGCTTTCTTAAGTTTCAGAATCCCTTCCCAACACTTTAACTATTAATAGTTGAAAGATGAAAATAATAATAATAATAATAATAATAATAATAATAACAACAAATTTAAAAAAGCGTGAGATTAACATGTCAAAAACTAGATATTTTCGTTGCAAAATTTTAGAAAATTTATTTTCAACGGTAAAGGAACAAACAGATTTGATTTTTCTGTATTGTTAACAAAATAGAAACTCACCCTAAGCTCTACTACCACTGCAAGCAAAAGGAAAGTTCAACAAAACGTGCGCATAGTGAAGCTACATTTACATCCAGAAGCAAATCAAGGGGCCATCTCAGCATTTGCTCAATGGATCAGGGAAACTGAACAAAAACCCGATCGAGATGGGGGTCATTGACCCGGAAGTACATTATTTGTTACAGGCATATTGAGTCTTTTTTAAAATTATAAATAATTCTTATCACGATATTGATTTTATGTATGTGTGTGTGTGTGTGTGTGTATAATTTTTTTGTATTCATGTGATCTGCATATTTCAATGGGTATATATTTGATTAATTAACACCTTCTTTTATATGGAAAGAAATATTTCTATAAAAAACAGTCAAAAGTTCGCCTTATCTTCGCCGACACTTCGCGTCTTTCTCGGTCAAGCTGCTAGATGCCGCATGATCAAGCAGTGCAGGATACGTTTGCGATCATGCAACATCTAGCGGCACGATTGAGAAAGACGCGAAATCCAGTGACGTAAAGCCATTGTGAAGACGAGCCTTGACGCGCACCTTTGTGAAAATTGAACTATTCGTAAAATGCTTAAATCCAAATCCATAAATAAATGCGTAAATGCTTAACATCCATAACTTTCTTATTCAACTTATTTTGCTATGTACAGAAGTTAATTTTATGAGATTAAGTTGCACAAAGTCTTTGGCTACGTAATTTACATCAATGCTGCTAAAATTTTTTTTTTTGAAAGATCAATAAATCACGTTATCTTTCATGATTCGTAGTCGATCTTAAACAATTTTTGAGTAAGTTTAATTTAGAAAACGACCATTTCTGCACTTTCTACTGTCACTGGTTGGGAAATAAGAATTCTCAATACTGTTGTTACATTGGGAAAAGTTTATACAAAATCATTGACATAATTGTATCACTTGCTTTGGGGAAAGTTCATTTTCTAAGAAACCTAATCAAATCGAAATTCCATTACAAAGATCTACTGTCTATCTTTTGGACAAACATCTGATCCTGAAATCTTGTAATTGGCGTCGTGCACATAATAAAGGTTGCTCATCAGAGTCGAGCGGCGACTCCACAGCTGCCGCTTGAGAGAAAGAACGCAAATATATATAATGCAATTTCATATATTATCATAAATTGCACGAAATTGATTGATTTTTTTTTTTTTGTGTGTGTTTCCGGGCGCGTCAACAGCTTTGGTCATTAGTCCCGGTAGTGTAGTGCAGGTTTTTCTCGGGAGATGGCGGTGATCTTCCCCCGCTGGATGGCGAGATCCGGCACCAACCTACCGTCGGGTAGTGGGGTTTCCCCTAACCAGGACTCTCCCACCAGCGGGGCACCGGACCAGCCGGGACAAGCTCTAAGCTCCCGACCGGTCTTCCAGAATATGTGGTAGTGTAGCGCATGTTAGTGTAAGTGTGTGTCTAATGGGTGAGGATAGGACAAGGAAGAGGAAGGAAAGATCGCACGCGGTCTGTGGCCCGTTTGTTAGGCTACTGCTCCGGCATTCGCCTCGTGTTGATAAGAGAAACCACGGAAAACTACCGATCAGAGCAGCCGGCCGCTAGCATTCTCCTCCAGACAGGGACTGCATTCGACCTAGCTGAAAAGTTAGTTTCGAAAATCCTGCCGCCGTCAGGACTCGAACCTAGGTCCTCCCGATCAGAGACAACAGTTGATGCTCTGAGTTACCGCTCCCGGTACACGAAATTGATGATATCTCCGAAAATTGTATTATATTGATGTATTAGTATATACATTTTTTCGACTCATAATTTAACACTGAAACTGAGTTTTTATATTTGTGAATAATAGAGTAAACTGACACTCGATAACATTTTTAAACATATATCGTTAAATAACTCCTAAACGATGCGTTCTAGTGTCTTAAAAAACTAAATATTGAGGGCAAAGGCTTCATATTTATGTTTCTCACACCGTAATCTAAAGGATAAGATCTTCCTGTACATTCTATTACACTTTTGCTGGTCTGGTACTTCTCGATATTTCCTCACCTGCTCAGAGACGTGCAGAATCTGTAACTACAAGTGAATGTGAAATTAAACTAACTACTTGATATAATACGAGATTGAATAACACGGATGTACGTCTCTGCTCGGCAATAACGTAAAATAAGAGAAGTTTTTATGGACAAGGGTGTACTGTATTGTTATCAATTTCAAGGAGACATATACTAAAACAAGTGACGAAGGAAGAGAGGGTCTTGAAGAAAAATATATATTACAGGCTTAATATGGAAATGGATTGATTGATTTTATCGTGTTTCCGGGCGCGTCTGTTTGGTCATTAGTCCCGTAAGTGCAGTGCATGTTTTTCTCGGGAGATGGCGGTGATCCTCCCCTATGGATGGCGAGATCCGGCGTCGACCTACCGTCGGTTAGTGGGGTTTCCCACCAGCGGGACTCTCCCACCAGCCGGGCACAGCCCCAGCCGGGAAAAGCTCCAAGCTCCCGACCGGTCTCCCGGAATATGTGGTAGTGTAGCGCATGTTAGTGTAAGTGTGTGTGTAAAGGGAGAGGATAAGACAAGGAAGAGGAAGGAAAGATCGCGCGCGGTCCGTGGCCCGTTTGTTAGGGTACTACTTCGTCATACGCCTAGTGTTGATCGGAGAAAACACGAAAAAATACCCGATCAGAGCAGCCGGCCGCTAGAATTCTTCTCCATACCGCGACTGAATTCGACGTAGCTGGAAAGCTAGTATCGAAAATCTTGCCGCCGTCAGGAGCGGAACCTACGACATCCCGTTCCCGGTAGAGAAAGGGAAAACAAGGAACACAACAGCCCGTTCCCGGTATAGAAATGGAAAAGAAGGAAGACGAGAGTTCTCGCACCGGTACGCTAGTACTTCATATTATGTAAGTAGTTCGGGAGAAAGTAAAAATGACGATTATGTTGCATTCCCAGCGCAGCGTCATCCCGGCGATGACGTCCATGTTAATCACAACTTCCTTCTCTATTGAATTCATTAGCCCGCATACCTATAAAAAAGTTTCTTGAATATCTGTAAGCATCTCACAAAACAATACAAAGCACAATATTAAAGATATTTTAATTAACTCGCTGTTGTATCCAACGCGGGAGGGGGTAATATGTCGCTTCTTGCCATCCTACGATTTCCCAAACTTTTACAATTTCTCTCTGACTCATTTTCGAGAAATCCTACACTTTCTAGGAATGTCACCGCATAAAAGGACGAGGCAGAGTACAAAATATCCACATTGGTAAGAATTTTAAAGTTTGAAGAATATATAAGGCCTTGCTTCCCTCATTGGTAAGACCGATCGTAAAACTTAAATGTGCGAGGGTCTTTTCGAAAGTAATGCCTTCCATTTATTTGTATGATGACTATAGTAAATAAAAAACTAACTTAATATAATGTGTTAGAACAGACTTTTTTTTAACATAACACTACGAATATTTTTCAATACAGTCCCCTTTTTTACGCGTTTTATCCACCAATGAACAAGAGCTGGCATGCCGTGCTGGTAAACATGTGTACCGGCAGTGGTGCCCCGTACGGGCAATTCTTATGGCGCCATTCCATGGATTGTCGTTTTATTTCTGGCTCATAACAGTGACATGTGTAGTCATCAGTGATTATTCGATCCATACAATCGCCACCTTCATCTTCGTAATGGGTCAAAAGTTTCTCACAAACTTCCAGTCGGCGCTGTTGTTCTCCTATGTGACTGATTGGGACCCATCTAGCACACAATTTTCTGCCATTCAATTTCCCCAACTTTCCCTCCACTGCACTGCTGCCAATGTCCAGCGCCGTTCAGCTCCCGCTCGCCAGGCGCCTACTCGCGCAGGCCGAGGCGCTGCTCATCGCGCGGGGTGGCCGCTGGGCGTGGACGACGCATCGCGGTTTGGCTTCCACGCCGCCGCCACCACCGCTGAACCGGGAGCGGTCGCTCAGGGCGTCAACTGATGTCACTGCAGCGCCTCTCACCGGGAGGTCCTCGGTACGAGTGCTGACGGCGGCAGCATTTCCGACACTAGCTTTTCAGCTAGGTCGGATTCAGTCGCTGTCTGGAGGAGAATTCTAGCGGCCGGCTGCTCTGATCGGTAGTTTTCCGTGGTTTCTCCGATCAACACCAGGCGAATGCCGGTGCAGTAACCTAACCAAACGGGCCACGGACCGCACGCGATCTGTCCTTACCATTCCTTGTCCTATCCTCTCCCCTTACTCACACACACCAACAAGCACTACACTACCACATATCCCGGGAGACCGGTCGGGAGCTTAGAGCTTGTCCCGGCTGGGGCGGTGTCCCGCTGGTGGGAGAGTCCTGGTTAGGGGGAAACCCCCCTAGCCGACGTTAGGTCGGCGCCGGATCTCGCCACCCAGCGGGGGAAAATCACCGCTATCTCCCGAGAAAACATGCACTACACTTATGGGACTAATGACTTTCGGACTAATGACCAAAGCAGTTAACGTGCCCAGAAGCACGAAAGAATGAATGAATCAATCAATCAATCAACCACCGCTGAAACGCACTACCCGTCGTCGCCGCACTGTATTGACATCCACTGTGTTTCCCGTAAAAGTTCAGCAAGAGACTGAGGATGTCTGTACGTGTCATTCCGTCCTAAGCGAGACATTCAGTCACACATCTTTGCTTCTGTTATGTGTTCCAGCTAGACGCCACTTTAGCTTACTGTCACTGTGCTCCCATCGAACGAATAGCAACGAAAGTAGCTAGAACGGGAAGGATCAAGCTCCACTATGATACCACTCACGTTCGTTTTTGAGGTCATAAATATTTTTCAACTACGTCAAATGTACCCATTAAGTTTTATTCAGGTAAGTTGCGACCACAGAACACTAAAGCATGCAACCTATAACTACCACTTTATTAACTATTTATTTATTTATTTATTTATTTATTTATTTATTTATTTATTTATTTATTTATTTATTTATTTATTTAATTTTACGACAAAAGAGTTAAAAACTGTGTGTGACGTGCTATGGGAGGAAGTGAATGCTGTGCACGTTTTCAAAATTGTGTGTGCTTTTTGCGTTAGACAAGAACTACCATTGTATTCTCATTTTATTTCTTTCAAAAACTATTTCTTAATCTGGGGATGTAATGCTAAAAGCCTCGATTGAGTGAACTGGGTCCTCGTGAGAAGAGAGCTTGCATTTCGACATGTTTCGCTGCATTCCTCTAGTTATAGCACGTCCTTGCACCTGCCAACTACTTGTGCAACGCCGTATACAATCTTCAAGCGAAAATGTGACAGGCGCATAGACCCTGAGTCAGAACTGCTCTATTCCCCATGGTAAGCGACCATACAAATTTAAAGTAAATACGTTTTCTTTTCATTTACTATATGCCTTAAATTTGGAACTTCTCATTGAAAGGTTGCAATTCATACAAGTTAGAATCATGATATGCAGAAGCATTTGAGGATGATAATATTAAATTACAAAGAAACTTTGCGCTAAGTTCATTGCGCTGCTAAAACGTTTCTCAGTGAAAAATAACAATGTAATTATAAGCTTGGCGTGGATGTGGCGAATATTTTCGTATTAAAATGTTTTATTTGTGATTTGCCAGTTCAAATAAAAATTACATTTCACCACATTACAGTTGCCCTGCACGTCCATTTTCGGACAAAGAAAGTCACAAGAAAAAGTGTCAATAAAATACTAGTTAACATTTTGGTTTCTTTACAAAATTAGGTTTAATTACTCGCATCATAAATCTAATGAATCAAGTCATGTAAATGACGGGAAGAGAGTAAAAGTATCCACAGCGTTTCACCAATGTACACATTGGTGCATTGAAACGATCAAAAACACGTTCTTCAATTCTATGACAATATCCTAGAGGAGACCGGCTACCAATTGCGCCAATTGATTTATCTTGGCGAGAGAGATTTTTTCAAGTCTTTTTTATCACTTCTATCCATTGAGAGGGAAAATACAAGTTCGGAATCATTTATCTACGCTTCCATTAAACAAAAATCTTGATATTACTCCATACACACGCGCCCCAATCTACATATTTATGATCAATAATTTTTACATTGTTTTTTTTTCGTGAAATAACCATCCTAAATGTAACATTAAAAAAATGACTCCCACTTGCACTATCACTACGATATGCATTGCCACTCCCACATATACACTGCGACTCATGTCTCGTGATTGCACTGTGTGCAATCACGAGACGGGATGTACTGGTAAGATGATCACAGTATCTTTTAAAAAAATATCTACTCCCTTAAAACATAGACCCCTTAAGCTGTATCTCCCCCTCCAAAGAAACATTGCTGTTTTTCCACTTTTTAAATCATGCTTTCCAATACTGAAAAAAAAATTAAAAAAAGGAATCATATGCTCGTAGACCCATTATCTGAAGATCAGAATCATTTATTACCATATGAAACTGTCATGACCAAATAAGATAATCTAGCTCACCAGGATTTTGTTTTCAACTATATCGCGAAAGTTTTGAGTGAAGAAGAGAGAGACGGTTAATAGAAAGATAAAAGAATCAGAAATACAATAGAAACGTTGACATGAGCAAGACAAGGAGGAGAAAAAGGAAACATGTGAAATTAAGGTTAAAAAATATAATAAGCAAACGAAGAATGTAGAAAAAACTGAGAGAAAAAAATTATATACGTACAGAAGAAATCGAGATTTGTAATGAAGAGCGGTGAAGGTCAAAGAGAGCGAAAGTAAGTAAGGAAGAAGCGAGCGAGGAAGAAAGAAGGGTTCGGGGGCAAGAAAAGGGAAAGCAAACGACGGAGGCAAGAAACGGGGGCGTGGCGCGGGGGGGGCGGAGGTGGAGGCGAGAGGTGGGGCGTGGAGTGGGGGCGGGCGCGGGGCAGGGGACGGAGGTGGGGTCGGTGGCCGGGGCGGGGGCGCGAAGGGGGCGCGGGGACGTGGCGCGGGCGTGGGCGTGGCGCGGGGCGGGGCGGGCGGGCGCTGGGCCAGGCAGCGCGCGCAGGTGGGAGCGCGCGGGGCCGGCAGCCGGCGCGGCGCAGCGAGCGGCTGCGCAACGGCGGCGCTGGGAGATCTGCGCGGCCTCCCCGCGCCCGCTCCTGTTGCGCGCCGCGCGCCGGCGCCCCCACGAGTGGAGCGGAGCGGAGCGGAGTGAGCGTCGGCGGCCGAGCAGCGCCGCGAGGGCCGCGCGCCGCCGCTGCAGCAGCGCTGGGTGAGCTCCGCACTCCTCAGCCCCTGCGCATGTCAATAGCGACCGCACACCTCTTCAATCAACACACCTTTCATTTACACATATTCAGCATTTATATTCATTTCTCTACTTGAACATCCCTTCACATGTCAATAATTTTGATACATTTCCTTCAGTTTGTCCTAAGAAGACTTTCAAACTACACGAACTGGCTTCATTAATTTAACTTGAAAGAAAAACACTTGAGTCTTGATACAGACATTAACTAAATATAACATCAAAATGATTTTTAACTGCTAATGTCCACTGTTAACTATATTTTCCTGTCTTTATTGACCACGTTATTTATTTCTGTACCAATTTTCTTTATGTATATAGATTCACAGAATCTTCGTACCTGTATTTTCTTTCAATTGATGGCTTGGTCATTGTTCTCTCGCAAACGCAATGGCTGAAAAAAAAAGAACCAATGACTTTCGTTTTCTCACGTACACACAAGTGCACGCAGCTACGAGAAGACAAAATGTGACAAATTCGTTTCTGTTATCTACCGCTATTCCACTTGGGCATAATATACGCCTCATCTGCATGGAAGAAGCACAGTGACCAAACATTAGGATAGGTCTTGGAATAACAATGTTATCATGATTTTTTCCGTAACGTTACGTTTTGCTCAAATACACATTGATATGATCACAGCATTGACAGTGTTGACATTCCATAATGAATGCCACACTCAATGCCACATTAGATCGAGCATATAAATCAAAAGTGTCGAAAGAACTTTCATTTCAGTCGAACGTGTGTCTGTCCACCATAAAAACTTGACTTGCGCTACTACATTCGAAGTTCATAAACGCTTCACGCAGGTTGGAGAGTCCAAGTTTTTTCTTTGCAAAAGTGATAATAGCTTGGTATTTACGTGGCGAGAGTGCATTGATAGTTTTTGCAACCTCTGTTGTTACCGCGGGAAAGGGTCGTGCGAGTGGAAATTGCGCTGAAAGTGACGATCTGAAAAGCGGGCTCTGCGAGCGCTAACGAGAGCCGCAAGGTGAAGGCCGGGCCGCAGCACGTGCTCGCCGCGTGGCGCCTCGCCAGCAGGTGACTGATTCAGAGCGGGCGCGGGAACGCGGTGAACTGGTCCTCGCGGAAAAAAATCATCTTGTCATACAAACCGGCTCTAAATTTAAATCAACGGTACACATTGACCAAAAGAGGACAGTTCTAAATATTTATCGAAATTCTGGTGAAATAGACAAACAGCAAATAATGAAGAGGTTTGGAAGAATGCTAATAATAATAAATTAAAATTTACAACTGGTAAATAGAAAAACAAATATACTATAAAAATTATTACAAAATTATACTCAAAATGGTAAAAATACAGAAATTGCACTTGATACAATTACAATAGAAATTGAATTACAAGAGAAAAATTATACTAGAGATGCTTCGTAATAGCAGTACAAAACTCTTTTTTTTTAAAAAAACAAAACGAAAACCCATAATGTTTTAAATGTAAATACTTTCATTAGGATTGTTCTTACTAGTCTCGTTTTTCACTTGTTATACAAAATTTGTTTAGAAACCATTTCAAAACAGCGAAACACTTGTAAGTGTTGAGCTTAGGTGCCCTCCATATCCAGGAAATGTGTATCTTACGATATTCAATTCATTATTGCAAAGAAGTTGGTGACAAGTCCTGCATATGAATGATTCCTTCGCTAACATCCTAGCAACGCAAACACTATATCAATAACAATTATCAATACAGTCCATACTGTTATCCATTTTACAGATATAACACTTTGCATTCAAAACCGGATGGGTTGTGAAGAAACGTACGAATTCAGTTTTCATAGTTCGGGGTTAGATTTTATTGTTAATTCTGGAATTAAGTATAGTAACATGGTGGCAGAATATCTTAACCTCACATACATTAAACTTACATTCACTAACAAAAAGGTACAAAAAAGGAGTTAATTAAAAATAACAATAAATAGTACATAAAATCACCACGCAAACCTTACTCCACTTCACTTCACTGCACAACACTTAACTGTGACGCATTTCTTTCACACTCGCTTCTTCTTCTCGCATTCCCTTCCCTCCACTTCACTTCATGACACTACACTGCGCTGCACTACCCTGCACTGCACTACACTACACTGCACTGCACTACACTGCACTCACTGCACTCACTGCACTGCACTGCACTGCACTGTACTACATGAATAATACAGTTACTGATTTAGTAAATAAAAGAACGAGACATTTTAGTTTCCTTCCGCTGTAATCTTTCAAAAGGAGCAACGCACTCTGTACGTCATGAGTGACTCGCCAGCGCACGTGGAGCATGATGCACGTCACGACAGTAACACATACAACACGCCTGCATTGTGCTATTACGCCTCCGTAATTATACGCATTACTAGGTGGACACGTGGGAACATTTCCCACTTCGTATACCATTGTTTGAACATTTCTTCACACTAGAAACCGACTTCCAGCGACCCGGTCCTGAACTCTGCGATCCATCATCAACCGTACGTAGGTATCATTCTAATAAGCTGAGCGTTTTTTTTATCAGAAAGTCTGTTTAGTCCAGTCACTAGGTTTTTGACCCAGGCAACAATCCCGGAAGTGTTTTTCGTAACGGTTCTATTTGTTTTATGGAGTGCGGAATTCGTATTGTTAGTTTGCCACCTCTAAAAAGGTCAGCTTTGCAGAGAAATCGCAATATGAATTGTCCTAATGAAATCGGTTCAACTGTTCCGGAGATAGGAATGGACAGAGAAACAAAAATGTATAAATCAATTTTATGTTTTTTAAATGACGCAGAAACCTTATGGGATTTAAAAATAGTTTTATATTTTAAAAATAACTATGAAACTCGTCAATTTTCTTTTTACAGAACACGTGGAATCTGATTAACTTGGCTATCCGGGAGACGCCGCGTCCAGGGCACAGGTGCCAACGTTTCGAAAAAGGGCAGTACTACGCCCTGAGGAAGGTCGCAGAATGGCGACCGAAACGTTGGCACCTGTGCCCTGGACGCGGCGTCTCCCGGATAGCCAAGTTAATCATGACTCCGGCCGCGGAAGCCTACGCTCTCACGTGGAATCTGATTTCACTTTTTTTTTTGTTTTTTTGTTGTTTTTTTTGTTTTACTTCAAATAGATCAAACAACTGAATCATTTCACTGAATATATTATTAGAATTAATTTACACGTAGAAAGCAAAGCATTAAGAATAAATGATTGCGCTCTTTTGCATAAAAAAACAAATATGCAAAGAAATACAGACTTACGCGAGTTAGATGACAATTATTCGTATTGAAAGTACTGAAAACTCCAGTTTCGCTACTGATGGTTTGGAAACAGAAATAGTACAAACGAGAGAGAATGTGTTGTTGGACAGTGTAGAATTGATAGTGTGTAACTTGTTCATTATGTCATTGGAATTGTTGATATTATTGGTTGTTGACGTAATTTAGAATCATTTTTAGCATTTACATTATTGCAATGATTCAAGTTCGCGATATGTTGTCAAAAAATATGAGAGGGAAGTTCGAACCACTTAAAATACGTCCACTGCTCTCACGTGCATAACTACCTCGTAGCCAACCGGTATCGAAAAAACGTACAAAAGGAATTTAAACACTATTGATAAAAATAATTAAACATTGTTATTTTAATAATAAATTTGAAAGTATTTTCGAATGATCCCTAGTTAATTAATCAAATTTAGGAATTCCATAATATTTTCAATTTTAATTTCCAAATGTAATTTGCAATTGCGGTGCAATGCTGTAAACAATGAGCTGACATTTGTAGGATTTGCAAGGCACTAAATATCTCTTAGGAGAATGAATCACAGAAACTGCATTGAACAAACAAGACTTGTGGAACAAATTCACGGTTAAAGTTAAAACATTATATTTGCTCACAAACACAACATTGCTCTACGATCGCTTAATTAAATGATGACACAAAGTTTGAAAATGTAACTTTCTACGTACTACACGATTTAAATTTCAATAAAAAACTACAACAAAGACAAAAGAACATAGGTAAATGTTATTTGAATAACTACATTCCCCGTTGAGATCAAGAAACTTAGATAGAGAAGCTACTGTTGGGTTCAGAACAAAACAAGGGCCTTTATCAGCATGATCAGGGATCAGGGAAAACGGGAGGAAAGACCTCAACTAGTTCGGGTAGCTGATACAGAAGCTGAGGTTCAATACTTGTTACAGGAATATTTTAATTTTTTATATAGATTGATTAGTGATTCCTGGCGCATCGACTAGTAAGGTGATTAGTCCCATAAGTGTAGTGCATGTTATCTTCGTGAGGTGGCGGTAATCTTCCCCCGCTGGATGGTGAAATTCGGCGCCAACCTACCTGTCGGTTTGCGGGTATTCCTTATTTCTTTTCTCAACCAGGACTCTCCCACCAGCGGGGCGCCGCCCCAGCCGGGACAAGCTCTAAGCTCCCGACCGGTCTCCCGGAATATGTGGTAGTGTAGTGCATGTTAGTGTAAGTGTGTGTGTAAGGCGTAAGGATAGAACAAGGAAGGGGAAGGACAGATCGCGCGCGGTCCGTGGCCCGTTTGTTAGGATTTTCCTTCGGCATTCCGCTGACATCGATTGAAGAAACCACGAAAACCACCGATCAGAGCAGCTGCTGCTAGAGTTTTCCTGCATATTGCGACTGAATTCGACCTAGCTGAAAAGCTAGTGTCAACAATCCTGCCACCGTCGGGACTCGAACATAGGACCTCCCGGGCAGAGGCACTGCACTGACATTAGTTGATGCCCTTAGTTACCTCTCCCGGTTGTCTTTTTAGAATTTTATAGGTAACTGTTATTAACACCTTACGTATACCTTAAGATATTATTTTCCTTGTTGATGGTGTTGTGTCTACTTGTGTAGACAGTTATGCAGCCTAAAATATTTTACTTGACAAATTAAACATCTGAATGTTTTATAGTGAGCGGTAGTAATCATATGTATCTAGTGATACTGAGACTTGATAAATATGATCACTACGAGTGTAACAGTCATAGATATTTGTATTGGCTGAAAACACGTTCCTATTCTTAAGAAAGACATTTTCGTCAAAAAACACTGATTCGTTAATCAAGAATCAAGGTTATGGTAGAAGTCCTTGCTTACAAAAGATAGTCTTACATGAATCACGTTAGTGGGATTTGCTTATAATTCCTACAATTCCTTACTGTAATCTAAAAGTCTTGGAGCTACAGGACGTGTTTCCCCAGAATGTTATGCCTTATTTCAGGCGAAAATGAACATTCGTTAAATGTACACAATGAACAGTAAGAAGACTAATTGAATTCGAAAGAATTCTGAACGCGTAGCATAATAAACTTATTTGTGTTTATTTCATTTAGTTTATGGACATTCCATTTAATGTTTGATTGAATGGAATGCCCCAAACTCCCAAAAAATTATCAGTAAATGTCACATCGATCATAATTAATTACTTGGGAACAATGGGTACAATTGTTCATTTGAAATGAAAAAACTATAGTGAAACCGATTTCCCTTCGTATACTATTAATTTGTTATTTTGCAACCAACTTGACACCTGATATTGTCCTATTTATTGTTTATTGCAATGAATCGTCGTATTATCAATAACAACAGTTGCTAAACCTCTAGGGCTATATGTAGACCAGCGGGAAGAGACTAAGACACACTTTTCAAGAAATTCGAACTTGGTTCTTGTAATGCAGTAAAGCGTGCAAAAGCCTATATACTAATCTCATGAAGTTTTGGTTAGTTCTAAATAAAAACCTTTAAGTTTTTTTACTATATAGAATAAACTCACCTCATTAATTCAATAATGTCGTTCCAGCAAACAGTTTCAACTGAATCCTTTCAATTAAATTGACTTACGTAAGAGCTTTAGAAAAGTTACAATAGAAAGTAAATATACTACATGTACTAAACGAAAAATCAAAAAACCCCAAAGAGTTTTCAACGAAAATAAGTCCTACTTTCTCTTAAACGTCTTCACACTATCCAACAACAGAATTTAATCAAAAGCGTTGGAGACATTTTTTTTATTTGGAAAATGTTCCAGGGGCTTCATGTAAAGTACCTTCCCCTCAAATAAAAATATCGATTTTAATATCAAGAGGTCCTGACATCGGCCATATCGATTGGGGATTCTCAATTTTTGAGGGAATCGTCTGAATGGTTTATCCATGGACGGGCAAATGCACGAACGGACAAACCTTTTGCCGACATTCGATTTTTCGGTATGAAGGACCCCCAAAATATGGATTCTGATTACACCACGTTTAGAGTTTTCTCTCAATTTAGCACCTGGGATTATGCACTTTTTCGTTACTAGGGCCCTGTAATAAGAGTTTTTATGCCGAAAATTCGCCGCTTTTATGAGCAGCATAACTTTCTCTCTACTGCATAAGCGGTAGCGAGAAAGTAAAAAAAAACCATTAAATATGGTTAAATTTCTTTCTGAACAAAAACCGTTAGAATACTTCTGTTCTATTACAGTCTGCGTTACTTTATTCTGCAATTTTATTAGAAAATTATGAATGAAAAAGAAAGTATTAATGGAGTGCATCCAGTCAATATTTTCTTGTCAGACACTCACAAGCTTTTAATAATGTTGAAAGCCTATCGATAAGATTCTATTCCTGACGAGATGGAACGAGGCCTGTAAACATAAGAAAGCAAAATGTAATAGGAAATTTTCTCCCAATCTTATTAGAGTAATTTGTTCGATCGCGTATACTCGAATCTTACCAACACACTTAAGTATGTGCAATTTCATTACTAGACATGAAAACGCAGCGGAAATACCTCAGCTGTCCGTTACAATACATCGCATTTGTCATTAGAAGAATATTACTCTTCATCAATTTATTAATGAATAAATACTGTATTGACATATAAACATCAATGTCATGTTAAATTCACGGGTCTCTCGCCGAACATAACTCAGATGCTTTCGTAAAGATAAGAAAACAAAACGTTTTTACTATCAGAAATACATTAAATGCAATAAAAACAGAACAAAAAAAATCCTCTGAAATAGCAGAACTGATATTGAAGGCACTAAAAAATTCGCCCGTAATTACTACTAAATTCAAAGGTTGAAAGGATATTAGATTGCTTGCTTTATATGAATTAAAAATTGCAAAACAGAAACAATAAGCTCTACTATATCAGATGTACACACTGGTTTCCTAATAACTAAGAGACATAAGAAACGCCGCAAAACAAGGGAAAGCTGTTTTAATGTACTTTTCCATTTCAAACAAACAATGGAGAGAAACCACGGAAAACTACCGATCAGAGCATCCAACCGTTAGAATTCTCCTCAAGACAGCGGTTGAATTGGACCCAGCCTTTTAACCAGGGCCGAAAATCCGCCCAAGTCGCGACTGGAATGCTGGGGCCTGCCGGTCAGAGACACCTCAGATACAGCGGGAATGCTGGTTCTGGGCTCATCTAAACCTCCACCTCCATTCGACAGAAACAAGTGCCACCCGACGTGACCCCGTCACCTGGTGAGGAACTGATTTTGTTGCGGATCAAACTAGTAGATTCTAAGAAATTTCTCTAAAAAACTGGGAGCGGTAGCTCAGTGCATCAACTGATGTCACTGCAGCGCCTCTGACCTGGAGGTCCTGGGTTCGATTCCTGACGGCGGCAGGATTTTCGACACTATCTTTTCAGCTAGGTCGAATTCAGTCGCTGTCTGGAGGAGAATTCTAGCGGCCGGCTGCTCTGATCGGAAGTTTTCCGTGGTTTCTCCGATCAACACCAGGCGAATGCCGGAGCAGTACCCTACCAAACGGGCCACGGACCGCGCGCGATCTGTCCTTCCTCTTCCTTGTCCTATCCTCTCCCCCTTACACACACACTTACACTAACATGCACTACACTACCACATATCCCGAGAGACCGGTCGGGAGCTTAGAGCTTGTCCCGGCTGGGGCGGTGCCCCGCTGGTGGGAGAGTCCTGGTTAGGGGGAAACCCCACTAGCCGACGGGAGGTCGGCGCCGGATCTCGCCATCCAGCGAGGGAAGGTCACCGCCATCTCCCGAGAAAAAAACATGCACTACATTAACGGAACTAATGACCAGAGCAATTGACGCACCCGGAAACACGAAAAAAATCAATCAATCTCTACAAAACTTTGTTTGGCTTTTGTTTTGTACAATATGAGTTTTGGGTGACTTACGGCATCTATGTTCGGTGAACTCTTTGTATTTTCGAAATTTGGAAAAAATTACATTAAAACATTGATTGTAGAGATTTTCATCAAAACGGTTCGAAATTGTGCAATATTTTACTAAAAATGGCTTCAAATTTGTCAATGAAAATGTGCAAATAAGACCAGTTTTACTCTTCTATAATATTCATAAAATCATATACCACTCTATTAGGCACCCGAAGAATTGAGGAAACATGTGATTTAGGTATCAATATATGGCAGCTGAGAAGAGAGTGGGGCAAAACTGAAAAGAGAGCCCAGATATACTATATGGGAGCCAACTAGTACGAGAAGTCTGCGCTAATCTGCAGCATCACTAGTTTTGGTAACATGGCCTTGTAGGAATGTGCAAAGTCAAGGCCCACATGAAACAGAAACCCCGTAAATAAAAGAAGTAGTGTATTGTTTTCTCGTGGCATGACTGCACGTTTGGTGTTTAGGGATAACGCTTCCCGTTTCCCTCGTCAATCGACTTGTCAAGGATACTGCATACGCACATTGAAAAAAAGGTCTGTCATGGAGGAATACAGAACATTATATTCCGCCATAGCGTCTATATTCCATTTTTAAATTGTACATTGGAAACTACACAGGACATGGTCTTTTGGCGCCATCCTGGGCTTCCTTGGTTTTCTTGTCCAAATTTATATCTTACGGGTAGACTGGTTGGAAAAGGGATGTATTGAAATTTCACGTAAAAGATGCGCGTGTTCGAATTACAAATCACTCAAGAAGATTGGTCGGCGGGGGAGAATCAATAATTTCTAAAACTCAAGGTACGTCATTCTAGGGAACACAACCACTGAAGTTTACCTACAAATGTTCCGTGTATTCCTCCTGACACATGATATTTTGTAAGAAATGGGTTAAGCGAATTCACAAGAATTAAAGATCTTTTAAGAATATAAATATAAAGTCTTTCATGGTCTGGAGAAACAATGTGCAAATGGCGTCCTAGTTATATTTGAGTTGAGGCGAGGCCGTGCGGTGTGGGATGCTCTCATGACGTAAGCGTTGGTTTTGCAGGAACTGAAGATAGCCTTGTTTTGATTATTCTCTCGCTAATTCAATCTCAGAAGAGTCCCTGAAGTTTGAGAATTCATCAGTCTAGTGGGTTTCAACAAGAGTGGGATATTTCCATTCAAATCGAATCATATATTTTACAATGAGCACAAGAAAGATTTTCCAAAATGCACTAAAATAACGTTTAAATTAGAGAAAATATATTTTGGATACGTATAATTATTGTAAAAAAAGTGGTTTCTACGGAACTATACTTTCTCGTTTACTATTTATTCTATTTAAAGAAATGCATATAATGCTAGAGCCAGAAATGGCTAATGTTCGCCAGAAAATGTATTGCATTTTCCTGATACCAAAATGTCAAATTTGTTTTCCTAATTCGCAAATCTCCTCTAACGTGTTGGTGCTCAGAATCCACGTTTTGTGGGTCCTTAAAGCAGAAAATTTGTTTTACGGCAAAACGTAAGTTCGTCTGTCCGTATGTGAACACCACTAGCGGCTACCCCGTGTACAGCATTTTCACCATAATTAATATTGGAACGATCTGGCTGATGCTGCAACTCCCTTTTTTGTCAGATAGAGCAAAGTACGCTTTTCAAAATGACCAAGTCCGATTTTCAGAAATAGATGTAAAAATAATGACATGTACAATTCTTTTCAAACTGTGAGTAGTTTTCACGTAATTTCATATGAAATAAAGGTAATTTTAAAGAAAATATTTTTTTAAAAACCGCTCCATTTTTTCAAAACTTCCAAAATTGCAAAATAATAATAATAATAATAATAATAATAATAAAAACAATAATAATGTAATAATAGGAATCGGCGTATGCTACAACTAGAGCTTTCTAGAGATTTTACTTAATAAAATCTGTTCTTTTAAAATATGTCATAGAATGAATATCGTCATGGAATCCATGGATAAAGTCATGGAATTTGTTTTTGAAAACATAAGTAATTGTTTTATATTTTGAATGAAATAGTGACAACTTTTAAAAGTAGGTAAACAAAATGTTATCAAATCTGCAATCTTTTTTCGTAAGTGTTTAATAAAACTCGTTTATTTTCATTAAAGCCTCTGAATTTTCGAAAATTGCAAATGTTCATCTTTCTTTTTAAAGCGTCAGGAACGTTGTTATGCCGGTGCAGATCATTGTAGTAGTGGTTAAGCTGTTTGCTAAGGGCAATTCCCCGAGTTTGAATCCAAGATGGGTCAAATATTTTTGTGTGTTCAAGTAGTATTATAAAACTATGTAATCGTTAGAAATAACTCGAGAGAGTACGCAGTGTGTTGCTGTTGCAGCTCTAGTCTCTTTGTATTTCCTATCTAAACATAGAAAACATGAGAGTTCAAACAGTGGATACACTAAAAAGCAGTCCTTGGATAAAGTGTACAAATAAATATGGCTCATAAACTCGGTGGTTTACGCAGAAATCTCGTGGAACTCTATATAGTTGGGTAAAAAAACCTAAACGAAATATATTTATAGTACCATCTGAATTGAATGGAAATACATTTTTAGTGCGGAAGATTACTTCTGTTTACCCCATCCACACGGCTCATATTTACATTTGGATGACAAACGACTCTGAGTCACCTTGTGCAGGACAAACACAATAGTGTCATAAAAACGTGCAAAATATTAAAATTTAAAAACTCTAATATTCATGTCAGAGATTTTTTTGTTAAATGAATTCTGTTCTGATAAATAAGTTCTTTAAAAAATTCATGGACAATATTTTTAAAATATTAGTAGCGTAGTCTTCCAAACTTTTGAAATTGCAGATTCAAATTTCCCACACTTCAGCTAGAATCTTTTAGGAGTGATCAGGTTGCACTGCAACTATGGGAATGCAACGAAACAGTATTTGAAATGCTCACAATTCCTTCTCACTGGGTGAATGGAACGCTGTTTTACATTGTTGAATTTGTGTTTATGTATTAGCTTAAGTTTTCGCGCCAAATGCACTACGATTGGAAAAGCATTTTACAAGTGGTGACTGAAATCCGGAAATATTAGCATAAATTACGATATTGTAATTTTACGTAACCGTTAGTGAGGCGAGAAAGCAAATGGTGTTGTCGCACATCTAGTTCACCTTCACAAGCTTGTCCATTTGGAAAATTGTGTATTATATTAGATTTACTATAATCTCCTTAGCAAAAAAATTGTGTCGAGTAATGGGCCTTTCTAAACTTGTCACGGCTGCCCTAATAATCATTATTTACAGGATAACAGGAGTGGTAGAAGTGACATTTTATTTTGCGAATAGGAATGATTGCGACGCGAGGCTGAGTGACCCAGTCCTACGAGCAAAATAAAATTACTTTTACCGTTATACAAAATTTTTTAGGCAGCATACTAACTTTCAGTTTCATTTAATTACACTAATCACTTAATTATGGACTATGTTACAGTATGGTCAGTAGTAGCTGACGCGGCCAAACGAAATGATTTTTTCTTTGTTGTATTCTTAGTTTCATATGAACATTCGAGCGTCGTCTCACTTTTAGTATAGTGCTAAAAATGGAACTTTTGAACTCTGTGCAAGTCCTAAAAGTTTAACGGATTTTACAACTGATTGTCCAAAAACGATACATTTTTAACAAAATATCAATTTAAAAGATACGTGACGAGTACCCTTTCTAAAAATCCAGTAAGTATTTCGCACATAAATATATACCTTGTGTTCATAAGAAGCTTAACTGCACTATGTGTGAGCTGAACATACTGCGGTTTGCGACGAACGAGATTGTTTAAAACATGCCAAAATTCGACATTATAATTATTACTTTTTTATTATCGTTCGATAAATCTAATGCCATTGCATCATCACTCTTAGTTTTTTTTTATCTTTTCTGTGGTCGTATTATCTATTATCCTCGCACTTTTTCTCGAGCCTTCATTTCGCTAGATGCGAGATGAATGGGGAGTTGCATTATTTTGTCGATAAGACTATCAAATCTGTAGCTCATTTTCCCATGCAAAATACAAGAGTAAGATTTCTGTTTCAGATTTTGTCAACAACGCTTGTGTATCATTTATTCTGAATTCAACTAATGGTAGAATAGGAGTGAGTAGGTACCCCGGGCTCAAAAAACGTGCGCGAATGATACAAGACTCTTTGGTTCTTGGATTTATTTATTATTCAGGTTGAAAAAAACATCGTGTTCCTTATAATATTAGCAATAAACAATTCCTTTTCCATTTTCGCTTGAGAAGCATAGTTTTTTATTGTTGTTTTTTTTAAGTTTTCCCATTTATTTTCAGCATGTATGTCATCCGAACTTTGTGCATATTTTTAAGAATGCACTTGTTCATCTATTTGAGGAGAAGACAGTGTTTTTTCCCTTCCGTGAAATGATTTATCTGGTATATGGCACCCCAGACCAATTCGACAAATTATGACAATAATGAGTATCTATTTTGTTCTTTTCGTCGATACCTTCAACTCCGCTGCAAGATGTAGTCTCTATAAGGAAATGCTCCGACGTAGAATTTCATGGTCCTCTTGAGATGAAGTGTCCGTTCTCTTGCATTCTAAGCCCCATACATTTTGTAGAGATGAGAGCCGGGTTCATTCGCTATTGTTCATTACACTGATGATTTTGAGGCATTCTAACACCAACAAATATCTACTACTTGGACTGAAAGTGTATATTTTCGCCCACATTACTTTTAACTTTCATCGGTTGCAACTGACAATGTTGACAATGACGTTACATTTTACATACATTTAACGAAACGAACTCTTTTTGTGAAGCACGCGTGCGTGATTGCACTGAAGCGTCTGACCGATTGACGCTCCTTTGTCGAGGGCTTCTTTCGGACGCGGGTCTCGTCAGGCAGGAGAACGAGGCGACATGGCGTGCGTCACTTCCTTTCCTAAGTGAATGGCAAGGAGCAAACGCAAGGCCACCCAACTTGGAAGTTGGTTTTACAAGCGCTCAAAATATATTAAATGTCACCGATTCCTTGGAATAAACTTCTTAGCACCAAAACAGAAATATGAGTTGTTAATAATAAAATAATAATAATAATAATAATAATAATAATAATAATAATAATAATAATAATAATAATAATAATAATAAATTGAAACATATCAGAAATGGAATAATTCCATGGCTGAAAAAAAAGAAAGCCGGTTCAAAGTAGTGACAGAAGAAACACTGCAAAAAGAAAACATCACAGGATGGAGAATTTAATTGCCACGGGGTCCCTAGTTTCCTTTTACAGAAAGAAAGGGACAGGAAAGGGAGAAGGCGGAGTAGATGAGGAGCAAGAAGAAGAAAAAGAAGTTGTTTTTTTTTATTGCAATAGCATGCCTTTACCATGTGTCCGTTTTCTGCATGTTCTGTGACCTACAGCGTGCGTCACCAACTGCCTGGCTCCTGTAGTGACCCGCCCTCAGCCGGGCGACTCCCAGGAAGCCCAGATGATGCAGTCGATTAACGCGTCGAGCAGAGCCGCGCAGACGGACAACCCAACACAAACGCACGTCACGAGAAACCATAACAGCCCAACCCGACTCCGCCGGCGGCGGCGCGCACACTTGGCATCGATTGCAAAGCGCCAAGGGACGGGCGCATCGGATGGCGAGCACATGGCGCCTTTGGCGGGCCGCCCCCGCATTGCGGCCGTGGCGACCGGCGGGCCCCGCCGCGCGTCGCGTGACATTTGCGGGCCCGCGTGACGTCTCGGCTGGCCGCGCGCCGCGTCTTCCGATGGGCCAACAGATGCGCCGCGTGATGCGGCGCTCAGGTGACGCCGCCGCCGAGTATTTTCGCTCCTCGGAGCACCTGTCGGGGGGCGTGGCGGTGCGCGGCGCGTCGCTCCGCACAGCAGCTATGTTTAGCAGATTAAGCACGCTGACGGGCGACCAGGGTCGAGAAACCGCTCACTTCATGTCCGATTGGTAGGGGTCAAAACGTTTTTTAAATTTTTTTAAATTTGTTGCGTCTACATCTTGACGCAACGCGTCTCAAGCCCCTTAAGGGCGTTGAGCGCTTTACACTTGGGAGTAATCCTTCATTAATGTGCTTTACTTTTTAAAATAATTGTCAAGTCTCGTCAAGTCGCAGTCAGTCAGTGCCTTTTATCCCTTCGGCCAGGGCTCGACGCCGTTAGATCCGGGTTCCTGGCCGGTCACCCAAGAACTCGCGAGTCTCGAATGCGCTTAACCTTCGTGACTTCACGGAGCGTAGTAAACGCATTCGGCTAGCGCCGCCGCTTTCGCGGCATTTTTGCGGTTCCGTTACTCCTGCTTTGCTATCCACACACGGTGGTATCTCACCTCAACGTTTTAACTGGCACTCGCCCAAAATGTTTTCGAGCACTGCCCCACGGGGAGAGATCCTATGATACAAAATGCGCAGACTTGAGAGTCGAAATGAGAATGTAAAGAAATATAAAGACCACGTGATAGTCTATTTATAGTTCGTCGGTATGTTTTGAAAGGTTTAATACCAAACAGTTGTTTTATTTACAAATGAAATCCATAAATAACAGATAAGGCTATTTGAAAAAGTCAAACTCGAAACAGACATCACTTTATGTGTCTTCAATTCGATAGTTTCAATACAAATGGAGACATACTAAGTTTCTGTAGCATTTTTATCTATATCGTAAAGATAACATTTGCATAAAATGTTTACACATATTTCGTTAACGAATAAACAATAAAAATATGACACGATTCATTTGATATGCACTTTTTCAAGTACATAACGACACTGTTAAATGTTCTGACCATACCACACTCAAAATTTCTTGCGTAAACGCTCATTCCACTACATCTTCGTAACTGTCATTTCCTTTTGTCCCCTCTTTTCATTTTCGCTGTGTATTAAACATTATTAGAAGCAGACCCGATGAAGCCGGCCGGGACAATTGCTTACAGTATTCTTCCTACAATCAACCCAAAATATATTTTTCTTCTCCCATTTTAAAAGGTTCGTATTAGATCGCTGCAGCTCGTTGCGTAATGAAAGTCATTATGCAAGGAGCTGCAGCTATTATGAATAGAGCTTCGTTATAGTATAGGTGTTAGACCAATCACAGAGTAGTTTACAGTTGAGAAGTAATCAATGATCGGTCTTCGTTATATGAAATGTTTCGTTGGATTTGAAGTATTACTGACCCGAGTATTACCAGTCCGTGCCCTGCTGATGGTCAACCGCATATGCGCTCTCCTTTCCCAAAACTCTGAAGACACTGAGAATTCTGAAGTCCCTTAAGGGAACTGTATCAATTATTAAGCTCATAACAAATAAGCGCAGATACTAACTTTGATAACATTATTTAACAAATTAAAATCTAATATGACTCTGGTACTGCTCGTTTGAAACGAGCTGTGCTTGCTTCCTCTAGGTGGCGTTAATTGAATACTGCATGCCAATTGCCACGTAACGATTCAATGTAAAAGTTTAACTATATTAGTTGTAGAAACAAGTACTGAATGAAACTCGATGTAATAGTTATTAATTCACCAGTATGAAGTTAACAATACTTGTGTCGTAATATCACTTCACTCTAGTGTAGTAATATCATCATCCATTCATAATATATTATTTTTAAATACACTCATCTCTGTATACACTAATGCATTGTAAAATGAGCATTTAAAAATAATTTAACCTAAAATTATTTGATCAATTATTGAATCTTGAAATTCGTTGTAATTCGCAGGCAATTAGTTGACACAAGTTTTGGTTCGTCTGTAACAGAAGAGATATATCATCTCCTTTGGAATGAATTGTAGGACCTGGTTTATAAAAGATGGGTGTCCATGTCTGAATGATTTGGAATCGGCTGCTGTGAGTGGATGTGCTGCAATCGCTAAAGGAATCGCGATCAGAAGGTGCAACTGCACGAGCGCGCGCGGTGCCGCAAGTGCAGCCCTTCCGTTGGGTTCACGTGTTACTGGGGCGAAGTCCCAGCTCCCTTCCTCTTCACCTGGAGCAGCTACGCACTTAATAATAAACGCACAATACCAGATTTAAAATGAATGTCTAGTTTATTCTCGGACTGTTGTTCACGTATAGATAAGCATGAATGAGTGTGATGACTATAGTCCAGAAGACTACGTTGTATAAAACGACAAAATATGAACATAAATATGTAATGGAAATTATAAGAATAAGTAACAAACGCTCACGCCTTTTTTTAGTTATTTTGTTTAGTTACTATGGCGATGGAAGGATATTCTTGAAGACGGAAGGGGCCAATAGGCTCAACCCATAATGATGATGATGATGATGATGATGATGATGATTGTTTAGTTTATATTGTTTAGTTATACCTGTTGACAACTTTCCAGTGAGAAGGATCTATTAATTGGGTTCAACAAACGCGTTGGTATTTAATTGTATCATTTATTAAATTATACAATTTTTAATATTAATTCACATATTAAAAACGTGTAAATTTCATATTGTAAGAGTTATTCGTCATTAGAAAAAGGCTAATCGGCTAACACAATAAAAAAGTGCAGTAAAATAAAACATTTGAACAATGATATTGCTCCAAAATTAATTTACAATTGGTTCCTATTTACAATTGGTACCATAAAACGTGGTTTTTACATTGTTTTTAATGTATTACTTATGCTTCATACTTAAAAAATTAAAAACCTTTTATAATATTTTTGAAAAATTCCAAGCTTTCATTGAAATACTAACATATTTTGATCAAATAAAAGTTTTCGCAATTTCTATAAAAACTAAACAAGTCTGCATAGTTTTTAAGGTGCGTGTCAGTCGGCAAATATTTAACGTCACACTGCCACTGATAGATGAATTTTATTTCTCCAGCAAACGGATTTTCAAGTAGCTCAATACCCATAGTCTTAAAAATCACTAAGTCTATAACATTGCCATCTAATTCTATTGGCGCATACTTGCTTGTTTGCTCACACTGTCACATATGAAGGGCGGAAGGCCAAAGATAATTCGCATGGCTTGCGTGTCGAGCAGTGCGAAGCCGCTGACGGCGAGCGTTCACCCGCCCTGCCGTCCTCTCCCAAAGCCGCTGAGGGGCATCCTCCCCGCAAAAGCCAACTCGCGGGCGCATTTCCGGGCGCCTGAGAAGCAGGCGGGCTGGCGTCCGCCCCGCGAGCCGCTGAGAGGCGCCGGCGTAGAGCGCGCCCTGGGCGGGGCCACTCGCGGCTGCCCGTCCCAGGGACGGACTCACGTATTGCGGGCGCTCCTGGTACGTTAGGGCATCCCACCAGAAGGAACCGTGTGTTAAGCAGTAAAAAGTGACAAGCTGATCGGAGAACGAGTTCGTATGGTCACAAAAGGATGTTAGCGAGTGTCGGCTTGTACGCATGAACTTGATCTGTCTGGGTGAATAATTTCACAGATTATTTATAAAAGCTGTGCTGCAGCAGTCTTAAAGTACTAGGAAGGTTGGTAAAAGAACAAGGAAGGTATTGGCACTTAAAATTACAGTAATTTCCTATTATCAAACTAAAATCATAAACTTCCTAAAATGCAGAGATGTACTTTTGCCGATAAACATAGTGGTTGTATTTTGTCTTGATTGAAATTAAAGTTTCGTTAATTTGAACTTTGAAGCTCAGTTGATGCCTGGTGAATATTTCTCAGCAGTCGCTCATACATTACAGTTGAAATGAAGATGCATTGCTGAGCTCTCCCAGAGAACTAGGCCGACATGGGACATCGGCGTCGTTCAGTAACAACCCGAACAGAAAATCCGTTGGTTTTCCCTTCGGAAAACAATTTCTCCAGATTTAGCAAAACATCCAAAGTTAAATAAAACAATTTTGTCAAAATAAATATTTTTTTCGAAAATTGCAAAAAATTAACAATGCAAAAATACAATATGCGTATTGGTTTTTTTCACTTTCTCGTATACATACGTATATACGGAGTAATATAGAGAAAGTTAGGTAATGCTACATGAAGAACTGCGTACTTCCGGCAGTAAATAAAACCTTTGCCTGGACCTGATAAAAAGTAGATAAAGCCAGTAGCTAAATTAAAAGAAAAAAATCTTCTAACACTTCGTCTAGATAGAATCCCTGTTTTGTGGGTCCTTGATGCCGAAAAGCCAATTGAAAGCAAAACGTCCGTTCGTCCGTCTATAAACAATACTACTGGCTAAACCATGCGTAGGATTTTTTCCAAATTCAAGAAATACTTGTCCATCTAGCTCTAGTAGAAACATTGAAATTTTGAGAAACAAATTTAGGAGTACTTTACATACCTGTAACCCTTACTATTACGCGAAAGTACGTGTTGTGGCACAACTAATTTCAAAAAATAGTACTTTTCGCGTAATTTTGTGTGAAATAAATGCAATTTTAGAAACTGTATTTTCTATAAAAAAAACTCTCTCCAGATTTTTACTTTATTTTTTGTCTGATAGTGTGAATTAAGGTTTTAAAAATATCACAGGTCCTGTTCGTTGAAATCTGAATTTTAGAATATTACAAAAACTACCAACAGCGCGGGAAAGTATGTGCTGTTGTAGTACTACTAGTTTTATTTTGTAAATTAAATTTTTTATATGATAGTAAATTGATTGCTTTCAATCATTATATTCACTGAAGATGTCAATGTGACATTTAACGTTTCAGAAACTAATTTTGGACACTTTCAATATTCATGATGTATTGTATATAGAAATATTGTCAAAAATCTATATTTCGTTATTTTCTCTATCTTACAGAGAGAGAATTATATTAATAAGATAGTCAATAATATTGTCCCTTTGTTCCTTTACAACCTTATTAATTTCCTTTACGTCTGACCAACATAATTAAGCAAGCAATCATGGCATTTTATTCGGTAATATAAAAATCACTCAAGATATAATTAAATCACGGAAAGAATGAAGTATATTCCAAATGATGTATTATCAAATGCATGCTTCCAAAGGAAACACGTCTAGAACGTACGGACTAATACAAATCCCCAAATTTGTCGCACCTATGTGACCTGCAGTTTCAACAGATCGATCCGATATATCGATCCATCAAAAGGGTAGGGTCCTTAACACTACCCTAAAATCTATTTTAGGAAATGAATATAAATACTACAATAAAACAGCTTTACTACAAAAAATAGTTTTTGAACATGTTAGTATTATTAGATACATAAAAAGTCAGGGTTCTATTTGCCTCTTTAGACGTGGTTGCCATGTTTCCGCCAATTTCACGAGTGTCGCTAAAATTCTCCTCCAGAGCGCGGCTAAATTCGACCTTGCCATGTAGCTACTGTCAAAAATTCCCTACCGTCGTGACTCGAACCATAGAAATTCCTGATTAGAGACGCTGCAGTGGCTACAACTGATGCCGCGAGCCACCTCAGCCACGCACCACTCTTGAATTTCACTCACGTGTTTATGTGCAAGAGTAACTCGTGTTGTTTCAAACACAAGCACCTGAAAAATTAATTTTTACTTTCTCGCACATCAAAACGACCACTACACATGACATAACTATCGTAATGCTTCTTGACTAATGACTTTGGAACTATTAATAAATCGTATGTTAATATTCATTATAAAGGTTTAAACCCTTCCATTACACAAGTCATTACATTCTACACATCATTTCTTCAAAAAGCACGGTGTTTTGTATGTGACATATGTACTTAAACATGTTACTTTTGAGACACACTGAAACGAACATATTTTTAAAACTCCCAATATACTACAGTGGGAAACCAAAGTGAGTGAAGTGTGAAATGCGCCCTCGATTCATAAAAGGATGCAAAAAAGTATTTCGTTTATAAACGGAGCAGCTGGTCCTTGAAAGTCTGCACAAAACATAAATCGAACTTTCTTCGCCGCGCTTGAAAACCACAATGCAAAATTGTGCTACGTGAATTTGGAAGTCGTTTGGCACGAATAAAATGAATCAACAATCATGGAATAAAACCAATTTAAAAAATAATAATAATAATAATAATAATAATAAAAGAGTTGAGACAAATTAGAATGAATAGTTTGAAATGAATAACAAAAACTTAAAAGGTTAAAATATCGAAACTTTTGACGATTCTACATGTTATTAAGATAATAAAAAACAACACACTTATAAGGCTAAGAGAGAAAACTGTTAAATTAATGCTGTAGTATAAAATTATATCAATTACATGGTGTACCTCACATTGAAATTTACGTTTATACATTTCTTCCTTGACGTCAATAATCGATTGTTTTTTAAAATCAGGCAGCTAAGATAATCGATTGCAGCTAAGATAACAGAAAACAGTATTTACTTTCTCTTCACTACGTACTTACGTAGTAAAATAAACTGTTGTATTGTTTCAGCGGAAAGAAGCAATTCTTCGAAAAAAAAAACTCGTTTTGTGGGAAATGACATCGAAAAAGTATTCTTATATGAAGAAAGTTCCTTTTTCTAATATGTTGTGTACTCAGAAACCATGTTTTGTGGGTCCTTGATATCTTAATTTTTTAAGGCGAAACGTCTGTCAGTCTGCGGCTAGCGCCTAAACCGTTCAAATAATTTTCTCCAAAATGGATATTCCCCAATCAATCTGGCCGAACTCGAGGCCCAGTGAATTTGAAACTAATGTTTTGCAAATTGCAAGAGTTCGAATTATTTTCTTCGAACGAAGATTGATATTTTCTTCCATAAAAAATATGTTTTTCAAAGATAGCTCTTTAAAAAGGACATATACAATTATTCGAAAATATCAAAAGTTTTCGCACAATTTTGCGTTAATGTAGACAATGTTTAAACAATTATTTTCTCAAAAACTGCTCCACCTTTTCTTTATTTTTTTTTGTCTCGAATGGAGCAAAACCCGCAAATAAAAATGAGGCTGATCTCTTTTGCGGCGAACTCTGTACACTAAAATTGAAAAAAAATGGCATTGTAAAATTACAATTTTGATTATATACAATATTTCCTTAATGAAATATTTTATAAAATATTATATCTTTAAATATGGTCAAGGTAGAATTTTTTGCAAAGAAAACTGTAGTTTTGGAGTAATTTTTGCTAGAGAACCAATTTATATTTTTACCTAAAAATGTCTCGTATTTTTTTATTTTTTCTCGGAAAGAGCAATGAGCACTTATAAAATCCCGCCGGTCTCGTTAAACTCCCGGAATTTCCAAAAACTACAAAAGTTATAAATAATGCATGAACGAACGTTCTGTTGTAGCACCACTAGTTGAAATTGAAGTAAGTCATTTACATTTGTAGTCAACACGTTTCTACTTCCGTCAGGCGAGAATGTTGGAGGACATTACGTAACACGCATTATTTAACTCGTTCATTTGTTTGCAGATCTAGCATGTACGACATCTACTCACATTGTTCCTCTATTCTTCTGATATCCGAGAGCTGCTTTAGTTTTGTATAACAAGAGATCCTGACGTTTGCCATGGCACGCTTTTATCATGTCTCTCGAAACAAATCGTCAGCGCAAAAGAAAAATGACAGATCTAAAACTCGGTCCTTTTTGAGTCAAAAGAAGAAATATATTTAGAAAATAAATTTTTACTTGAAAATATTTCATGAAAATGGCTCACAAAATAGCCGAGATACAGAGTACACCACTTTATGTTTGCGAAGTAAACAGCTCCGCCCAAATGAAAAACCGTTCTCCAACAAAAAGAGAATTTTTACGCGTGTCACTTTCGTTAAATGTTAAATGAAAAGCCACAAATTTAATGTCATTCATGAAAGTAGAAAAGCACAGGCCGCCCTCAGCCACGCCTCGTGAAGAATGAGGAACCTGGGACAAGTGAAAGTCGGAAGTCCACAGCTGTGACCTTCGACGAGGTCCACGCGGTGCGACATTCGTCACACCCACGAAGGCGGTGAAATGAATCGGGTGCAACAATCGCGTTGTCTGAGAAGAGCAACAAAGCTGCAGGGAGCCCGCTGTGTATTTCCGGAAAACACACTCTTCTCGTCTAATATTCTACTTAATACAAAACTAGCGACCTTGCAGGAGCAAATGTGTTACTGCCGAGTGCACGGGTATGTATAATCGAGTTCTGCAACAGCAATACTTGGCCGTTCTGAAACCGTACACGGGGTTTCTGAAGATTCTTTCTTCCTCGTCGCCTTTCGTGAACTGTCACAAGCAGATCCGCACTTATTATGTGAATATAGTCGTAAGATCAGATATGATAAATTGCTGACTAGCGTAATCAAATATTCGCATTTTTTAGTCAAATTGGAAACTTTTTGTATTTTGCCAGTCTTCCTGTGTATCGAAGGAAACCTGTTGACATCTTTAAATTATAGTTGGTTCGATTTCCGTCAATTGAGCAAAAAAATTTTATGCTATCAAAACACTTCTTTCAAAATAGCTAGACTGCTTCCTGCGAGATCATCGCTCCGCAGACGTACACGTAATAATTATTATTCCACTCTTTCAATGTCTCTGAGAACTGCAATAGTCCATGTATAAAATGCGATCCACACGTCTGTCAACTAAACGTGTCGTCTCATGTTCTTTAGTGGTGCTGTGAGAGAAATGTTTCGCTCTTAACAGACGCCCAGGACAGGCATTCTGCCTCCGTAGCATACGAGACAAACATGCTCCGAATTCGAAATTCGAAAGAATCGGAGCTGGATCTTAGCTGCTCACGGGAAAATATTCCGTATATGATGTTTTTAACCCAACGAGAGTCAATAGTCTGACAAGAAACTGACGAGCTTCAAGTCATGGCCACAGAATACGAAACGTAGAGGAAAAAAACTAGTACACCGCTCCCGAACCCCGGGCTCTGTTTCACAATAGACACCCACTCGTTCAACTCATCATCCCGCCATCCGAGCAAGACGCGCATGAAGTTGTTCGGGAGGCCAGCTGTCATCTCCGCGTGGCGGCGAGCGACTTCTTATCTGGGTTACAGTGGTGTAAACGGCAAAGTGCAAGGTCGCGCCGCGAGGGAACCTGCTTGGGAGCGGAAAGGCGCTGGGGCCAGCGGTGAACGGACGCAGGGTTTCGCAAGGGCAATCGGCGCGGCGTCCTCCTCGCGGGCTTCACGAAGCGCCTCCGGCGACGCTGACGCAGGCGCGGGACGGGGCGCCAGCGGACGGGGATGGCGGAGGCGGGGGGGGGCGGGGGCCGGCGGGGGGGGGCAGACGGAGGCGCGGACGGAGGCGGGCGGAGGCGGGGAGGCGGGGCGGGGCGGAGCGGAAGCGTAGACGGGCGTAGGTAGGGACAGTGGCGGGGACGGAAGCGGGGCGGGGGCTGAGGCGGGGGCGGAGGCTGAGGCGCGGCGGAGGTGGGCGGGGCGGGGGCGGGGGGGGGGGGGGGAGGCGGGGCGGCGGGCGGGGGGGGGGGGCGCGCGGGGACGGGAGAAAAGGAAGGCCACTGGCGAGGTGCGTGCCGACGGGGAGCAGAGAGGAGAGTGGGGGGGGGGGGGGAGGCTTCAAATCAGCCGATCGTGATACAATTTACTGCAAAGTGAAACATTGGGAAATCTCTGCAAGTCTAGTCCTCATTGGGTCGGGGGAGGTGAGGTATGAAAGCGCGCGTCCTACTCCGGTTCCATTACATTTATGTACAGTTCAGAAGAACACATAACCCATTTATGCTCACTGTTCCTAAAAATTGAACAGACAACTTCAACTTTTTTGTTAATCTCAAAAGATTGATTCAATTTAATTATATTCCGAATTTTGTACCTTCGATGGAGTTGACATCCCGAACGCAACATTTAAGCAAGTTTTGGAATATGTCGGGTCAGCACTATAAAGGACAAACAGCATATTCAGACAGTTCCATTTACACAAAAATCGAGGATACACATTTTTTCTCACTTTTTCAATGTCTCGATCCCGTAATACTAGAATTGAAATAAGACTTTAATAGTATTATAGAATACTAAAGCCTGGTTTTATATGCACCTTCATCAAATCAGCTGAACGGATTACTAGATTTGATCTTTCTTGAGCCATAGTTGTTGTTGGCAGATAAGATTGAATCAATTTGAACGTGCTGAACGATCTTTCACATGTCATGGCGACTGGTAAAGCAAGAATAATGTGTAAATCGATTAGTATAATTTTGTAAACTTCCAATCCGAACGTAGTAATAATTAGCAATATACACTTTGGCATGACATCCACATGCTCATTCTTCTTTTTTGCTCTTTTCAGCATCATTTAACATCAGGCAATTCACATCTAGTTCCCCGCGGCTTCACACCATTTCAATTTGAGCAACTGCAGTGAGATAGAAACTTTTTTGTTGTAGCTTATTACTTACGATTTAAAGATATATTTCGTAAAAATACTTTTCATATTTCGTTTAGCAATAAAAAATAAAGAATTGACTTGGTCACACTGAAATTCCTAGCCATTTGGTGCTATTGGACGGATATCTGGATACAATTTCGAGGCTTCTTGTACACGAGCATACCCATGGTGGAATAGTATATTCTTGAGCAAGTGAATAATGATGGCTGTTATTCACGAGTCGAGGTTTACGATGCGAGCGACGTAATTTCTACGAGTGAATAAATAGCCATTATGCGCGAGTAGAAAACTATACTTTCTCTACACCCTTCAAATATTCAGAATAGATTTTGAACACATTTTATTTGAAACTCAAGTAGATTGCCTACATCAAACAGTATTATAACATAACTAATAAGTCAGAACATATTTTCTGGCAAAAGTAATGGTGAAATTACTATAGTTAGAAACACTTATCACAAATTGTGTATACTCTCCATCAAAATTGACATCAGTACTAGTATGCGATGATGTTCGTAAGGTATTTTGCAAGTTTTTGTACATGATTGTTCAGAATACGTCCTTACTTTTTCTGAAAATAATTGTTGAGTTGTCGAATTCGCTATTTCCTGTCTTCAAGGTTCATTTTCTGTTGAATGATCAACGCGAAATGTAATGAGAAATACGAGAATAACATAGTCGCTGGCCTTTCATCAAGGAGATCCGGGTTCGATTCCCGCCGAATCTCATGTGAAATTTGTTTGAATAAAACGAGTTTGGCTGCTTCACAACTGCTAATCCAACCCCTGTGAAGTGTCCTAAACCCTACCCCTATCCTTATTCCTTCCTAATTCTGGCCGCTGGGTAGTGACGCAGGAGCGCGCGGTAGGAGGCGCGTGCGCGGAGATGCTACCTGGCGGTCCTCTTGACAATCGATTGCGACGAGACGCGACAGACATAACATTAACGGAGGATTACTCCAAAAAAAGCGCTGTTAGTAATGGGAGGATTACTCCGAGAAGCGCAAAGCGCTCAACGCCTCCCAAGGGGCTTGGAGACGCGTTGCGTCAAAGTAGACGCAACAAATTAATATATACGTACGTGAAACTGGGAAATCTCACTTTGTCTACAGCGGTTCGAAAATATACAGTAGGGTTTATTAATTCCAGCTAACAACGTATTTAATAATGAGATTGTCATGACGCTAAGCCAACAATTGTTTAGAGTCAAATTCTTTGAATTTCAAGAAGGAAGCCTCAACAAAACGTTTGGAAACACTTGTTACAGGATGGATAAGATTTATTCAAAGGTGCAATAAACGCGTTCTTTCTCACCGTCAAGTTACATGGCTAACTTTTCGACAACGTGTGTTTTAGTAAGAACCCTGCTTTGATTATGGTCAACTTTATGTAACACATTCCAGAGTTTTTTAAAAAATGAGAATTTTTGTTAATGAGATGGTTTATCAGAGCAATTGTTTGGGAAAATTATAATGAAGCAAATCTTAAAATGAATGAAAAACAATTCGCGTGGCATTTTATTTTTCAGAAATTTTTTTCTTTCATCATTCACGTAAGTGTTTAATATTGATCCTCATTTTTGACAGATTACCCCTAGTGTGGACACAAATCTGCATATCCTATGCAATAATGCTGATTACTGAATGTTTCTAACAATGTAAATTATTCAATTAAATTAATTAATTTGAAAAATTATTCTAATTTAGATAGAAAGACAAAACGTTTTCCCAATTCTGTTAAATTGGAAAGAGATGCCATATCTCTACTGACATTTTATCTGTAATTTATATCAGACAGAGTTGCATTTCCTGTGTGATGCGTTGACAGTTTCTCCTGCCGTGCTGTTTTTCATTCCCTCTGAGGAAACACCCACTTCGCCGCACATTTTCTCCGCGTTGATAGTAAGAATGTCCCACATGTCATTTCGCCAATAACTTAAATGGTATGTCAACGTTTCTAAATGTATCAGTGCTTCGTTCAAACATTTCTTTTGATTACAAAGTGTTTTGGACTTTGTCAAAAGACGAAGGAATTTCTACGCAAAAGAAAAGTGAAGAAAAAAGTTGAAGTTTTTACTGCTTTGATCGTTATTGCCGATTCTCCCATTGTATCTAATTTTTCGGATGGCTTTCCTCTCTGATGCTCAAGAGCAGAAATTAGTTATTCCTGTTCGGTAGAAACTGCTTTTACATTCTTGAACTCTATGTGTACAGTAGAACTCTGAACATTTACCGCTAAACCGGTAACATGACTAAAATGAAATCCGTATCAAATTAAATGGTTGGCACAATGTACAAAGACAGAGGATTCAAGTACAAGATTCCCTGTTAAACCCTTGAACGAAACTCGCCTTTATTTCTGGATTTTCGTATGACTGACCTCTGCAATCACCAATCTTGCATCCATCTTTTTTGAATGAGTAGTTCTGTGATTCCCTCGGCAGGTATAAAATCTAAGAATTCTTCCCGAACATGTACTGAATCTCGTTTTACCCCAACAAACGATTGTTCAAGGCGACCGGGGAGAGGCGTTCTGGAGCGAGCCCTCTCAGGCTGCTGGAGCCATCTCGCAGCGAGCGCGCTTCGCCATCACTGCAGGGCCGACCCCTGCTCTTATCCTTGTTCGACAATTATTATGTCTTTCAAGGGTTTTACGTTACATAATGTACGTAATAATTTTTCAACTACATTTCATCATACGTGTACAATGTTTGAGACAATAATATTGGAAACTAACAACTAAGGATACCCAGGAAGGGTCCTTCAGAAAATACATACAATATTTGGATTAAAAACATAAACATTGAATTTAGAAATGTTTGAACCTGCGTTACAGCTAATTAAGGAGGATGTAGTAGGCCTTTAGAATATCTTGATTCGATTCGTGGAAAAAGATTGACTGATTTATGTAGAGTGTAGAAAGGAGTGGCTGGGCATGATGAAAGAGAAGAGTAGAAATTGGAAGACCGTTTTCAGAGGTTCTATAGATAATTCTTTTAAAATTTGATCATTTCTGATATACCATGCAGCTTTTAAAACATTTCTTAAAAATTCATTTTGCAGTTTTTCCAGTTTTCGAAGGTTCGCCCTGGTCTACCTGCGGGGTGCGGCGTGACCAAAGTGGGCGAGGTGGGCGGTGGCTTAAGACAAAGGGCACTGCTTGTCCATATGCTGAGGAGTACAAAATTTGTACACACACGCGTCCGAACGAGTCAAAGAAGCACATGCACCCTTATTTTAATTAGTACTAGCAAATTAAGTCCGATTTTGCCGTCTCTCATACACTTTTGGGGTCATATGATAATTCATTAATATTTTTGTTTGTATGAACATATTCATCGTACGTATAATATATTGATATTGAAGTAATAGAAAATTATTAGTTTACACAACAAATAAAATAGAAATTTATAAAAACATGAAGATATAAATCTGAATAATAAATTTAATCTGTCTACGGGTACATACCAAACGTAAATATTTAAATATTGTCACAGCAATTCAGAATAGTTTTGAAAAACATATTTTAATTTTTTCGATTTTGAAGCTACGAGAAAACTTTAAACGAAACTTGGATTCACAAACGTTTTAGAAGAAAAATAAATATTGAAAGAGTTTGATATATTGCTATTAAATTGTGGTTTGCTTATGGTGCGAATCGTGTAACAAAATTAGCTCACAGATGTCTTCACACATTTTTGTGATGACTTACAATGACATAACGAAATCGAGTGTTCTCTTTTCATGACTTCATTCAACAAATATTTTTCAGTCTGGCATTGTGACAAAATTAGCTTTCGTTACCACGTTCGGAGGTCGCAAATCCAATTGGATCTCATCATTCCGAGAGCGGCTGCACGCCCAGGCGTCTTCCGAGGTCTGCAGCTGGAAAACATTTCCCAGCAAATATTTAGCCGGCTCGCACAGCGGGTTTCATAACCAGCGAAGTCTCGGCCGCCATTCTCCTCGCCGGCGAGGAGCACAACAGCTGGCGCGGCGCCTGAGAGCGCAGAACACCAGCGCCGCACGGAGTGGCTTCCATGCGCTTAGGAAACAGGAAGGAGTGTACACAGAACGGCGATATGTTTCCTTTTAACACGTCTCATCATGCAATCGTCATTTCATTAGTGTGAACGAGTAGCTGAAGTACCCTGCGTTGTGTGGGTGTTCGTTATCACAATCCTTAGCTAGGTAGGAAAAGGAAGGAGTTGTGTGACCAGTGCCTCACCCTGTTCTCATCCGCCCGCGCCTACCCTGCCGATCCTCTCCGTCGCGCCCGCCTTCCCCCGCTCCGCTCCGCCCTGACCTGCCCTGCCCCGCTCCGCCATGCCCCCCCCGCTCTGACGGAACGGCTGCGATCGCGACTACCATCGTCACTAACGCCATCGTCGCCAAGGCGCTAGCTGCACTCAGACGCACTATTGCGTCCTCTCGGCTAACTTAGAGCAACGATTTTGACATTTAATTACTCAGCGCGTATTGCCTTATCTGAATGAATCAAAAGCGATTTAGAAGGGTATTCTGAGTGAAGTTTAAACAGGTATTCATTCACTTTGGTGAAGTTTCTCAACGTTTTCGGGATTTTCGCACAAACTGACAAAGATGCTCACCTAAATTTACTTTTAGAAGGGTAGGTAAAGAAGTCAGGGTACTTTTACGAAATATCATGCAGGCAGTAGCTTTTCTCTTGATTTGAAAGTCACCTGCTTACATTTTCATTAAGATGGGAATAAAACTGTAGATTTCTATGAAAAAAGAAACAAACGCGCGTTTGTTAGTGTGTGTGACAAAAAGTGACAAATTATAAACAAATAATTTTTGAAACGGGATCGTTTTTTAGGCATTTGAGGAGAGTTAATGTGAGATTGATTTTATACTAGCAATCCATGAATACTCTGTATATCGTTAAATGAACGTTAACATAATTGAATGTTTATTGGACAATTACCATTTCTCGTCTGGAGAAATATTAATCACTAAAGTAATTTGAACACCTTGCTTATGGAATTAGCAACTAAAATATTTATAGAAAAACACAGTTCTTGCCTATTTGTAGAAAATCAGGGACTTATTTTCCACGGATCGTAGAGCTGTCGTCCGCCGAGTGGCCGGAGCGCGGGGTAAGGTGCAGCGCGCCAGGCAGTGCGGCCCCGCTGTGGCTAGGTGTCAACAGGCAACGCACGCACGGATTCCGCCCCCGCCCCGCCCCGCCCCGCCCGCCCCACCCCTGCCCTGCGCCGCCCCGCCGCCTGCGCCGCCACGCCCCGCCCTGCGCCCTGCGCCGCCCCGCCCTGCACCGCCCCGCCCCGCCCCCACCCTGCGCTGCCCCGCCCCGCCCCGCCCTGCGCCGTGAGACCAGGAAGCGGCCTCGCGACGGGGAGCCAGCGCCCACTCGCTCAATGGCCCCATTGAAACAGGCCAGGCACAGGCACCCGCCCAATCAAAGGACGAATCTTTTTCAGGAACAGGTTCATTGCCAGGAGTTGTCACGTTCATTAGCCAGCTATTGCAAAATAAATCATTTCCAATAGGTGCCGTTTTCCTTCATACATCTACCAGAGACGGGGATTCGTTAATAATTTTAAAAAAATACAAAATAAATTACAAATTATAATTTCTCAGATATCGTGCGGAACTGCCAGTATTTTAAATATAATTCCATTAAATATGATAATTATTAATAAACTGTTTCTTGTAATATACAAAAAGCACATTTGATAAGTTAATTGATATTTTTAGAGAGGCATACGCATACTTTCTAGGTCACAAAAAGAAAGAGCACGTGATCCCCAAGCCCTTGACCGCCTCTCAGAATAAGCAAGTGGTAGAGGGGGGATGGTAGCGAGACATCAGGACGTTTTCACGACTCATTGACAGGATCCGGGCGCGTCAACGCTAAGATCGTGAGTCCCGTAAGTACACTGCCTGTTGTTCCTCGGAAGGAGGCGGCGATTTCCCCCTCTGGATGGCGAGATCCAGCGCTGACCTACCGTCGCTGCGGGGTTTTCCTCTCTAGGTATGTCACCTCAATTAGGTATGTTTTCAACTGCAGCATTGCATATCTTTTTCTATACTACGTATGTACTATGCAAGAACTTAAAAGGTCGTTTTACATGTTATTTCATGAATAGTAATTGCTTGTAATGGTCTTGTCACTCTCCGTTCGTCAATGAATTGTTCTGAAGGGAGGCTATAAAGTTGAAAAATCTGTGAAATGAAAGTCTCAATGAACCGATATTGTGTCAAGAAGATCTTTATATTTAAAACACTAAGGTTTATCATTTAGAAAGAAATATCATTTTTCTACTCAAATTAGGTGATTTTTGCTTTAAAATAAAAGGTAATGATATTTGTAGATGTTTTAAAACTTGCTTTTATTTACTGATTTTATAATTAAAGCACACTTTTATTAAAATATTTTTTCGTTTAGTTAACATGTAAAACATTTTGTCCTAGAATTACAAATTTAAACGTCAGTTGTATTTACCAGTTCTAAAAAGTACGCTATAGCAAAACTGCAGAAGTTTCCCCCCAATATTTATACATGTTGTATTCTCTCTCATACCAGTCTTTACTTTTCGTGGGAAGTAATGATTTCATGACATTGTCAGCTTCTAATATTTTATCCACAATATGCGGAAACAAATGCAATGCAAGGCCCACTAAAATAGATATCTTTCAGAAGCAATACTACGTCATGAAATGCATACCTCGGGTGGAAAAGATGCGCTGAATTTCTTAAAATTTGAATTATTCGTAAATGGAAACGAAAAAATATTAATGTACATGTGCATAAAGGGATATAATTGCACTCCTGGTGTATATGAAAATTCGCAATCGTCGCTCATTTTCTTGAACATACCATTCATGCAATTATACCCCTCTTTAATTAATTCGTTAATTCTTTAATTAACTCGTTTCGTTAATTACAATAAATCAATAGAATGAACGCTTACTTATAACTTGATCATTATATTTTCAACACCAACTAAAGTACAATTACAATACAATATACACATCAAGAGTTGGCGAATGGAAGGTTACAAGGGGTTTAAGTTCGAAGATAGACTACTTTTAAATGCAAAGGTTAGTGAGTATGTATGAATACATGCAATGCCCACCAATTGTCTGATATATGAGTCCCTTTACAAAAACTTTCCAGTGATTATAATTATTAGTAATGCATTACGTTTTTAAGTTAACGTGGATAGAGAGATCATTGTTTACTTCAACATTCACCATAAAATCTAGGTAAACACGCATTTAAATTGATTTTCTGAAACACGTAGAATTCTTTGTCACAAAGAAAAGTTATTGTGTTGTTCCAGGATTTGTAAACCTCCTCTTTTCAACAGTTTTGAGAACAAGAACATTAAAGAATTTTCGGGTTTTCGATTTTCCGCGCAGTGGGTAATATTATTTAATACTTTTTGGTTGTAACTTTGAAACAGTTCTTTCTTTTGTGAGAGTAATCGCAGAGGTTCACCTAGTAAATATTTTTTAATTTTACATGTCATTGTGAAATGTGAGAAATCGTATCACATTGTAGTTTATGCAATTAATGTTTAATGTTAAGCTTTATTGCATGAGTACATGTTTTGAAAACGAGCGACGTTAGGAGCGAATTTTCAAATTTGTAAGAAAGCAATAAATCAACATTATAAACGAGTTGCATACGCAATTTTTTTGTATAACCGCATTATAAATTTATAAAATAATCAAACTTTATTTTGGGAAACAATGTTTTTGTGACGTCTGACACCAACGCGTCTGTGCAAACATCTACGTCCGAGGTGTTTGACATGAGCGAGCAAGCTGTGGTTGGCTGTTCCGCTACCTCCCCGCAATTCTCTCGCTACGATTGGCTGAATGTGTAATGATGCAATCGTTCGTGCCATAAAATGCTAATACGTCATCCTTTGTGTCGTAAAATGCACGATTATGAACGATTTCTTGCAACAGAAAAGGTTGTTTATAAGGCTGTTATAAAAAACCTCGTCCGTTTGGAAATTGTTCCAATTAATTTTTTATTGAAATAACCAGCGAGGGGGGAGGGAGATATTGCTCGCATGGTTGCCATTGCACTCCGCTCCCGAATACTGAAAAGGAGTTTAGACGATTTTAGATTAAATAAAACAAGGGAATCCCGTTTAATGCGAAGGAACTTCAATGGAAATAGGAATGTTTTTAGAAAAATAAGTGTTTATATGCCGAGCCCAAAATGTCCCAAATCAGACGTCGTTCAACATCGCCCAGACATTAGTCCCAAAAGTACTCATGAAGTTACCAAATTTAACGACTATTTTTACAGTATTCAATATGTTGGTTTTGCACGTATTGAATAACCAGTTTCAGAAACCGTGTACCGCAGCAAAGATGCTTCTTAAAAAGCAAAATTTGAGCGAAAAGGTCAATACACACAGACAGGTGGCAGTCACTGACCAAGGAGCTAACAGGCCGAATTTGAGGGACCTTCAATGTAAATTGCTTTTCGTAGGGCAAGCGTCCTTTCGTCCCAGCGAGAGATGATGCACCTCTTCGTACTTGGACGCCACAACGGCTGCCTATCGAATTTTAGCTGCAGGCGCAAGTCGCTGACGAAAAGAAATTGCCGAGTGCTAAGGTCCAAAATGGCGCATGGATTACTATTTAATTTTATGTAGCAAACAGAAAGTTATGAAAATGTCGCAGAAAAAGTGATGCCGAAGTCTTGATTATTTCGGGCATCAATGACACCGATAAAGTGTTTTTCTCTCCTAAAAAAAATTGTCAAACACTATATTCTAAATCATACCCATTACTTGCACTAAAATGAATATTCATCGATTGTTCTGGCCCCACTAATTTGAAACAAATCTTTTCATTTGTGTTGGGTACTTTACAAAAATCTCTTACGAAATTTTCTCAAAATGGACTCATTTTTTTACATTTTCGCAAGCGAATGGAGCAAAACGTTTGATGAACGTACGTCCCATTCTCTGTTAAACTATAATTTCCAAACTTCCTCTTTAAGGAACATGAAAGTGATTTTAAAAACATGGATGGTTTTGGGCTGATGTATTTTGAACATTGATGTCGCATCCCTAATTACAAACATCAATTCCGGAAAAATCAAGAAAACTGTACGAACGAGGGTACGGTATTTTAAATATTGGTGAAAAAAATTAATTTCATTTCGGAAAAAAGTATGTCTTACTTTTCTGGTAACTGAGAAAAAAGAACGAGTAATCTTTGGGCATAGTGCTCTATGTTAAAGAAGTATAATTCCATTGAATGAAAATATAGATGCAAAAGTACGCTTTAAGAGAAAAAGTTAAGGTTACAAGGCAAAGAAGACTAGGAAATTTTAATTCCAAATACATAAATTTTTAGTTGTTCTCGCCATTACTTTACCGCACTAGTATAGAAATGAAGTACTTTACCGCACTCGTGTGGAAAAGTGCTTCGTTATGAAACTGAATATGTCATAAAGTGAATATATTTCATTTAAGTGGTTAGGGGGAAGTCCTTAAAACCTGAGCCTCCCCACCAATGAAATTATTTTTTTTTTTACTATTATAAGACAAGGAAACACCAATGAAATGAAAATCACGCATCAAAAAGTTCTGGTAACGTATAAAACGTTCTGAAGAGCAAGTTGGCCAGGCCTAGTAGGCCGGGGTTGAGACGAGATGCACGCAAAAGTTGGAAAATCTTATTATCGAACTCTCAATCGTTTAATTTTTCTATTCTATCAAGGACGCTATACTGAAGGCAATACGCGAATAGACTAACCAGCTCGGGTCGACCATTTCCACAAAAACCTGTGAACAGAAGCGTGACGACCCTCCGTGGTCCCATTTGGGTATCAGCGGGTTAAAATTATAGAAGCAACTAGTATCTAAGTGTAGGAAAGACATTTAAAAAATGCAATCATACGTCTTCAAATTACCATTACTTTCGTTGTTTGTACTTTCAGATCTTTGGAGGGCAGACTGCTGCTGCAAAATGGAAGCACTAGCTGCGCTGCTGTTGCCTTTGCTGGCGCACGCACTAGCTGGTGCCGTGGATGTCATTGTGCAAGAAGTTTCTGTGGGCACCACGGTGGAGCTCCCATGCCCCAGTTCGGATGATGGGCATCGCTTTCAGTTCTGGTTACTTCTGGACAATGCCGTTCTGGGGCCAGGCAATGACATGGATCCGACCAAATATAAATATGATGTGTTGACTGGGCGTCTACATATTAAGGTAAATTTATTTTACATCACGTATTTTGGATTAGATGTGTATTAACAGTTCGACTTATGGAAACATTCCATGTTTGTAAACCATAGTTTTAAAAGTGAAAGCTTCATCTTGAAACCTCACTTCCAAAGTCAGGTCCTAAATTATATGTAGGGGAATGTCACATAGAACCATTACGCGCATGGGCAAACATTCTAACAAACAAAACGTCCTTCAGCTTGTGATTAAGTTACACACGAAGTGAATTTATTTCACGTAAATTTCAAGATTGTGCAAGATTCTGTCAACCCTTGTTCTAGAGTGCGATACTGAAAGTATTATTTTGTAGTTTAGTAGTAATAGCAGTAGTACATAGATCGTTGTGCGAAAGTTGATGACAGAGATATTGACAGAACTTGGTTACCAGCCTATTCTTCACAATGTCTCTATTTTTATAGTCACCTCCTCTATTATCTTCCCCCATCATTTTTGTCCCGAGCTGTATTTATTGCTTCTTCCCATGTTAGTTATACTTTTTATTTCTGCATGCCGCCTAATTCTCATTCATCCCTAACTATTATTCCTAACATGTACTTCTTCAAAGAGACCATTCTCCTCGCAATAAGTCCAAAGAATGATAATTTTGGCCTGGTGGCTGATTTGTATCGTGGTTTCCAATGAGTAACCAGGCTTCACTTCTTCCAGTATAGACACTTTTTTTCTGTGTGCCCAACGAAGTTTCAGTAATTTTCCTCCAATACATTTCAAAGTTCATTTCATTCTTTTATCCATATATATATATATATATATATATATATATATATATATATAAGGGCATTATTTGGCATTCAGAGCCAAATAATGTAACAGGAAACACAACTGTGTTAACTTCATTTTGGTCTTAATTGAAAACCCCCAGTTTTTAATGAATTTATTACACTGTCTCATGGCTGCCCTGTCCAAAATTATTCTTTTTTATTTCTTCAGCACAGTGCCCATATTTTGTTATTTTTATTCTACTACCAGAAATTGTACTTTGTTTTCATTTCGTCATTTAGATGTATTCCTTCTTCCTGTTCCCTTGCCATTAAAATGGACTTTACTAAATTCAGTATATGTTCTGACTTTGACTTTCTTCTGCTACTCTCAGTAACAGCTTTTCTTCAGAGGCGCGCGCGGGGGGTGGGGGGCAGGAGGGACGTGACCCCCCCCTGAAAATTTCGAGGGTGGCCTCACCCACTTTCATCTGACAATTTGCGGAACTGATACACAACATTCGAGAAAGAGGCTTTCCAAAGAAATTGGCGAGCCTGTATACGGTCAACATAAAACCAATCGTATTTATAATTAATTGGATCATTAAAATTATTTCATTCTCCTTATATTATAGATTTATTTATTAGTAAAATGTGTCATTTGTAAATGAAAAAGTTTCGTAGGAAAGGGGGCACAGTGGGGGACAGAGGGGCTCAGAAATGTAGGGTTTGTGTCCTATTTCTGTCTGGGCTTGCCTATTCTTTTCTAGGTCTTTGTCGGTTTCTGTCATTAGCTTAGAACTTCCGCATAACTAATATTCATTTGAATAAATCAGTGCGGAGTATACATCCTTGTCTAGTTCCCTTGTTAACTGTAAACCAGTCAGTTTTTCCTTACTCTAATTGAACTTTATCCCACCTGTATTGCATAGTTCTCTTAATACAATTACTGTAAGCCCACATTTGTTAAGAGAATCGATAACGGATTGTGATTCACGCAGTGAAAAGCTTTGGGGTAATCCAAGAACAAAAGAAAACGTTCTTTTGGCATTCTCGGCTTCCTTCCATGGCCCATTTAAGGTTTGTTAACTGTTGACCATTTCAGGTTCCTCTGCCCCTAAAATTCTTCATCTTCTAAATTACAGCCTAGGAAATATAACTTTCGACCCCCTACAGAATCTTGTGAGAGTCCAAGTTCTGAAATGCAAGATCCACAAATAACATTCAAGGTGATGCATGATGACAAGACACTTGCTGATTTCTTGCAGCATGATCTACAAAAATCTACGTTGTTCGTCCACGCTCTTCGGTTTTCTATCCTCCAGTAGCGCATTTGGGCTTTTGTGTCAACGTCATCTTATAAAACGTTCAAAACCTCCACATTTCCGCAATATCTATACCGGTAATATTCGTATTCTTAATTGTCAATGAGCACAGAAATTGAAAGAAAATTATGCAGTGTCCGACCATGTGACAGGTACTATCGGTTCCGTGGGATACTCAGGAACTCGGCGGGAAAACAGTAAAATAGTTTCGATTTGGTCTAAAAAATGCAAATATTTGATTGGTTATTCCGTCGATCCACAAACTGGTCGAGCCGACTGCATTCTCAAATTCTCATAGTGCGTCACTACTTCAACACAGCTCATGTCATACGACAGCAAGTATCCACGAAAGAGGTCACCCGCCATTAAATATTTACGTGTTATCGAACAGCAATTTTTTGTATTCATATGTAAAGAATGTATATAAAGTAAATTTGTTAGTTACAGAAACTTGTGAAAATTGTAGGGCCTTGCAGTATATGTTTGTATGTATTTCTTTCTTTACAGGCTTGGTATAATTTCACACAATGCCATTCACGAAAATATAAATATCTATAAATATAAATACTGTACATAGTTGAAGTCATTATAATATGATTTTATAATATGTGATTTTCCTTTCCAGGCTATTTCATCCACAGAAAGTGGGATGTATACATGTGTATCAAAAGCTTTAGAAAATGATTCTTCCTTTAACAGCAAATCTGTTGAAGTGATAGTGAGAAAGGATTGGGAAGAGCTTTATGAAACAGATCCAGCAGTAAGTACCGTAACACTTAACTAATATAACACACGCGCGAATCCACACAACCATACCCACCAACACAATTTAAAAAGAAAAATCTAGGTTTAAACTAGTAAAACTCATGTCAATCGTAGAACATGATGCGAAAACTAAATAGTTTCAAGCAAATATCAACACACATTTGACAATTATAATTGCGTTTCATACAGCTAAAGCATGTCCCAACAATGAGACGTAATACAGAGCTACCGCTGCCGTCTCGCGGGGCGGAATACCATTGTCGCATTCCCGTCTGATATTTCTTGAAGGCTAGCAATTTTTCTTTTATATTACCTTTAAATCGTATTTTAAGAGAAAACCTAATTTGGCTAATTTCTATTGTTTGCGGATTTCTGGAAAGAAAATACATCAAAACATTGAGAATGCAAATACATTCCTTGCAACACGAACTAAAAATCTGCTTTATCAAATAATTTCTAATAGATTAATTTGTAGACCTATAACAGAACCTCTAACGTAAGAAACGAACAAAAAATATGAAATAATATACATATTCTAAGCATCCAACTACCTCAAACCACTTTCAAATTACTTTCACGAAGCGCAGGAAATTCGAAGCTGGCGACTATGTTTGACGCCAAATTACACAAAAAATACTCATTTTCGAAAAATTCAACGTGAACTTATTTAAATATGTTTTGATGACACCACTTCATTAAGAAAAGAATTGTATCTTTACAATAGTGGTAGTAGTAGGAAGACACGGAAAAAAATTTGAATGTTTTCATTTTTTCAACAAATCCGGCATTTCAACGAACATGAAATCTGTACCATTTTCTTAAGCAGTTTTTACGCTATCTTAAGTCTAAATTTAATCAAAAAATTGTACCTTTAAGAAAAATTTGTTTAAACAAAATTAAAAATTGCCTACATTTCATGCAAAATTGGGCGACAAGTATACAAATTTTCGAAAAATTGTATGACTTTATTTCAAAACTAATCCTTAAGAAACAGATTTCATTAAGGGAAAACATCTCTATCTTTAATATTTTAGTTGAAGGAAGACTTCAAAAAAACTTTTGAAATTTTGCAATTATCGAAAACTCAGGTATTTCAACGATGAGAACGAAAATTTAATCAGAAACGATGGAGTCATTTGTTTGAAAATGTCCCACGGGGTTTATGTAAAGTACCCCCTCCCAAAAATTAAAATATCTGTTTCAAAATCAAGGGACCGCGATATCAGCCAGATCGATTGAGGATATCAATTTTGGAGAAAATCGGCTGAACGGTTTAGCCTCTAGCGTTGTTCCTAGACAGACGTTTTGTCGTCAATCGATTTTTCGATTGACATATCAGGAACCTACAAAACATGGATTTCGCCTTCACCACGAGAGAGAGGATTTTCCCCCAAATTTAGCAACTCGATTTATCCTCCTTTTTGTTAACAGGACCAATAAGACTTTCTGCCGAAAATTCGCTGCTTTTTCCTGCAGCATTACATAACTTTCTTTCTACTTCGTAAGCAGTAGCGAGAAAGTAAAAATATCTCCAGAAAGTGAACTTGTTATCTGCATTCACTAAAGCCACATTGATAATATAATGATTGATCGAAAATAAAATCTGCCAAGAATTCCAAAGTATTAAAGGCACAGAATGGAGAAACTCAGCATTAGCAACCGACTGAAAGATAAAAATATCAGAATGACATTTCTATTAGAACAAAATATTAATTTCTGTGAAATTTGTCCTTCTCCATATCATACAGGAGCCATTTCTTCTGGTGTCTTATCTGGAGCGTTAATATTACGAGCGAGTTCTTGCTACAATACTGATTTCTCAGTAGATTTCACGTATTTTCATTTCATTTGAACTAAACAGCTGTAAACATATCTTAAGCCCTCTCGAAAAATAGATCTCAATGGCTTAGGGCAAAAACGTTCGTTTACAATGAAAAAAAAATCTACACTAAAGAAACTGTATTTAAAATGGATTTGAGTGGATTAAAACACCCTTGGTTTTCGCCTTTTGGGGCTACTATTTTAAAACTAAGCATTAACATTATTTAGCGGTGTTTTTTCACGAGATGTTAAGTTAAGGTGGTGCCCACTATATCCCATAAGAAAGTCCTGATCATACATTTATTTGACTCAAAAATGTATCAAAGACTCGGAGTATGGCAAATTTTACATGATAAAATAAACAATTTTAAAATGCTCATAGCATCGTGAATTCTCATCCAAAATTGTTTTGTGTATGTAAAATTATAGCTTGGAATTCTAAATCAAGAATTGTGCTTGAAAACGTGTTGCGTCAATCGTAGACGCAACTTTTTTTTTTATTTTTTTTAAATTAACTTTTGTGCTGCATTAGGCCAACATTTGCGCTTGTAGTCATTGTCAACGCTGTTAACGACTCACATTTGAGCTATGTTCCAGTGTCATATGGGGAAATGTTGTATGATCAGGACATTGTTCTGGGATATAGTGGGCACCATCTCATCTTAACATCTCTTGGGGGGGGGGGGGAAACTGCAAGTTTTCGGAAGAAAAACTTATTCCCGGGCTCTGGTAAAGAAAAAGTGGATAAATCATGTTGCTATATACAGTTAATTACTTCCTCTAACACGTAGCGAAGCCAGAATCCATTTTGTTTTCCGAAAAATCGATGACAAAATGTCTCTCTTCGCCTGTGGTCAAAGCTTCCGCCAAAACTGTTCAGCCGATTTTCTCCGAAATCGATAATTCCTGATCGATCCGAACGAACTCGAGGCTTTGGGAGTTTCAACAGGATATTTTGACTTTTGAGTAGGTACTTTACATGAAGCCTCAAAAACATTTTCAAGAATTTCTCCAAAATTGACAGAATTTATTTAACTGGGCCCTCAGATAATGTAAAGGATGCTTAAGGGAGTGATTGAGTTTTCATGTTCGTTAAAATCTCAGATTTTCAAAAATTGCAAGAGCCATTTTTTGGAGCGTCTTCTGACAACTATATTATTGTAGATATTATTTTACTTAATGAAATTTGTATTAGTTTTGACGTAATCTTGCACAAAATATAGGCATTTTTTTAAGAAACCTTTTTTCTCTAAAACGGCACCATTTCTTTCTTTAAATTTTCTCCTCTTAGTATAAGGAGACTATAAAAAATATGGTGCTAGTTCCTTTCAGCAAACTGAATTTTCGAAAATTGCACGAAGTTAATATTTCGAAACTACAAAATTGAAGATAGAGATTTCTGTCTTCGATGAAGTCTGCTGTAAATGATCCGCTCTTTGAAATAGGTCATGTACAACTTTTTGAAGAAACCAGTAGTTTTAGCGTAATTTGTGCTTGAAATTATTGCAATTTATAAAAAAAATTCTCAAAAAAAAAAAAAACTCCATATTTTTTTCTTCAACATTTTTCCATTGGTAGAAGAAAGGGCATTTAAAAGAATGGGGTAGGTCTCAGTTTCGTTAAACTCTCTGAATTTTCGAAAATTTGCTAATTTAGAAATAATACAAGAAAGTATGTGCTGTTGTAGCATCACTAGTTGATATTTTATATGGCTTAGCTCTTGATAGTACTAAGCCACATTCTCAACAAAAGTATAATACTATCATTGACATAGTCTCCATATTCATTATTACTTTTCGTGTGAAAACAGTGTTGTTGAGGTCGCAACTGATGCTGTACAACAGATTTTCTTCTTTATCCTGTTGAGAAATGTCGGATTCAATCCCCTCTCTTCTTATTTCCCAGAACGAATTTGATGTGGCCTAGGACTTAAACAAATATGTGATTAATTTTAAGTAGAGATACAGCCAACACATTTGGCTTTTTCCAAACTCAAGAAATATCTTGTTGACAGACAAATCTGATGAGAGGGCTGATTGCCATGGGTGTTCTTCTTATCATTCTCATAGTGGGGATAGTCATCTACCTACTCAGAAGAACAAGAGTAATTCATATTCGAGGTAGGTATAATAAGAACAAACTGATAATTAACTGGGAACATCATGCAGAACATAATAACAGGTCTGTAAGGTTAGCCAGTTCACAAGATTTAAAAACAATAGCATAACTCGTCACTCTTACTTTGTTTTTGTTTAATCGTTGGAGCGACTGAAATATAACAAATGCAAATTAATATGTGTAATACAATTAGAACATGTTTCAGTACATTTGCCAGCATTTTTGCTACATTTGCATAACAAATTGCTAACTCTTGCTACTTTACTTCTCACCAGGGCTATTTTAACAGCATTGGGCTCCCTTGGGCCTGGGTTAATTTCGGGACCCCTTATTATTGCTTTCAACTTTCTCCCCACCCCCACCCCATTTCAATGCTGAAATATAAAGAAAATCTTATCAATCTGCATTGCATTTTGCATTTTTTTTAAATATTTGAAAAGTATTTCTTAGTGTTTCAATTTAACATTATTGAAACGAAAACTTGAGACATACATGTATAAATAAGAATAACAGATTTATAATTACATTGAAAAAGACTTCAAATTAAAGTTTTAATTTTTTTTAATTGTACAATATAAAATTGAAATGCATCTACCAGTAACCTTTCAGATTATAAATATTATCCAATGATGCGTGAAACATAAGTCCATTAAGACAATTTTTTGTGTATAGTTTAATTATAAAGCACTCTTTTTATAGTTTTTTTATTTATTTTAATTTTATTGTTGGAAAAATTTAGTATTAAATAATTTTTTATTGGGGGCCCTAGAACACTGGGGCACACCATCAGGCCCGTGCATTAACACTGCACTGCTGCTCTCTACTTTTTTGTTGTCATACTCAGTTTTTTATTTATTGTTAAGTTTTTGATCTCAAATGCCTCAAAATGACAGTGTATGATATTATTTATTCCAGACATGTCTGATGAAGAATCTCCAGATGAAGTGGCAGGGAGCTACAACGTGCCGAATATGCCTACCATGTCCAGTAACTCTGCAACAACGAATCTTGGTGTAGACAATCCCACATTAGAAACAGACTTCCCTCAAGTCTTCAGAAGCATGCAACAAACAAATGACTCTCAAATCTGAAGTGCAGCCTCCTGCCATCACCTAAAAACATGAAGATGTAAATGTGACTTCATTTCACTGCCCATCACCATCATAATGGTTACAGAAATGACAGAAATTCAATGTGTAGAATAGTGCCATGGACACAACCATAAGGAACAATATCATAAGAATGAAGAAGCAGTGTTTAGTGATTTAGAAGTTCTTTTGGTGTTTCCTATAATACGTGACAATGCAAATGACATCTTGAATCATCAAACTGGTGTACTTTTCAAATGCAAACCTATTATTGGGTCATAGCAAAACTCAAATTGGTAAATGAAAAAGACACTTAAAATGCTATTATGTCAATATTACAGGCGAGGCTGGGTTACAAATCTCAAGATTCCTTTAGAAAAAAAACATCTTGGAAACAAGTTCATAATAAAAGACATATTTTATAGACAATTAATCCATACCAATAATTTGAAAATTGGAAAGAACATTGCAATTTGTGTGTAAATAGTCTCTCGCTCTCTCAAGAGAAATAACTGATTTCATTTGTACATGACAACAGGAATATTTCATATCCAGGCAATAATATGTAAATTGAAAGGAATGTTTGAGAGTAATGTAAGTACCATAAATGGAACCCAAAGAAATGGAACATTGTATTTCCAGTGATACAGGTTTATGAAGGAAAAACCAATGCAATAACGTATCTTTATAGTCTGAGAAAAACCAAAAAGAAATGATCAAGAAAGCTTCTGTAGTTTACAGATCTCTACATTAATTCATATTTTATTTCAATGTAATGTTCATTTGTCATAGTGAAAATAAATATTTTAAAATAATATTTAAAAATATTGAATGAAAACAACTTCAGATATTTTTACTTAATAACAAATAATTTAATTATTTATTTGCAATGCCATCTGGTAAAAAAACAAAATGGATTCTGTAATCATATTCCATATTGTGGAATATGTTTCAGAATGTCTCGTAGAGCCAGATTAAATTTGTTTACATCCATCTTTATCTGCTGTCATCAGAAAAAATATTTTTTATGTATTTCTCTTGATACATTTGTACAAACTAATGTTTATTGAAAGAGAGAAGTTGTCTGCTTCAATTAATTTATGAAAATATACACAAATATTTACATGAATGTTTTACATTATTGGATCATTATAATAGAAATAACTATCAGCTGAGACTGAATCATGTACTAATACATGTAGTTAAATTAATTTCCAAAACTATATTCTCCACAGTTCGTTCTTTTGTTTTAATGACCAACATATTGATGAGACAGAGCAGCTAAGCAATTCGGCTAATGACACCGGCAATCAATTTAGAAGTCAGTTTTACTTGTCAATTTATATTTGTTCATAACATTCGTAAGTGAAATAACAGATGATTTTTCATTACTACTGATAATTATTGTCTCTGGTTGCGTATCACGATATTATGCGTATCACAATAAAAAAGCTTAAGAAATAAAGAAAAAAACTGTACATACAAATTTTGTTATCAATGTTATTTACAGTGAATATTTATACAAATTGATTTTATAAAATTATTTTCATTTACTTTAAACAGTTATGCAAACCATTTAAACTTACAGAGGGTCAACATGAAATACAACTAAAATTATAGAATATACAGGATAAATCAGGTAAATTGGGCAACACCTTGTTAAGTAGTTATATTGAGAAAAAATAATATTTTTTGATGATCAGTTTTAACACGAAAAAAGTTAAGGGTAACCTCATGGTGATAGAAGGAGAAAAGTGTAGGATACAAGACAAGGCCTGAATGTCCTGAACACGCCAGTGCAATCAGAATTGCAAAATTCGCAATAGTTTAGGAGATATGCGCATTTAAAGCAAATCCCTATAAACTCCAAAATATTTTCAAAAGAATGGCAAAGTACGCCATTACTTTACCACCCTAGAGTGATAATGAAGTATATTACTACTCTAGGGCGGTAAAGTATTTCATTACAAAACTGATTATAATGGTATAATGTTTGACTTTATTTAACCAAAGTGAATAAATATTATCAGTGAGTATACAATACCATACAATAGAGTATGAATGGTAAATAATTATTTACCATTCATACTCTATTTATAAACACATACATTCTCTGATTACTGCATTCCTTCATGGCCATATTCTCTTTTTTATTCTTTCTTATTATTTAATCTTTACTTAAAACACAGTATGATCTTCATAGATATGAAATAAACATTTCGTCTGTCACTTCCCTTTTAGGCTCCACAGCAACCTTGAACCACAATGTTGCTGCATTCCTATCCTACCATCTGCGATGCCATGCCCTATTGCAGCTGGATCTTGTTCTGTTTTCAATTTTATGGCCAATTCTAAAATTTTTTTTTCAAAATTTCTTTAAAATTTACGCGAATCATTTTTTATTTTCCAACTTCATTTACTATTAGATTTCAGAGAAGAAACAAATCTCTATCAAATTAATCTTGCAACAATTTCACTATCACAGATCGACTCGATCAGTTTGCTATCACCACACAGCTGTCCGGCAAGTTATATTGCCCATCCTATTGTCGTTTTTACACCCGATCGCCCTCCAAACTCATTTCATTGTTGTTAATTCTACACATTCCCCTTCAATTTTCAAATGTCCCTATTCGTTGCAATTGGCTAATTTACTTCTTTACCTATGACTGCTAACATCTGGACTCATTTTCTATTCCTTATTTACAGTATTCATATTGTTATCCACGAAAATTCCTCACATGACCAAAATTACAATTTACACTATATTTTCCATCATTTTATTGCACTGGTTACTTCCTATTACTTTTTATGTATATTTTATTTCATCATCAATGTAGATCTCCATTGTCGCTTTCATAAGCCGTCCTCTATAATTTTTTTTTTTATAAAACTCTAGGATAATTCATCACAATATTAAGTATACATTTTTTCTGCAGGATTTATTAAGTTAAACAAAAAAGGTCAGTTAACATGACTTTCTCTTACAAATAGACTAATACAATATAGATATTTATGTGAACAAATTCATTTGAAACAATTTCAAAAAAAAGTTAAGGAATACATTGTGCCAAAAGGAAAATAACAAGTATTAGCAATTTTGTGTTGAAGTGATTGTTTTTTTTATTACTCAAAACATTATGCCTAGAAAAAAGAAACTGCTTTCCAAAGCATTATTTCAATCACATCCATCAATAATTATTAGCTGTGAAAAAAAAAGGGTTTTATGCTTGCTCAAGAAAGATAAAACTTTTACTGCATTTCCGAAGTCACACAGAACAGAGTGTCACGTGTTTGGTAGCAAAAAGAAATGTACTAGAGAACAGGTTAACAAAATGAAAAGGTAGAATCTAATAACTTTCTTTAATATAAATAGCAATAAAAATACATCTATAACACGTAAAACTGAAACAGCTACATTTCATCTACACAAGAGCAGAATCTTCTTCTTGACTTTGTTCAATATCTTCCTCTTTGCTCCCATCCAAAACACTTGTATCACTATCCCTTATGCTGCTCGCTGTAGCTTCCATAACTTCTTCTTCTTCCTCCTCCTCTTCTACTTCCATTTCAAACAAACGAACCTTCCGTCGGCTTTCCGATAAAATTACAGCTACTTTTCTGGAACCACTCACTGCAAATCTAGATGCTACAAGATTCTCTACGGGCCGCAATGCTGATACATCGACTAATGCAGTGGCATCAATACGTGGAGCGGAAGAAAAATCTGCACAGGCTCTAGCAGCATCAAGAGCTGCCCGAACAGGAAATTGCACAAACACAGCACTCTTTCCTTCACTTTCCTGCTGTAGAAGCACTGACAACACTTCTGGTAGATAAAATTGCACATCCAAAGAACGGTAATCATTCGATACTACTTCATCTGACACTCGAGATACAGGACTAAAATTTAAATAAACACACCGAGGCCTTGTTCCCTGTGATTCTAAAGATTTCTTGGTATTAATTTCAGTAAAGAAAAATCCTTTAAATGAAGAGCTAGGATCTACTAGAGCAACTAATATTTTGTGTTCCTTAGATTTATTTACATGAGTAATACGAAGAGAATCTGGTTCCAGTATTTTACCACAGGTTATAACATTAGAAACTTTAAACAGCTTTGCAATACAGACTTCAGGTTTCTTAAATATCTCATTTACAGATGTTTTCAAATAGTTATATTGTTGTACCAAAGACATCTGTTCAAAATGAGGAATAACAGTTGCATGTTTGGCAACGCATTCATTTTCTTCCAAGAATTTAGCCCAAAGATTATGCTCACTGTTCGGAAGAATGGTGAGATTTTGGTCAACAAGGTACTGTCCAAGTCTTTCCAAATTGAAACGCTTCTTTCTGATAGCTGGACCTCCTCCACTTACGCTTTCTGAAATACAATCACTTCCATCAAAATTATATAAAAATTCAGCTAAAAATGAAAGTTCTTGTTGGGAAATTTTTGTAATTTCAGGAGGAACACGTTCATCAGACAGTCTTAAAATGGCAACATATAGCCAACGAAAAAATATTTTATAGTTCTTCATTGAATTGTCGATTACTTGTTGCACTTCAGCACCTTTTACTAAAAACGCCCCAGCAGCTGCAAGAGAGCTCGCAACACCGTCTTCAGACAAACCCAGAATCTCATATCTGTCAGTACGTCGGGCCATCCCACGAAGCTCTGCAAGATGATAAACTAAACTTTGTCCTACAGAATGAAGATGTTTAAGAACTAGCTTCTGAATATTAGAATAGCTGAGCTCAATTGAATGCCCTAACTTTTTAAGCCCCTTTTCTGTTAAATTTTGCAATAGGAACATTTCCATTTCATCAGATGCTGTTCCAAACATCAGCAAATCAAGAAAGTCAGCAGACACCGAGCCATCGGGAACTGTTGAAGCATACGTGGCTAATTTTGAATCCATTTCTACTAATATATTTTCCCATGCCTCAGTTATCGAGTTCATTGTTTGAGAGAGATAACCTAAAAGACTTGCAATATGACCATGCTTCAAAGCTAAAGAATGTAGCTCAGCAGCTTGAGAAGATAAAATATTGGTATCCAAAAGGACCAAACTCAATTCACAGGGCCCATCATTTTCTTTTTGTTGAAGAACACCTATATACAAAATATTAAGATCTTCAGAAACATCTGCATCAACAACTTTACAATTTTTGCAAATTATATAGTCGTGCAAGTCAATCACTCCACAAGGAAATAAACCAAATATACTTAAGTACAATTTCCCACTGTGTAAACCAACAATAAGAATGTTCAAAAGATTTTGTTCTTTAATTTTCTTTGCATCCTCCAAATTTTCCTCAAGACATTTGTTCACAGATCCAAAACTCCGAGATAAAGAAGGAAGCTTTGGCAAGAAGTTGCTTGAAGTATCACTAGTGCTATACTTTGGGACATCTTTTTGCTTAGGCAGCAATATATTTTTACTATCATTGTGATCTTTCTCTTGAGCCCATGTGACAAATGTAACTTCACCATCCACCATGGTGCTGTGAAGGGTCTCTTTATTTTCCACATCGACCAAAAGGATTTCACCTGAAGCAGTTTGATAAAATATATATATATAAAAATAATGTATTATAAATAAATTCCTGAAATTAAAGTTTAAACATATTCTTAATTAAAAATACTCAAAATTAAGGACAAGTATTCTTGCGAAACATTCAAGTTCTTGTTTCAACGCACCAAATAAGGGAATATTTCCTGTGATTCTTCCATTATTCTTACATAGTCTGCACTTAAACTTTCTGCTGTAAAATATTATTTTTTTACTTAAAAAAAAAGCATGTACTCTAAATTTTGAATTTGAGAAGAAATATGACTGTACACCAAACAATTAAGTTTAAAACATGAGTACTCCTAAAGGAAAATAGTATTTAAAAAGCAAAACCTCAGTATAATAATAAAATCATTTAAACATTTATTCAACTTTCTGCCAAAAAGGGACATACTCGGAGCCTCTATAAAAAGCTCCCAAACAATCTGTATTGCTAACTTCACATGTATGCAGAAATTTGAACAAAACTATGCAGCCTCTCACTGTTTGAAAGAGATCTAAGTTTCCTTTAGAAACCCAGGAATTCGGGAAATTCCATAAACAATGAAACAGTTTCAATATTTACTGTAAAATGAAAATATTTGAATGTGTTAAGCTGGCATGGTGATGGGAATATATCATGATACCTTTACCCCCAGGAGTGAATGATATTTAAAAACAGAGTCCATGCCTGAGAACACCAACAGCTGCCAAAGTGGAATTAATCTGACACTAAAATGCCAAACACATGCATTGACTTTTCTAATCTGAAACTCGGGTTTCTTTACTGTAATTATGGAAATTCATGCAAATATTAACATTTAGAGAGAGGAAAACGTCATGTTAATAATACTGAAATGTTCTTAAAATTCAATTCATACATTTAAATATTATCATATCCAAAATTAACGTTCTCTGCACTTTAGTTTCTGCACATACCAACATCTTTTCAATTATGTTTTTTAATATTAACAAACCCTGTAGTAGTTTGGGATTATTAGCAGTGAGTGCCAACTTTTTTAACAGAAAATTGCATTGCTTCTGAATGGGTATGCCTACAGAAAGTTGTATCATTTGCATTATCATCTTCAGAATCAGAACCAGGAATGGTATCGTCCCTTTCAGTGTCAATGTCTCAACAGTAAGCACATCTTTTTTATATAGATTATTTCTTTCAAACTCTGAAGCAAATCTAACCAGTGGTTTGCGCCATTGCAGATGGGATGGCGATATACAACCGAGGATGAGCAAGACTTTGAGAAGAAGGAAAGTATGTTCATAAAATCTGATATTTCTTTCTCTTTCAATTTTAACAGAGTATCATAAAAAATGCCTATCTACTTTTCCACAATTTCACAAACTTCCATTTTTAATTGTCCAAAAACGAAATGTACTCCAAGATTATGAATAACATACTTACATGTGCTATAAGCAATTGCAATAACTTTTCCATCTGGTCTCCACGCCATTCCTTTTACTGTAGAACCTTCTGTAGGTGGAGGTAATGACCAAACCTTCTGCCAAGTTAAACGATGTAGTGCCACTTCACCTATGATTTCAAATATTTCAAGATAAGTACAAATTGTTCAGAATTAAAGAAATAATATATAAGTTAAAAAGTTGACAAATTAAAGCTCATGTGTTACCTCTGACGTTCGAAAGGGCCAACAAATCCATTTTATTGGACCATACCAGAAGTTCCACTTTTGTGGCAACATGTCTCTCTTCTAATTGTCTCATTGCGTTAGAAGTTGACATTATTATTTTCTGACAATTCTAAGTACTTCAGAGAAACGATGAATTGTCTTAAAAACAGGCAAATATATTTGCAACTAACTGCCAGGATAACAAGTCTTTTTAAAATTCAATTTCAATTTCATTACATGTATTGAAAGTGTCATCACTTTACTGTTACCGAAATCAGTTTTCTATACTATCTACTAACCACACAAACCCTTTCTTTTTGCCGCTGGAGGATTGCGACGATTCCCGCTTGGCCTTACCGGCCTCACGGTGTAAGAGAATATTGCTTACACCATGATGTAAGATACTTACACCGTGACTTACACAGTTCCTTTAATTCTTTCTATACTTGGGTTTTTCTAAAGTGGCGGCTGTGGGTAGTATCTCCAAATTGGAATTTGACACGACTTTTTGCGTCATTCTCAGTTCTACCGCTAGAGTCGCTTGATCTCCAGCATTACTTGATATGATCGCGATTATGCGACATTTTGCGGTAGGACCGAGACGAGAAAGACGCAGAAAGTGTGCCAGTGCCATATTCCATCTCGAAGATAAGACCCTCAGGCGCCACGTCACGAAAACCCAAGTACAGCGATCGAGTGTTACGGAGACAATATTTAATGTATTAATGAAATGACGCATGATATGCATTATAGATTAATGATATTGGGATATAAGAGGGCTAGAGCAGTGTCATTTCTAGCGTTCTTGTTATAGGAGGTGACTGCAACTTGAATTCGACCGTAGATCAGCAATGTTCTGGTAGCGTTCAAGTATTCTTTTATGATCTGCGGTGTCGTAAAATGTTGTGAGCGAGACACAGGGTTAGAAGGATTTCCCTAGTTTTCCTGAAACAGTGATTTTTATATTATATTTTCAAATGACTATTTAATTCGAGAGATTTTTATGCAATCGGGTCATACGAGATACAATTTGCCGACTAACCTAGCACGACGCAACAACGATCGTCAGGAAGTTAAGTCATAATAAATCTAAATAACATCTTGCCTTCACACTCTTTTTAGAGAGAAAATATAAAGCAGTGGCTAAAAATGGATTACGCTTCTTTGAGAAATGTATGCATATTTTCTTATTACTAAAATTATCGCAGTTCACACATCTCAGAATTAACTTGTGACCTCCCTTACCCTTAATAAGAGACAAATCAGATTGACGTTTCCATAGAATTTTGTGGCAAAATTCAGAATAATTTGTGTATTTGTAATTAGGCCACATTTATTCATAATATTGGGTTAGTGTAGCATTCATTAATACTGTCCTATCTTTAAATATAATTGTTATACAGTATGTTTTCACTGTTCAAAGAAGTGACTTCCCCAGCCAGGAACTGAATCCAGATCTGATGTTGAAATATTGCATACCATTTCTGTGTCATCTCTAGGTGAAAATTGCATAGCCCAAAGTATTCAGCTGATCATTGACTAATTTTTGTCAATAAAAATAATAAATCAATATTTCACAATTAAAAGTTCAAAATGTAATTTAAATTCAATTGCAGACTTAAGTTTACTCATGCTGTATTCATTTTAAACTTTCTCCCATAACTTACTTTCAGTTTGAACTATCACTCACGAAGGGTGCTTCATTTGCTTTAGACCAGGATGCTAATTTGTATAGGCCATTGCTCTAACCACTCTATTAAGAGAGGTAGCTAATGGAACAGTCTTAAGGGGAGAAGATTATTTACTGAATTGAACAGTTAAAATATAGTTTACACATCAATTATACAATGCAAGTATGCGGTGTAATTAATCATGCACAGTACATCAACATTTAATACTAGTATCATTAAACAGTTAAAATATCATTTACAACAATTCCGTCATGCTTAAAAGCTATGTGGTTGCAATGGTAGCTGAAAGTTGTGAAACTATTATTGCATAATGGTTAAATTTCTAATGTGTGTTCAGATAGTAAAATTTAAATATAATTTATGTTTTCAGTTTAAAGACTTTTTGCAACTCTACAATGCTATTTCAGAAAGTTGCTTCACTCGCTGTGTAAATAATTTCAATGAAAGAGAGTTATCACTTGATGAGGTAGGTAAACCATTTTCGTATTGTTCTGATATTTTAGTAATATTTGTGTGGCAATGATAGTTTTTGTTTTTGTTACAGGCAAAATGTGTTGAATTTTGTGCTGGAAAACATGTTAAAATGAACCATAAAGTGATGGAAGTATACATGGAAGTTCAATCTGTCATAACCAATAAGAGAATTGAAGAAATACAGAATGCCCAAGCACAGCTTGATAATAAAGTTACCAATGAAAGTAATCAAGAGAGCAATATCTAAGAAATCATAATTAATTGTGATTCAAAATGGATGTTGAACAAGAACATAACATTTGTTTCTTGATATTAATTGGATTGCCTGGAAGCGGAAAAACTACATTTTGTTCATATTTAGCAAACAATTTGGAAGATTCCAAGCATGTTGGTGACCCTCCATTTGATTTCTTAGTGCACGTGTGTTATGATAAAATTATTACTACCACTGATAATGTGCCATGGAATGAAGCTCGAAGAAAATTGGCAAGCACAATAGACAAAATGATAGGAAAACTCAAAAAGACTAAAGACCCAGAATTAGTAGTAAATGAATCCAACATGAATATCATTGTAAATAAGGCTGCAATTTCAACAAGTTCTCAAATTCTGATAGTAATAGATGATAACATGTACTATAGGAGTATGAGATATCAGTATTATCAAATAGCTCGGACACATCAAGCAAGTTACTGTCAGTTATATCTCAAGTGTGATGTAAATACATGTCTTGCACGCAATTTTCAAAGACAAACAGATCATATAATACCTGAAGACATCTTACTTAAAATGGCTGGTAATTTAGAGGAGCCAAATGCATCCAATAATTTTTGGGAAATTAACAGTATTTGCATTAATACAGATAAACCATTCACACTTAATTCTCTTGATCCTTTGTACACAATTATAAAGGCAGCATTTTTTCATCCAGTGAAACCAATTCCTGAGAATTTGGATAAGGAACAGTCTCAATTCATTAATTCTTCTAATGTAATTCACCAAGCAGATTTAGCCCTTCGGTACATTGTCGGGAACATACTTAGAGAAAATAGGAACTATGATGACAAAAATAAGCAGGAATTATCTACGAATTTGAAAATGAAAAAGCAATGTCTATTACAAAAATTGAAATTGGGAGAATTGCAGTTACCTAAAGAAATAATTGATGGAACAGAAGTGAATTCAGGAGCATTACATTCTTTTTTATTAAAGCAGTTTCAAGTTATATAGTTAAATATTTGTATTTTATTGAAAAATATAATCACAATTCTATACTGTATAAGAAAAAGTTATTTACAGATCACATAACTTTTGCTTTCTCTATGAATCCATATTTTTAGTTTGTTACTGCATTGGCATTACGGCAGTTAATTCTTGGTACTGAAACAAAAAGAAAATATAAATTTGTGAAAAATAAAATTGTTATATGCATAATTGTTTTAAAATGTTACCTCTTGTTCCTTCTCTAGCATTTCAGTCAGTAAATTGTCAAGGATGTCTTGAAATCTTTGTCTCAGAGCTTGATTTTCTATATTTGCTATCTCAAGTTCTTGTTGTTGACGACGATTGCGAAGATCAGCCAATTCTTTCTCCAAGACATCAAGCCTTGCTCGTATATTTTCTACAACAAAATAAAAATTTTATTAAGTTTGAGAAAATACTAATTACATTCCAGGAATGTAATTGACACACCGTTACAATGATTTCCCTAGTGGAAAACTTGCAACTAAAATCATGTTTACATCACATGTTCTGAATGGTATTAAATGGTAAAAAAAATTGTATTTTCATGTATTTTCCCTTGGGACTAATACGATAAAGAAGAGAGACAATATGAACGTGCCATACTCTGAAAACTTAACAAATTATTCCTTCATGTAAATTTTGCAAAACTCACATTTACTTTATTTATTGTTGAATTAAAATAGTCATTGTGTAATTGTAAGAACAAAAATTCCTCTCAACACGCAACTTCTCTAAACCCCTTCTACTGGAAGGAATAAGTATTAAAATAATATTTCACCTACGAGTATAATTTTATTTAACTTTAAATCCTATTTTTAAATATTTATAATAAAGAAATTAGTTGCACAAGAATATATAATTAATATGCAAAGTGACATATGATACATAACATGCAATTTCTCATATGTTGCAAGTAAAAAATTAACTATTTTTTGCAAGCAGAAATTCTTGAGTTATAGTTTGACACAGTAAATACCAATTCTTTAAATTGCCAATGTATCAGCTTTTATTAGGCCTTCCTCAGGGCTATAACAATTTACAGCTTATGTGGTGACCAAATTTAATCTATCTTGTGTATATGTATGAATTCGTATTTATATGCGAACCAATTTTTCTGTTTTGAAATCTGAGGATTGACTTACTCCAAGAATCTTACAAGTGATAATAAAATTTTCATTGCAACTGGGCTGGATTTTTTAAAAAATGATTCTCAGTGTTCTCGGGATGCAACATTCAACCTCTGCTTTTCACCACATACCTCGAGACATTTCAGAGCCGGAAGTGTAATCATTATCTTCTCCAGAATTTAACTCTTGCTTGAGTAAATCAAAGTCAAAAGTAATTTCTGATTTCACATCAGACTGATATGCAGACTGAACATCAGTATATTCATGGCTTGGTTCCTCCTTTACTGATCCCAATATTGATGAAGGTCCAAGTTTTGTCCTCTCTGCATAGGACGTTCGAGGATTGAACATTTCCTTTGAAAATTCTGTTACCAGATGGTGCCGATCGCCTGGGGCACCCTGCAAAAAATGGAAATAATCTATATTAGGATACAAAACTATAAATTATTTCAAATTATTGCTTGGTTAAGGTTGATTTTTGTTTATTTTATTGTTTTTGTATTATGACACATATTTAATTATAATAGCTAAGCAATAATATGAAAGAAACGCTGAGCTCAAAGTAGTGCCTGTGAGTGAAATAAACTGGAAAAATATCTTCACTAGGATCATAACACAAAAAGTTAATTCTCTAATATGTTTAGCAAATAAGGATGACTCATGAAGATATACACCACTGATATCAGACATTTCCTGGAATTCACTCTCAGTTTGACACCCCTATTGTAGTTCAGATGCTAGAAAGTGCACAAAAAGAGTAACAAGAAAATTGAAAGAAAGAAAAGAAGAAACCTAATGCACTTTAATTATGAAGAAAGGTAAACAAAGTTGTAAGAAATAGACAATGATTTTTACCTTCATACATATTTTTTTTCAAAATGTGAAGTATATTCTCCTGAGATGATATGACTTGTCGGCCCCGTGTACACTCGTCAGCAGCAGTAGGAGGAGATGGCGACCACAGCGACAGTTAACGACTGGGGGAGATTCTAGGGTACGGCGGAAGTAGCCGGTAGTTTTCCGTGGTTTCTCTGATCAACACCAGGCGAATGCCGGAGCAGAACCCTAACACTGTGCGATCTTTCCTTTCTCTTCCTTGTCCTGTTTTCACCGCTTACTTTCACACACTCTTTTCTTCACTACACTGCCACACAAGTCGGGAGACCAGAAGGGAGATTATACGCAACACCTGCGATGTCGGACAGTCGGATTTGTGCGAGATTTTATTAGCAGATCGTGCAGAATCAAACATGCAATCAAATTTTTAAGTGCTTTGGCCAATACGAATACTAGTTACGAACAAAAATATTACACTTAACAACACAAGTGCATAATCGGCTTTCAGACTAGTTGTCTGGGAACCAGGTCAAACGCGATGTTTGAGTGAGTTGCATTTCGGCTGCTTTTCCACTCCTCGCATTTTCATCTGGTTGAAAACAATTTAAAAATAAGAAAAGTTAACAGCCACATTATTATCGGGACTCCGAATGCCACTATAACGCAGTTGAATCTCCCGATTGGATGACTGCGTGGCGTCAGACTTCAGTGCGCTGTCTGGCTTGCAGCTAGAGCGCTCGAAGGGCGTTTTTTGATTTGAGAATAACTTCATACGTCGATATTGCTGCAATATTTCAAATATTGAATGAAATTAAAAGGAAGAAATAATTCCTATTAAATGAATATTTTAGGAGTATCGCCGATTCGGGTAGCCGAGATCGCTAAGGCATTAGTGACACCTCGGGCCGAAGGATCGTGGGTTCGAATCCCGCCTCGGGCATCGTGAGTGTTCTCTATGTGATAGTGTACCCCCTGTAATTGGCTCACGAAGGGCATCCGGCCGTAAAAACATTGCCAAATCAGTATAAAAATGGAGTGTGCGGGAAATCAATGAAGAGATCAGCGCCAACCCCGTAGAAACGGAAAACGGCAAGGATAAAAAAAAAAAACAACAACCACCAGAACGGCGAGCCGTCGTTCGGCCGACCGCCGTCGTCCGCGTCCAAGCAGCCGCCGCATCCGGTCGAGCAACGCGTCTTCTCACGCAGCGTGGAGATTGGCCCAAGTACCCCGGAGGCGCGGGGGTGAGGGACCGAGCCACCCTCGCTCCGTAGGGAGGAGCCTCAGATTTTTTTCTCGAGCAGAGCAGCCGCTCCTTCTGAAAACGCCTCCTCGCCTGACATTTGATTTTTTCGTGAAGCGGATCAGGTGTCGATCAAATAGGCCTGTTCACGTGGCGAGACCGAGTAGCCGCACAGCCGAGCAGGAACAGTCCGGCATCAGCCTCACGGAGGGCGCGATACTCTCCAATTCCTTTCATTCCGTGAGCGGGTGCAGCAGAGGGGATCTGCCGGGCACGCGTCGTTCAGCGCCCAGCGGTAGGGAGCGGTTCCCTGGGTGCGCTGCTGGAGAACAGTGGCTGATCGTGCTTTATTTATTTATTTATTTATTTTACGTCAAAAACAGTTAAAAACTGCGTATGACGTGCTATGGGGAAAAGTGAATTGTGTGCACATTTTCAAAATTCTGTGATTCCTACACTAAGTCATATACTACTTAAATTTTGAAAGGGAGAAAAAAAAACAAAAACTCCCATGTAGTAAAATCTATTTTCAAAAATAAATAAGCAATAAATTTTGCTTGGGTTGCACAACCCCCAGAAAATGAACAAGATCTCTTGATATCTTAGGTATATACATTTTCCGTTTAAAACATTCATTATTCAACATATTGCAGCAATATCGATGTATTTGAAATCGTTTTGAAACCAAAGAGCGTCCAACTGGCGCTCTCTCCGGTGTCCGGTGCCTTGCTAGGTATTGCACCACGCCCTTGGCTCTTGGCTGTATGAATGGATTTGTCGGTTTTACACGGGGAACATACGACCATTTGGTTGGGCAACCAGACCGGTGGTGTTGAGCGGCGACGGAGGGAATTTCAGGGGAATACCCATGTTCTGTCTTCGTCTGACTCACTGCACGTAGCTTTATGGTTTTCGCTTGTTATTGAAAGTAAATACGTTCCGTCAATTATTGGCGATATTCAATGAATTCTTTATATTTGGAGAATTTGTTTTCACGTGATATTATGTTTGTTGAAAGTAGTGTTTTAATATAGATTTTTATTTAGTTTTAATTGATTTGAATTGCATACCTTTTTATGTTCTTATTTTGAATTTTGGAAATGACACTTCCGTCATTCGATGGAGGTGCCTCCACAGGTGGACAACCACTACTCAGCCGGCCAACACCGCCGAGACGCCAGACGAGTCCGGGCAACATCAATAATCGGATTTAAACGAGAGCCCCTTCAGTGGAAGGAGAGTTCAATCGCGAACCTCCATTTCACTCGTACCAAAGCTGCAGATTGGATGAGTGGCCCGGGCGTGCGTGGAGGCCTATCCAGATCGCTGAGTGGAGGGCGCTAGGCATCCTGCGCGAAAGAGCCTCCGCGGGCCACCTTCGCATGAGTTCTCTCGGAGCCGAGCGGGAAAGCCGGAAACAGTCGGCGTCGTTAGCCGAATTCGGTGACTACGCTCCACGGAGGTTAAGCGCAATCGAGACTAGACTCGCGGGTTCCTGGTTGGGTGACCGGCTACGAGCCCCTGGCCGAAGGGATAAAAGACACTGACTGCAACGTGACAAGACTTCGCAAAGAAAGTACAGGAGGATTCCTCCACGCAAGCACTCACCGCCCAACACGAGTCTAAGGGACGTACTGCGTGGACGCACGAAATTTTAAAAAAAATAAAGTAAAAAAAAAAAAATTGTTTCGCCTCGCCCGGAGGCGAGCACGGGCCGCGGATGCTTGAGCAAAGTCGGCGCCGTGGCGAATAGCAAGTTAGGTAAATAGTATACAGAGCAGTGTAGTGTTCTGTTGTGTGCACAAGTCGTTGAGTGCTGTGATTGAATGTGCGCATGAACGAAAACTATACAGACAATTGAAGAAGCGCGAACAATTTTAAGAACTTCCAAACAAAACTAACGCTTGTACTAACTAATAATTGCCCAAAGCGGCCAATGTAAATTAGTTTTAATAAAAATTAATTCTAAATTCAAGTAGTAGTTTAAGATAGGCCCAAATAAGTTGCAAAAGCCTAATCGGTTGCAACAAAAGATGTACCCCTAATACCCAATACATTCCCGCCTCTCCAGGGGTACTGGAGAGGGGAAAAAAGATGACTTCTCCCAGTTCGTGACCTCGAAGGACACCATATTTAAATCGGAGTATATGTAAGACCTCCCTTACAGACAGAACCCCAACAAACTCAATTTCTCCGCTGAAGAAAGCGGAAAACACAAGCTTTTACCATTAGCCATTTAACATCATTGTGACACGAAAGCATCTAGTCCGAACAGTAAATAAGTTCCCAAATAAGTAATCCTAAGGTATCAGACAGGGTCATTCTAAATTGGCTTCAACAGTACACAAATCATTTAACATCCCTTTGATTGGATGGTTCCAACAACAATCAATTCAAAATTCAAACCTTTGAACACTAATTTATCTGAATCACATTTTGTCTACATTTTTCACAGCATGTCTCGATTATCTTTTTCTTTCTTTTAAATGATCAAAATGACAGACTACCAACCTGCAAAGATGTTGAGTCAGATAATCTGCTGTCATCAGCAGAAGGACGACTGGTCTCTTCTTCAAGTTCCAATACATTAATATTGGTCTCTTCTTCTTCCTCAGAATCACTTACAGCCTCACCAAAAATTTCACGTTCAACTGCAAAACACACAACAATAGTAGCCTATTAATACTTACAAGCATTAAGATAACAATGACATCAGCAAATTTTTTTCATGTAATCAGGAATGTGAAAAGTTGAGAAATAAGCTGTGATGTTTAGAACAATAAAGAATTCTGAACATTTGAGGAGGAACCCTACCCAATTACCGTTGGTGGTGATAATGATGGAAATATTTCTTTGACGATAAAATGATAATAGTACATTTTTTGTCACATATAGAGGTTTATGATAGATAAATAAATAAACAAACCAATAATTAAGTATTAGTAATATTTCCTTACAGGCCAAAATTAAGTTCAGTATGTCTTACAATTAATTAATGTGATTACTAAACATTTCGTTGTCCAACTTGATCAGGCAAAATCAAGTTTTTGAGACTAAAAAATCAAGGAACATTTGCATTTATGAGCAATGCAACTGCAGCCACTTAAATATCCTTCATATTTGAAAATACATAGACCTGACAGTGTTGGTCTTAGAGGTTATATTTAAGGATATCATTTACACAAGTTCATTGATCTCTATTGAGTAAAAGAAGCAAGAACCAAGGAGGGGGAGAACAAAACAGAGCTCAACAAAACATGTGGATAGTGAATCTATGATTATGTCCAGAAACAAAACAAGGGGCCATCTCAGCATTTGCTCAATAGATTAGGAAGACTGGACAAAAACCTGATTGAGATGGGGGCTAGAAGCTAAAGTACATTACTTGTTACAAGCATATTAAGTTTGTTTAAAAATATACATACAAATGTAAACTAATGCATTATATATCATTGTTCATATAAAGATTTGTCTAAGGAAAAACCTTCATAGTTTCTTGGGTTCGCTCAAAAATGTCTGTTGCCATGCTACACTTGTTGACTTATTATATATACAGTTTGTCTTTTGTACCCATCAAACGTTCTTGACTGTAATAAACCGTATTAAACGAAGCAGTGCTTCGTGTTTTATCCACTGACTTTAATAATATTATTTATCTCTTTTATGATATCGCAGGAGGTATTGCAAAGAGGTTGGAGTAATCACATGGATGGCATATTTTATTATTCAAATATTTTCTTCTGCAAACTAAATGTCTCGGTACTATAGGGTGAGCTTCCCAGACTCTCAGGCGGGAATGAACATTTGCAAAATACACGCAAATAGCTGTGTGAGGATAGGCTTGCACTTTCAAACATACACATGAATTTCTGATGCACCCATGACCCGTCAGAAAATACACGAGATAATAATTTACCCTACCGTGCTTCCCATTGATCCACGATTCAAACTAGGAATCAGCGAATTGGTCCCCATTCCCTTGGAGGAAATGCCCCATTGCTGGTATTCTGTTAGTGGTTCCAAGCAGTTTTGCACCATGTTTCCTTGCCACAACACATCTACCATTCATGAACCATTGTATCTGTAGGAATTACACACACTGCTTCATTTAAGACGGTACAGAAACTGCAGCAAACCTGCAGAATCCAGATATTGACTGACAATGGGAAAAACTTCATTCAAAATAGATATTGTCTCCTCTATAAATTTCACAATGAGGACAATGACAATGGTAATGTCTGTTAAGCCAAGACCTCAATTCCTTCTGGAAAGGGGCCTAAGGATCTCATCAGTAGCAGCAGCTCCAGTGGAATACATGTGCAAAGCTGGCAGTGATGTGTACCTTCTGTGCATCGTTTGTATTGTACACTAACACAATTCTGTGATTAGGGTATGCAGCCACTATTCTCAAGCTCGGAGGCACATTGATCCGGTGCAATTCCGTATAAATGTCACTCTACTTTGCTGAATTAAAGACATTCTTCATGTCTAAAGCTACCATCGTACATTTTTGCACCTCTTTCCTTCTGCTCCTGCATGACGGAGAGTGTCAACAAGTTGAACACAGTCGATTGTTGAGCAAGCCTTGTGGAAGCCATGCTGGATTTCTCAGAGTTCGCTTCCTTTTCTAAAGCAGGGCTTGTAAGGCCTCAAAAGCTACAACTAAAACCTTTAACATGGGTGCGAATCATAGCTCATGTTCTCGCTCGGGGTGGATGCAAGGGACTTTAACTTTTACTAAAAACCTTTTGCGGGTAGTCAGTTGGACAACCCTGTTCTACAGCATCTTCTAATTATGGGCTATTGCTATGATCAAAATCCCTTACCCTCGGAATCGAGCATACTCAACATTTGGTAAGTCGCCGGCTCTTCAGTTGTCGTTTTTTTTTCCTTTTAGAAGAAGTACCAGTTGTTGTTCCTTCCATCTCTCAGACGTGAGTTGTAGAGGTCCACAAAGGCTTCATTACGAGCTAGTATGAAGGCGATTGAGGGTGATGTTGGGGATACTATCCGGTCCTGGAGCCTTGGAATGGCCAATTCTGCTGATTACGTGCAGTAGTGTCATCACTGTCAACAAGTGGCATTACAACATTCATCTGTCTGCCCGGGCCATGTGGAAACAAAGTCACAATCTCAGAAGTATGTTAGGGCAGAAGGAGACTGGGGAAGTGACTATAAACTTGCCCATGACAGCTCGTATGAACTACCTCATACACCTTTATCTACTTTGTCACACACACTTTTAGCGTTTACTTTCCTGGATAGCGAGTTTCAATTAATTTCTGGTCAGTCTATATTACTCTTGCAATTGAACCAAGGTCTCTCTGCCACGAGCTCACTGGTACAGTCTCCTGGCTCCGAGAGAATGTCGACGCTGCTGAGCTGTCTTAGTTCCACCAGTAAACTGGTCAACTTGATGGCTGGTTTCTCTTCTGGACATAGCTGCATCACAAGCTCTGATTACCTGGCTCATAATTTGGCCAATCTTAGTTTCTGCCGTGCTTGATGGAACAATATTTTCCACAGGCGGAATACTTTCTCGTCAAACACTTTGGCTTTCTATCCTCTTATGTTACTTCTCGGTCCAATATTTTCTCCTTTTCTTTAACTTTGCCATTCGTATAGATGAGCCTGGAGGTCGCTGTGTGCGTAGAGTTCACCGACTCTCCAATATCCACCTATGCTAAACAAGCTACCTGTCGTAAATATTATGTCTATCACACATCCTAGGCCACCTTTGTGGGAAGTGTGTGTACCTCCAATGTTAACGTGCACCGCAATCAAGAGGGAAGTTGTGCAAGTTGAGTCACGTCGAGTATAAAGCGAGTCCGTGTGCATGTGTGTCAAGATATTTTCTGAGTTTAGGCCATATTTCAAGTTAAATATTAAGAAAAACAAGTAGGACAACTGTCATCACTGAATACCATCAATGTGAATGCTCTACAACAAACTGCCAGCCCAGACACTAAGACAAAGACATTGCAAGTTTGTTGAAGTATATTCTCACTGTAAATCATAATTACTATAAACTTTTACAACTAACTAGTGAAGTGACTAACGAAAATTGTCATGGTATTGTCGACATTGATGATTATAATCAGCATAAGTTGAAAAGGAACATTTTCGAAAAGTTTTCTGTGGGTTGACATATTCAAAATATTTACATACCAAAAGTGTCCCAAAATTTTTTATTAATTTACATTTTTGTAACAAATTATTATAAATCTTTTTTTTAATGTCTTAGCATTGCAATGCACTTTTTTTGTAATCAATAAACCTGAATGGTCTACAAAGTGTGTACTTTCACCTTCATTTTTCCACTTTGGAGTGTGAAATAAGCATGTACTCTATCCACCCAGAAGTCTAACAGAGTTAAGTTCAGGCAACAACTTCTGCCACTGCACTCTGACCGGGAGGCCGTAGACACCCTCATGGTGGCGCATTTTTTGACTCTAGCTCATAGCTGGGGGGATATCAACCATCATCTGGAGGAGAATTCTAGCTGCCCACTGCTTTGATTGCAAATTTTCTGTGTTTCTCCGATCAACAGCAGCCGACCAGACCACATGATCTCTCCTTCCTCCTCCTCCTCCCCACCTCTCCCCTTACACGCACTATACTACCCACTGGGCACTTAGGGCATGTCCTGGCTGGGGCAATACCCTGCTGAGGGAAACACCCTACAAGCTTCCCGGGATATAATATGCACAACGTATATTGGGACTAACAGGCATTGAAGTCGGCATGCCCAGAAACATCAATAAATCAATCAATTCTCATATGGTAACATTATGAACACAGATCTGTTATCATAATCTATCCTTATTTTTTCCTGATGTGTAGATCAACTCCTTTCTCAATGACCTGACATTTTAATTTCCCACAAACTTTGTGGCTGTCTGCCTAATAGACATGTGACAGCTTTTCCAGAACAACAAGACGGTGATTTATCACAATTTTCCAACACACCTAAATAATACATGCATTTTTACAAAAAGGTTTTCTGACCAACCAAGTACATTAATCAACAACTTTTACTTCTAAAGATGTTTCTTTTTTTTTATATCCTTCATAGTGTCAGATAAAGTGACCTGAAATATGATATACAAAACCATTATACTTACCAACATCCACACTATGTGGATTACTGGCTTCAAGGGATATATCTCCACTAGGTCCTGGTTCTCCTTCTCCAGTGTCTCCTTCATATCCAGTTTTAACAATACCCGATTTCCTTTCTTCATCTTCACAGATGACTTCCCACTTCACATTAACTGCATCGTTGTCCACACGCAAAAGGCGTTTTACTTCCTTTTCTATTTCTGGGGCTTCAACATACTTTTTCTTCAGAGTTTTGCGAAATCGCCGCCGCCGAACATTTTTGAGAGGAGGAGTTACACCATGTGGCCACAAGAACTTCTTATCCACCTTATTTGGATCCTTTTTCTTTGTTTTACTTGGACTTTCTTCATCAGTTGTAGTCTGATCTTCATCTTCTTTACATATTAGCAGCTAGAATTAAAAATTATTCTCAGAATATTAAATTATTTACAATCTCGATAAAAATACAACTCTACCATTGTAACACAGTGACAAATCTGAGAATTCCTGTAAGTTGCAGAGTGTATTATCTCTAAGCAAAACTAATAGTGTTTCAACAGAACTTACTTTTTCATATTTTTGGTAAGTTAATATTATAACATTGGAACTTCTACTCTTTTCATCCCATCAGGATTGGAAAGAAACAATTCTTTTAAATAAAAATAACCTGGTGGATATTTTGAGGATTTCTTTGGTTGTTAGTCTGAAATATTACTTTTTAAATTTAGTTCATATTAAATACTGATTTCTTTCATTAGAAAAGTCAAATTGAAGTATATTCAGTAAGTACACATTAGGCACATCGAAAAGTTAACCCTATCTTCTCTGTTTTAAGATTTCAAACCCATGTAATCACTACTGATAACATAAATTTTCATTAATGTTATTCTGTTATTAATGTTATTTGAAATAATTTAAAAATCAATAATACTTTTTTTTGGCATGAAAACACATTAGCGGTGGGTTCTTTTTTTTAGTCAAACTTCAACTCACATTTCAGCCAACACTAGAAAATCTCTTTATCAAGTGAAGCACAAGATATTTGAAACAATGCATATCTTTAATTTTAATTTTGAGAAAATTCAAAAGTTGATATGAAAATCAATTTCTAACATCAAATTCTGTGCATTGTGGTCTAGTCTTATATTCAGTTTAAAGAAAAAAATATTTGCTTGGAATAGGTTTTGAACATGAGCATTCAGATTTACAAGGTCACCAAGAGTCATTCCTCTACGTAAAAAAATCTGTATTTCAAATAATATTATGAATTCTCAATGTTGCAGTGATTCTAACAAAGAGTTTACAATTTAACTGAAAATTATGCAAAAACTAGTAATATTTAAGGAAAGAACACTTAATGAAATTATTTTAAAGTCAAATCTTGAGAAATACATTGCATTAATCCTAGCAATAAAGGAGTATGAATAGTAACATCTATTCTGGGAGGAGCTCATCAAGCCTTCATATAATTCATACAAAAAAAAAAAAGGGTCATGCTCTTATCAGGAGATAAGGAGATAATACATTTAATGAAATAGAAGAACTTAGAAATACAAATTTCTTCATGGAATCCCCTTTTCATCTTAATCTGACACATTATACTCTCCTTCACAAGCATCCTTCTATTTCCCATTCAACTGATCTTTCTGACATCTTCAGTGAATAAACAACTGAAAAATGTTGCATTCTTACTGTCGGTCCTGTTCAGGAGGGGTTCATGAAAAAGAAGGAATGTTGACAACAATACCAATGCACACAAACAATATTTCCCTACGAAGATGAAAAGGGAAAAATAATGCAACCACTAAAAGCATTATGGAAAAACTACATATTCTATGAGGGCTTATCAAATCCACTCTAGAAAAATTCATATAGAAAAAAGTGATACACATATCTTCTGCTATTGTTGTGGAAAAGAAAAGTGAAACTACCTCAACAATGTAGAGCATATGAATCAAGTGAACTAAAAGCAATATAAAGGTGGTGGGTTACTTGAAAAAATAACTACTTTAAAAAGGAATTTCAGCTATCTGAGCAGATAGAAGACAAATGAAATAGAGTTGGCGGATGAAAGAATACTTGAAGAAAGGAAAAGCGAGACACGATAGAGAAAGTCTAATATCTTCGGGATTTATCGTCTACCATGTGCAGTTTCAAAGCTAGTGTAATGCTGCTGCTGCTGCTGCTGCTGCTGCTACTACTACTACTATGTCAAAGGAAAATACTTTACATTACAAGGTCTAATTCTGATATATCGTTTATGGTGATTCCACTCACCTGACATATATCTGCAGTTTTATAGAAGCTTTTGTTATCGATTGTTTTCAGGGATTCAATTACAGTTGGCAAATCCACAACCTAAACAAATTAAAACAAGTGGATAAATACAACATTGCAGATGAATAATCAATAACAAAAAACATTATAAAAGATAAATTATAATACTCACCTTAGCATGCAATAACCAATGGTCAACACGTACTTCACCATATCGCATATCAGTTTCAAGCCTAATGCTCAGTCTGTCTTTAAGATGAATAACTCCGCTACGGATGGCATCTCGCAAAATTTTGGCAGGTTCCTGTAAGATACGTTTTCATAAACATAACCTCAACATGAAATTAACTTATGAATTACCTCAACCATAAATTTTCGTTTTAAGTGGATGCCATTGAAAATAACACTTCCATAAATATAAATAAATTATATTAAAATCTAAATCAACATACCGGAGGCAGGCGCAAAATAAACTGACTTTCCAATTCAGCGGGAGTCTCGGCTTCTCTTTTAACATCTGTATTCCGATTCATCACAAAATTCTGTTTACAGTTTCTAGAATATTATTTCAATTGAAATCACAATATATAGATAAAATACCGAGAACTTTGTTCGGTCAATTTCTTTTTTCCGCAACAATCGCCATTTTACAGCAAGTTCGAAATCGCTCCCACCCACACACACACAGCACTCACGCACACCGACGCCAGCAGCTGTGCGCGTGTGGTGTCAGCCAAAACTTGTCAATAACCTCCGGCATTCTGCCCTGTTGTAGCGGCTACCTATGCTAGCATAAGCAGTCTAAAATAGATATTATGCATTTCAATTATAGTCCACCTTGGCCGCTTAAAGCTTGAACTCTACTTTGTATCCAGTTCAGAGGTAATTCTTCAGAAAATACTGTCGGTATTTCTTCTTTCATAGTAATTCATATTGGTCAACACTTATATAATTTTTTTCAGAGTCACTTTATTAAATGGACAATAAGTAGCTGTGATTCATAATCTGATTTTGATTTAACAAAGAAAATTTAAAAGGTATTTTTTTATATATATTTTAATTCCCTGACTTGTAGCATTTTAGTGTTTGTAAAAAAATGTTTGTAGGAATTGAAAAAGTTAATTCCTCATCCCACTATAATGCTGATTTTAACTGTTTTCTTAGGTAATTGAAAAGAAAAAAGTATGTTGTTAACTTTGTATTATCTGGCTGCAACATGGATCCAATCTTGGCGTCTGAACTCTATGAGAACGAAGATTCTAAATGTATTGAGTCATAATGGAACATTGGTTTTATACAAAGAACTCGATTCTTCTCCCACTGACTCAGAAGGTGGAGCATTTGAAACTTTGTTTATATTTTCTGGTAATTTATCTGTCTAGAATTCTATTACTCATTGTGGTGTATGTATAGGAACTTTCAGTGTGCAGCTAACAGGAGTGAGTTCTTCTAGTTGCTTAAATAGCAGTGAAGCACGAGTTGGAGACCTCTTATGGTATGTTGGAAGCAAGAGGGGTTGTTGGTCTTCCTCAGGTAAAACAAAGTAGAATTCTTTTTGTCATTTTGTGTTTCATTTTAGTCACTTTCAAGGAATTTTCTAGAAATATTTTCAAATTCCAGCAAAAAGTTAATGCAAATTATTGGATTAGTTTTCACAAGAAAGTCTTTGTTCCCTTTGGAAATTTCTGGCATATCTCCAGCAGTTTTGGTTGATGATCTCAAACTTTATTTGTTAATTGAAGCTAACTATCTGAAAGCAGATGGAGTGCGGAGTTCAAGTTACTGTCAAGTAAAGTATTTGTCTAAATTCTGTGCATAATGCAGAGTAATTTATTTGTATATATGGTTACAACTATCTTGTCCTTTCCTTGTCTTACTTTCCAGTTAGAGCAATATGGAATACCACGTGCTTGGAAAGCTGGGGATCAATTTGCAATAATTTTGGAATCTGATGTGGATCACCTCGCAAAATTGGGCTCAACTTTTATGAGTAATCTATTGTCTATTGATGATGGAATGGAGTTGGTTCGTGTTCAAAGTAAGATTTCAGAATTTATAAGTGTGTGTAAATAATTTTTATGACATTATGAACATTTTGATAGTACAATTTTGGTGTCATGTTTTAAGTAATGCTTTTTTGATTTTTATATTTTTACAATCTGTAATTTTGCATTGTACTTTGAAAACGGAAAGTTTTGAGAATTAAGTCAAAAAGATTTGACAGCTTATTTAATTCATTTTTCTGTTTTTGGTAGTCTTTTGCTAAGCAGTACAAATCAGCTTTGCTAAGCAGTACAAAACTTGCTACATGAATTGAAAATAGTTTTGGAATTTGAGTTAACTGGTTAAAGTTCAAAAAAATTATTTAATAATTTTATTACAAATAATATCCAATACCTTTTCATGTAAATACTACTAAGATTCTTCTTAATTTTGAAGTCAGTGTGGACTGATATATTTTCTATTAAAATGAAGGACATACATAATGATTAGGCTTTTCTTCTTTGAAATGCTACCATGGTGGATGAAAAACAGCTGTTGCTGTTGAAGGTCGTCCATGCCTTCTGTTGAATACGGATTCAATTCCTATTACTCGAGCACCAACCAGAACTGAAGATGGAGCTGTTTCTCCAGGTAGTGCCCTTTCAGAAGGCACCGAATGTAAAAACCCAATTCCTATATTTTCACATATGACAATTAATATTGATGACTGTCTTATTATTAGTTATTAATTTTTTTAATGATTATTTTGTTATTGGTTTAATGCATGATAATCGGTGTCTTTCATTCACCTTCAGTTTTGGCTTACTGTATGTAAATGTTTGTTTTATAATTAGATTTTCACGTTTCTCGTATTCAGTACAAATTTTTCTCTATTAGTAAATTTATTCAAAACTTGCATTCTGTACTATGCATGCTTTTAAACAATAGTTTTGTATTTTAATATTACAAATGACTGAAAATTTTCTTTCAATTACTTAGAATTAGCATTTGTGTGGTGCTCATGAGAATGCTGGTATTCATTAAGAAACTTATTTACTACTTCATTTACATTAGATTGACTTATGATTCTGTGATTGTTTTTCTGTGTGTTTGAATCATTTGAAAAAGAGGCAGAATTAACCCATATCTTTCATCTCTCTGTGACACAAATACCCCAAGTCTTATGACTAAATCATTTTATTTGATCCTCCTTGCTTAAGGCTTTTTCATTTCATGAAATTGTAGGTATAATCTCTAGAAATGGTTATTTTTTAGTAAAGTCTTGAATGGTATTTTATTTCATCCAATAAAAAGTCTTGAATTAAGCATTCTCTGCACTAATGCTATAGTAATATATCTAATGTATGTATTTTGATTGCAATTTTGTATCAGGGGCAGAACCAGTGGCATCGCAGTGTATGGGTCAACAGATGTCCCCAGTGCAATGGCAAACCCACATTGAACTTCTACAGAGCTTCAGTGCTGCTGCTGTTGAGGCTTCTAATTCTGAATCACAAGTTGGCGTTTCTGCATATCCTTCAGCATTGGTGACAGCTGGGAATCGAGCTCTCACACTTGACTATCCTACCGTGGTGACCCTTCCAGAGACAGCCGACTGTTTCCCAGTCGTCAATTTAAGTCGTATGGCTCGAGAGGAGGTGCAGAGTCGCAGCAGCCTCAATCTTTCCACCCAAGCAGGCGGTACTTACTGTAAACATCCCCCGTAAACAGGGCCGGATTTATTAGTAGGCAAAGTATTGTACAAGTGGCTTGCAATTATGCATGAAGCATAAAATATCTAGCTCTTTTCATGTTTGACTAAACTACTAGGTGTTTAGAACTCTACCTAGTATTTCTTTTGTGCCTATTACTTTATTGCCAGTTTTCAAGCTTTGAGCACAGGAATTTAAATCCGCCCCTGGCAGAAACTATAGCTGTATGTACATGATAGAACAGTCTAATTCTACCTCATTGAAGAAAAATGACCATGCACTGTGTAGAATAGATTACATTGACATTTTTAAATTACTACCTCTCCCATGTCTTTAAGAGGTTGGTAGCTGACGGATAATTAAGAAACGGTGCTGACACGTTACAGTAAATGTGTAGAATCAATTTAAGCTGTAGCACCAATAATTACCACACGAGCTTCTTAGTAAACATAAATTGTAATGCTTAGGAGTAGTAATATTGGCAAAGTTAATAAATAATTTTAAAAATATCTATGGCATCTTTACCCAATGCTATTTCTGATTTTCTAATTAATAAATTTTTTTCAATTTAAAATATGAAAACTATTTAATGATCCAATACCATTTGTCCAAATTTTTGAAATTGAGACCATTATGTAGCGTTGTTTGTGTCTTGATCCAAGCATTGCTGGGCCTCCTGAATCTTCCTCCTGCCCTTTCGTAGGCAGCAGCAGTGGGACAGCGAGTGAGGCCCCCCTTCCCAGTCCTGCTCGATCTCACCAGCCTGGCTTACCTGAGGCTCAGCGGAGCAGTGAGTCATTCACCAGCTGTGTCCAGGAGATTGAAATTCCTTCACCAGATCAGGAAGCGGGACCTTCCCCTGAAAGAAAAGAAGGTTCCCCTGGAACAAGTCAAGAGGAGGCTCCTCCATTGTCCTCACCAAGGTGTCTATCCTCCCACACGTCAACGGCCTCCTTGCCCTATTCAAACTCCTTTCACAAACCAATTGTTATGCATATATTTCTTTTAAATGCTAAATTCTACTCTTTCAGTCTATTCTCTAATTTTTAATTAACACTAATTCTAGTTTCTAATGATAAAAATCCAGTGAATGTATTTTGAATTTGAGATTTGTTTACAAGTGTGACTGCACTGTAATAAGAAATAGTTTAAAAATTCAGTTGACAGCATTATTTTTAATATACAACAGAAGTTCACTTACCTTAAAGTGCAGTCTTCCCCTCATTCACTGGCAAAAATCCCATTTCAGAGAGTCAAAGAGCAGTGACTCATTCTGTTCGCTTGGCTCTGCCAGCACGGTGTCTATTGGAGACAAGACGAAGGCTTCAGAGGCTCCTCCAGTCGACGGACAGATAAGGCCAGCAGCACCCTCGTCTTTACCCTTCGCTCACAGCCAACCTCTTCGAATTGGTTCAGGCCCAAAAGTGAAGCCTCCAAATGTGCTTGTGTTTTCGGAAAGCAATGTAACAGTGGAAGATGTGAAGACCGTTCTCCACTCAACATTACACAGACACAAGTAAGTTTGATTCTATTAAAGCAAGATTAGTTGTGACATTTGTGAGATTCTGAAGTATTTCTGAGAGAACCAATCAAAGCAACATTATAAAAGTGAAGAAAAGACTGTTTGAGCTTTGTTTGACTGTATCATAAAAGTATGATCACATTGCTATTTTCATAGAATAATTCTTTTTTCTCCAAGACAGATGTTATAATTATTGAATATTATATCTTTCCAATTATGATTTTTTTCTTACTTAAAAAATTTGAATATATATAATTTTTTTGAATAGTTATTTTGGATAAAAGTGAGTACTTTTCATCTTCTTTTACAATAAAATATTAATTATTCTTGTATTTATAAGATGATTTTATTACATAAAATAATGACTGCAACAATTAATCTTACGCGTGGAATGTATGCATTTTTGTGTTCTGAAGAATTCCCATCATTAAAGTAGTACAGTAAAATCTGTCTAAACCGGAACCTGTACAAGCCAGAAACCTGCCTTCACTGGAAAATTTCTGTGGCCCATGAAATTATATGGTATTTTACACAGCATAAAACAGAATCTGTCCAATGTGGAAACAGAATGTTTTTTCACATCTTGTAGGGGAAACAATCTTTATAAAACAGTATTCCTGTGAATTTAATGTAATTGGCAAAGAAGCGAGATATTTTTAATGAAATGAATGAAGTCTGTTTTAAATTTTTTATGCTATGCGATTTAGTTGAGGCAAATGCTCCGTGAAGGAGAGGGGCTTCTGCTGACTGTAGAATTCAACCTTGAGGTCACTTATCTCAAGGCGGAGGATGTAGGGAAATCCCTGCCCCCTAACTCTCTTAGTGTGGGAAGGTATACAGGCATAGCTTTTATTCGCGCCTCTCGCTGCCCCCTGTTGAAAATAAGAACCCCTTGGCCAGTAGATGAACTCACATTAGATGAAAACGTTAAACTTATGGAAGCAAGAGAAACTCAGAAGATGTCAATAAAAAATGTGTAATATTCATTTTCTGGTGATTTGTCCACAAATACATTATATGTAAATTTATTTTAATAATCATAATAAAATCATGCAATTTTTACTGTACTTTAATTACTTCCTTACTTACATTAATTTACTAGTTTCAGGACAGAAATATCACTATCACAAGTGTCATAAATGTAAAGGGACAACCCTGCATAAAACAGAAACCTCCGTAAACAGAAATTTATTTTTGTCCCGATCAATTCCAGCTTAGACAGATTTTACTGTAATTATTTGTTTTCCTCTTCTGACCAAAGTTTTGTTTCAAAACCTTAATTTTTTTTCTTTTAGCATATTTTAGCATTTTTTTTTTACCATCTAACTCCAAAGTCATATGTAAGTCATGCAGTGTGCTTCTTCTATTGACCAGAATATGTGATTATGTCAAATATATTTAACAGTATGTTGAAATTTATTGTCCACAGGTATACTATTTACCCCGTGAATAGAGAACAACTATTGTCAGCACCATGGATGGACAATGCTTTGTTGGTGGTAGTGTGTGGGAACGTACCTGAAACATTAGCACCTCTTTTTCTCACATACGTGTTGGCTGGAGGACGTATGCTGTGTTTGTGTTCAGACCTACTACACTTGGTTTTGCCTACATTCCGAACAGCAGAAGTACGTGAGCGAGAGTTGGTACGGTTTTCGTACAGTCGGTGGCGGGGAGTGCACTTGATGCACCATGTATTCTGCTATCAAGCATCTCCAGCCCGTACCCGCTTCTCTCGCCAGGATGCCACTACTGTATCAGAAGAAGCACCACCTATGTCTGATGGAGCTAGGTGAAATGTCCAAACCTTTTATGTGATATCTGGGTCTGCAAAGAAAACTTTGCACCTTTCTTGATTAATTACAATATTCTTTATTCTAATGTGTGTTACTTTTCTTTTCCTGTACTGAGCTTTCAACGAAAAATTAATTAATTTTGTTACATAGTCTCTAATGTTACATTCATTGTAGAAATATTTTTAGCTAGAGATTGAAACTTAAAATTTTTGCCAAATATACAAAACAATTATGTGCTATTGAATTACTCACATTAGACATCAGATCACATCACAGACATTTCATTAACAAATTAAATAATGTTTTGTTTTTTCTGCTTGAAAAAATGCTATTCTGGTTACAATTTATTGATCTGATTTGAAGATGACCAAAGATGGGGAAATTTCACAATTGTGGATGCACCTCTTAATGCTCAAGCATCTCAAACTGGATTCAAATCCTCTTTAAATTCCACAGTAAGTTATTGGCCCAGTCATGAAAAGAACAAAATGTACAATTCCGGATTTTTAATCTTGCAACTTTTTAGGGATTTATTTTAATTTTTTTAATTACACGTTAAATTTTCTTCTTTCTCTCGAATGGAAATGTATATACATCTTTTATTTCCAAAGATTATCACCACCCAAAACACCTGCCTCAGTTGAAGTGGTGGATGCAGATAACAAACCTCACACATTGCAAGTGCAGGTCCTGGGAACAGAGGAAACATGGCACTCCCCATCTCTCTTGCTTGCTTCTGCAGGAAGTTCTGGAGGTCGAATTGTTTTTTCTCAGGTACTAGAACAATTTTCTTCTTTTTCAATTTGAGGCAAGAATTTTCTCAGGTTAAAATCTACTTATATTATAACACTGAATAATGATCAGAATGAAATAAAAGAAAGGATTGTTTACCACTAGTATTTCAAAGAAAAATTTTCCATTTTATGTGTCTATTTTCTACTTCTTGTTAATATGTAGGTAATATTTTTGACGAAATGAGGAATGAAAAATCTTGCATTTTACCCTTAACAATTTTTCAAGATACCTTATTATTTTAAAGTGTTACTCTTAAATACCACAAATGAGAGAAATGTCCAATAGTTATTATTAGAGGGTAGATTTATTTTTTATTCAAAATTTAAAGAGACATGAATTTGCAAATTTTTCATAAAAATTCTAATTAATATTAAAATATCAAAATTTGCATTCATATGTCCAATAAAAAAACATTTTATTAGGATGCACGAAACATGATTATATTATGTTAAAAGATTAAGTAATGGCAAGGGGAAAACATGTCAAGACTTAAAATCAGTCACCTAGCGTATTGCTTTTTAATGTTTTAGAATGGAATTTAAAATTAGTTTTATATTTTGTCTGGTTGATGTACTAGGTACATTTGGAAGTAGATCCCAGCGAGTACTCAGCAGATGCCAGTCTGGCCGGCACATTGCGTGGTAGTGAACAAGCTCGACATGAGATTCTGCAAGATCTTCTGAGCCAGCACTTGGGCCTGGAATGCGCTCCTACTCAGCCTGAGCCTACATACTCGCCTGCTTATTTCCTCGGTCGTCATGAACTTAAACTTGAATTATTGAGCAGATTGAGCTCTCAATTTGTTCCTGGATCTGATAACACTTTGCGGCTATCCCGACTTACCTTGCAGTTCTGTGGCAAAGGTGTGGAACCAGGCCGAGCTACAGCATCACATCTACCAGTGCTTGTACATTCCTGTCCTGCCAATTTCTCCACTGTTGAGTATGTTGAAAAGATGTAATATTTTCAATTATATTTTCCATATTTGATATAATTATAATTTTGGGGTTGAAGCAAATTATTCTTATTTGTTTCTATGCATACTATTGTATGCATTTTATTTTGTATGATTCTTCCAGATACTTTGAAAATTTACATTCTGAAGTGCTGGGCCGATTGATGATTTTCTGTGAAGTTATGGGCAGCTCTATGGACGTAGTTACCGGCATCACCCTTCACCATGGCCTGGCTGTGGTACCATGCCAGCAAACCAGAGGTGTAGGTCGGTATAATTCAGAGGTTATGGTGATTCTTTTCATTGCCTTAATTGGTTTTGCAGTGTGAGAAATGTTCATCATAATTTAATTTAGGCATTTGATCTGTTCTTAAATTAATGTCTTCTCACTATCCGTTTATTGAGCTTGACTTTGTGTTTAAAGAATGTTGGGATTTATAGGGGAGGTTAATAAAATGGCAGAATTTTGTGTCACAGCTAACGTTTTGTCCATTTATTTGCCTTGCTTCAGGACTTTGAAGTTACATATGTTAAAGTTTGTTATATTAATTATTGTTAATTTAGGTATATTTGGATGAGAGTCTGTTAATTAATAAATAAAGTTGTATTGAAGCATAGCTTTCAGTAATAATAAAACATTGGATTGGCCTGTATGTTACATATCTGTAATATTTTTCTTCATAATCATTGTATACATTGTGCAACTTCACAATAATGACTTTCCCATTTCATATCAATTGCAGCCAGACCACACATTCTGTATTGTACACCATCAATTTGTTGTTGAAATTATTCTAATGAGTTGCCCATGGCAGACATCTTATTTTGTCAGTCTACTTTGATTATGTGTAACGTAAGGGGCTGCTCTTTCAGCATAATGGTAATATGCTGTATCGCATTCATTTTGTTAAACATGATAACTATGCCCCAATTTACTTACTCTAACCTATGTAACTTTATAGCCCCCTTACATGGCCAAAATGTTAGTTCTGTCACAAAACCTTCAGTATTTTTATTGACCTATCCTCAAGCTCCTAAATTGACGCATCAATTTCAATGATTTTCAATTGTTAACTAAATTCAGTCCCTACATAAGTATTGGTGCAGAAATGAAAAGGCAGTCAAATGTTGACATGCTTGGTAGTTTTCACAAATTATATTTTTAATTTAGTATGAATAATTTTATAAAATTATTAATTAAGGAATAATGTACATTTTTTTTCAAGTATTAGGTATCATTATCAAAATATAAATCACTTATTGTGAGCTCTACCTACTTGTAACCTAATTCACATTGCTAGGTTGGGGTTTAAATTCTGGCAAGATATGAGGTACTCAATGTGTTTTGGTTTCAGTGAATGTTAATTATGAATTCCCATTCATTGTTTCAATACGTGTTTAATAGTCAATTGGAAGACTTCATCATACCATTAGCAAAAGAGTAACATTTTAAATTTTGGCAATTTTATTAGGTCACTTCTGTTTATTCTAGAATATTGTTGCAACAGTGCTATGTAAATTTTCCATTAGAAAGTAAGTACTTGTGAAAGATGGCAAATCAGATACCAGAAGCGTTTCTTTGTGTTTGTTTGCAGACATATGAAGTTTGTAAATCTGGCACAGAGAGAGCTAATTCTCAATAAATTGGAGTGGTATGTTATCTAGAAAGTTGACTTCAATAAATACATTATTTAGCACTTAAATGCCTCTTTCATGCTCTCTCCAGATAAAAGATTTATCATGCACCAATTTCTGAATTTGTTTTCTTTTTTTAATTTCAGAGAAATAAGGAAAAAAGTAATGAAGAGTAAATTCATTAGAAAATTTCTTTCAATATGTGTTCCCAATGTTTAAGTTTTTTTTTTTTTTTTTGCCTAAGCTTTTCTAATTGCCGTTTTCCTTGCTTTTTAATTAATGCAAAACAATTGCAATTATAAAATTTCGAGATCTTAACCTCACAAATTATAATTAATTTTACTTACAATCTCTTCAAGAACTTGAATCTGAACTGAGTTGTGCTTCTGAATGTAAAATGCAGTCATTAACAGTTATTCAAAACATTGGTGGTATTAAAACAAAGACCCTTCTTGATTCCTGAATAGTGATGTGAAGTTTATGTACCTAACTGCAACTGGTAATTTTGCAGGCCGAGGAGGGAATGTATGGTTAAGCCCAGAAGGTTGTGCTATGTTTTCCATGCAATTGCACATTCCAACTGAAACACACTTAGGACGTCATACGCCATTCCTGCAGCACATTGTAGGGTTAGCAATAGTGTCAGGAATCAGCTCTCTCCCAGGATACGAGGCAAGTCATCTTTAAGTTTTACAATATATCAAAAACTTTAAAATACTGATATGACAAAATATTGGGTCACTTCATATTACATGAAGAGATAATAAATAAGAAAGAATTGCTTCACATTTATTTCAAAATGTTCATATTATTTTAGAATATTACAAAAAAGCAAACAACTCTTCTTTTGTTGTTTTTTTGTGTTGTTTGTTATTTAAATTTTACTGCGTTTTTTTAGCATTATTATTACATTTATCATCATTAACAATTGAAGCAAAATATATATCAGGTAATTTAATATTTGCAGATTCTCAACTTACGCCTCAAGTGGCCAAATGACATATATCATGGAAATTCAGTGAAACTTGGTGGGCTCATTGTTAACTGCACAATAGATAAATCTACAGTAGTGTGCAACATTGGTAAGTAAATAAATACATTTTTGTTGGTTAATTCGGAGTGTGGATAATTCAATTTTTTTCAATTTTACCTTGGACTTCAAATTTGAAGAGTTCATTGTGAAAGTCATTTTTCTCGAAAGAAGATGCAATGGATAATGAAGAGGAGATTGGGCAGAGGAAAGGGGGAAGTCGTTATAAAAAAAAGAGCAATGTGAAAAGAAAAAAAAAAAAAGGAAAAAAAAAAGGGGGTTTTGGAATAGCAAACTAGGACAAAGAATTTTGAGAGGAAGTGCCACAATAAGTAGTGCAAATGAAGGAAAGGTGATTAGAAGAGAAAGACATTATGAAATGGAAAGAAGACTCCCAAAAGAATATAGATGGATAATACAAAAGACTAGAAGAATATTTAAGAAGGGAAGGGCAATGAGTGATGTTAACAGGAGTTAGAAAAGCATTTGAGGAGGATGGGCTAATGATAAGGAGAGTAATGATAGAAAGTAGTGGGGCTGCAACAGCTCATACTTTCTCTCATTATTTCTAAATTTGCAATTTTCGAAAATTCAGAAAGTTCAACAAAAATGAGACTCGCACCATTCTCGTAAGTGTTCTTTTTGCTATCTGAGGACAAGTATATTAAAACTAGTGCTACAGAATGGTACAGACATTCTCTTACTAGTTAGTTTTCTAACTTCTTTGGTCTGGGCCTTTTGGTCTTGCCTCATCTAATTTTTTCTGTTTCCTAAATGCAGAATTAAAATATTACTTTAAGAAAATTATAGACGAGTAACACCTCATCCTACATGGAAATTTGCATTGTCAAATTTGGAGTCGTTTTGAAGAAAATGTTTAAGTATTTCTGTAAATGAGAAATTGGCAGCTTTTTTCTTTCTTTTTTCTTATCTTTTTTTTCCCCCACAGAAAACATTTCAGTTTTCAAAAAACTTCATTGCAAGTAATTTGAATCACTTTCACTCACAAATGCAACAATGTATACAAATTGCGGGAAATGAGCATTTTAATGATGAGACAGATATTTCAAAACACTTTTCTTAACTAGTGAAACTTCAACCAGTCAAATAATTACTTTTGTAATAATTACTTTTGTAAAAGAATGTCAGGTAAAATATTTCACATCAAAATTAGTAATACGTAGCCTCTCAAACAAAATCTGATTAAAAATGTCAAAAAAGAAATCCCTTTAACTGATGAACATAATGTGTCCATTGTCTAAAATGTGATTGTTCTATCTCTTACACAAGACAAACAAAATGTACTTGTAAGCATAGAATGAAAGACCATGCTAATAACAGTAAGAAGACTGGCACAAAATTGAACTCTATTTCTCGACACCGCCTAGATTTGACATTTGACATAGATTCATTTAATTTTGATAGTCCTATCATTTTGGATAATGAACCTAGAAAGTATTTGATGTTAATCTCTGAAACTTTACGTATAAAAACACACAAGACTATTAATTCCATGTTAGACTCCACACAAGACTATTAATCTTTTTACTAACATGGTGTTCCTTCTAAATTAAAATAGAATGAAATCTATAAATTTTGTTTGTTTGTTTTGCTTTTACAATTTTAATGGTGTAATCATGTTTAGATCTGTCCTTTCCCCTTTCCACATCTTGTTTTTTTTACTGGTTTTGGCTCCCATGCTACCCAGACTTGCCTCTCTCTCCGTTGTGAGGATGGTAGCACTTACAATGGGAATTTTCAAAACTGACTAACGAAACTTGAACTTCTAGATAAAAATAATTCCAAAATTGATATCTTGAGTGAGTGATGAGATTTTGTAATTGCTGACTGTAGAAACACTATAAGAAAATTCATAATGCACAAAATATATCTATTGGAGAATAAGAAGCTTTTTTGTTTTCTAAATTTGGTAACATGAAAAAATCAGACATTGAGGTCAACATTTCAGAAGAAATCAGACATTGAGGTCAATTTTACCTCATAATGGTCAAGTTTTATTTGGAATTACTTATGTGGGTTTGAATCTTATGTTGACAGGATGTGGAGTGAATCTGGACAATAAATCCCCCACTACATGCATTAACAGCCTCGTAGGAGAACACAACAAAGCAGTTCCCACAGCAAAGTTGGTAACTTTGTCCCGGGAAAAATATCTTGCCCGGGTGTTCTCTGAACTTGAAAGGCTACTAAATTTAGCCCAAAATGGTGATATAGAGCAAGTGCGCAGCTTGTACTACTCTTACTGGTTACACAGGTTAGTAAAATATTCTTATTTGAACAACGTTCCTCATGTGATACATTGCTGAGGCCTCATTCTGGAAGTCATTTGAATATCTTCATTGTTTTAAATACTAGACTCAAGTTTGATATGAAATTTGGTGCTGATTGTATTACTTTGTTTAAGCACATTTCTCAAATTGACACACAGCATAACTATCTGTCCGGTGATCAAACAAGTCTTGATCACTGGTCAGAAGTATTCAGTTTATATTTCAGTGCCTATTATCAATATCTGCTTATTGCACATAAAATTAATTTTATAAAAGTGGATATTTGTGTATACTGGGAATGATGCAATCCGTATTGTTGCCAACTTCGTTGTGAGTGTGGCTGGTGAGGCAGAGCGAGGGCAGAGAAGGATAGGGTAAGAAGGTGAAGTAGGCAGGCAGGTCAGGGAAAAAGCACAGAGCACACTGGCAAACCCAGGGGGGAGGGGGGATGGCTCTGCTCCACCACCCTGAAACATTTTATTTGCACAAAAAATTATCACAAACATTTTGCATCGCATCCAAAGCAATAATTCCATTACAAATATACATTTTAAATTTTTTCTATTAATTCAGAAATATTTGTAGGGGGTCCGATTTGAAATTATTTTCTTCTTCTTCTAAAGATTTCAGAGAGGGCCAATTATTTCAAGCGCTTTAAAGACATCGAGCCCAAAATTTTGCGAGGAAAATAGTAGAGGGTGTTTTTTGTTGTTGTTGATAAAAGTAACTTAAATTAACACTAGGCAGTGAATCTTCACAAATGGACAAAATTATTTTCTGTTGCTAGAAATAATCTGCTTTTGAACCTCGAACATTGTACAACCCAGCTTCTGGCACACCATCCAAAAACCAATGCATGTAGGCAGTTCTGATAAAGAATGTGTAAATTATTGTTTCCTGGATGTTTTTTGTATTACATGTACAGATTTACTGCATTTTATGGATATATACTGCATACTTGTATTATAGAGAAATGCACGTTTTGGTTCAATAATACTCAAATTTTCTGTAAACTATGAATTTAATTATAATTTTTTGCGATTGTTATTTGGAGAATGCTCATAAAAAATATTCAAAATATAATTTTAAAACACTTAATTGCCCCAAAATATTTAAATGATTCCCTTAGTGTTAATAATATTATAAAAAATATTTTTACCTCCATTTTTCATAATGTTCATATATTGCCTTTAGCAATGCTGAAGTCACTGTAGTGGGACCAGATGGAACCAGTCAACCAGTAGTAGTCGAAGGAGTGGATGATTATGGATTCCTGCAAGTGCGAAGTCATAATGGATCTATGTTTACTGTTCACCCTGATGGTAATTCATTTGATATGTTGCGGGGCTTGGTTTGTCCCAAAGTTCTCTAGTGCTGTTCATGTGGCCGCCCTAAGCAGCCATATGTTCTTGTGGACCAGAGAAATATACAATTTTAACAATCCCTTCTTATTTCACTCCAGCCTGAAACAGAAGTGTGTTCAATAATATTGAACTTTTGATGAGGTTAAGGTTGTAAAAAATTTTCCATCTTAAGGTCCAAAGAACAGAGATAGTTGCCATGTGTATACATCTCACCAGAAGGTGTTCAGTCACCCATTCTAACTACTGTAACCAAAATTCCTTAATCTAACCAAGAATGACACTTTTTTTTCTTTAGAGACATAGTCAACAGAATAAAAAAATACATGTGCAACTTTCAAATATGTATCTCGATATCAAATTAAATTTCACTGTGTCAGTATTTATATTTCTCTACATTCAATTACATCTGCTGCCTGTGATTCATCAAGTTTGTGGATGTATTTTAATGTTTGTTCTACAGTTTTCACTCCTGCCAAGGAGACCATCTTTTTGCCATCTTGTTGCAAGTTGCCTTTGTGGCACATGCACTTACATCTACTAATCATAGGGATAAAATATCCCTCCATCTACAATTGGCAAATTAAGTATAATGTACTTGTATTGTTGAAACGAATGCCATTTTGTAATACTAAACTAGTGGAACGAGGAATGAGTCCATTTTACAGGAAACATGATGAAATGGTATTTGTATTGGAAGTTGCAAATTCACTTGCACCCTAATTGTCTTAGGTTCTCAGATGTGAGTGTTAGTCTGTGGAAACAAAATGATACAATTAACTTGAATATATCCTTGTGAATTAACTTTTAAACTTAAAATCATTCAAAATGTAATATTATCTTAAATTTCACAACAGTATTTTTCTCTGAAATCAGCTTCCACTGGCTCTAGCAAGGCATAAATAGTTTCAAAATTAAATGTATTAATTGCTACAACTGAAATTGGCAAGTTCATAATGAGGTGGTGTAAACTTAGTACAACTCATGAAATATATTCAAGTTAGTTAAACACTAGGTTGCTGCAACTTCTGCTTGTTAATTGTTGGTAGGGCTGAGACTGTAAGATGAAGGTCTGAGACAGAGCTACTCAAAAGTAATTTGAGAGCAAGAGATGTCCTTTTCTTTTGGAGAACTTATGGATTTTAGAGAGAGATCAAAATATTAGTTTTTGTTCAACATATCTCACTGCCAGTGCAGTTGTTAGTATTGTGCATATTACTTAATGAGTTTAGATATTAATGATAAGAATTATATAAAAAATGTAAATACTTTTCTCTTTAAATCCAAGATTAATATAAGATGTAAAACTATTTTGATTATCGACGCAACACCACAGTATATTCTTATACTGTTCCTTAGATATTTGTAAACACTCCAGCTATTAGCCAATCAACCATCTCGTGCAGTCTCACCTTCCTGTGTTATTAGATGTTACCATGATTATAATATGAATGTTACTACAATTGATCCTGTTGGTAAATATAGTAGGAAGTATCGTAAAAAAAAATAAAATTCAGATGTACTGAAAATAATTCTGTTACTACTGTTAATTTTCAAATTGGCTCTATTGTTATTATATTATATATAGCGTATTATATATTTGTGAAAGTATATTTTTCACTTACTGTACATTAATATATATTAGGTATTTATTCTGTGGTATATTTTTGTGAAATTTTTGATTCATAAAGTTATATATTATTAAGTAAAAATGCTTACTGATATCACTATTTGTTTTTTTGTAAAGTGTACCATATTGTTACAAAAAAAGACAATATAATAATTTAAGCAAAACATTTTATTTTTTTCCTTTCTCGTCAACAAAATCATAGTTTCTCAATTATCAAGTGTGCATACACACAAAAACTTAAGATTGTTGCTGTGAACAATAAGCTTTTAGAATCTCCTCGCATAGTTTCAAAAACATACTTAGTTATGATATATTAAAAATTGATTTCTAGTATTATAAACATACAACTGGTATCATTAAATATATACAATAAAGAACATTTTATTCAGTTATTTTTAAATGTCTTGTAATTTTTAATTTCAAACATCACAAATAAAATTAATTTTATATGTAAAGTAAATATTTTTTTTTAAAAAGCTGATGCACATTGGATTGAAATATAAGTTGAAAGTCAATACTGATCATTACATACCTTTTAATAGAGAGCAATTACTCTAAGAAGGGACCATTTTGACAGCTACTGCTGACATCAGAACTACAGATTGTCTACGTGCTCAGTTCAATTCGTTTGCAGTTGACTTGCTAGTAAATGGCTTCAACACTACCTCTTGCAATGCCACCGTTCAATATTTCTTTCATTTCCTTTTATGTCAAATTGGTCCCTTCTTAGACGAACTTCTCTACAACCAGAGGCCAGCACACTTTAAAGGAGTGGCAAATATGAAGCCGAAGTCACTGGTAAATTAGGTACTATATTAAATATGAGATGAAAAATAAAAAAACAAACAATACACACCAAACAAAAATTCTCTACAAACTAAAGTAACTAGACCTATGATTTAAATAATTATTTCTAGATTTTTGCCAAAAAAAATACTCAACCAAATAAAATGAGTTAAAACAGTAGTACAACCAGGATTTTTCTAGGAGCCCATGTCTTGTAAGTAGTGTTTCACCCAATTAAATTTTGCAAAACAATTTTTCATTTAAGTTGAATTTAAAAATAAATTTTATTAGTTGATTTCTAGTAATGTATAATGTATTCTACTGAGATATTGAATGACTTTTGCTACTAGAGAAAATTTTTTAAACCTGTGTCATCAGCTGGGGGAGGGGCTGAAACTTCACCAGACCTCCCCCTCATGAGTGTACCACTGTATTAAAAACATTACTTTTTAAGAGCACCTCAAATTGCAAGTGTGTTTGAAATGATCTGCAGGATGCTGTTTAACAACCTCTGAAATTACCACAAATTTGATGATTTAGAATACCCGACTGTAATAAAACAAACGATTATGGAAGTTGAATATCTTTTGAACTGCTTCCAAATGTCTGCATTAATTTTTGTCAAGCTAAGTTCTCTAATGCAATTATTATCTGAAAAAAATGTATACATACCACATTGAAAACGTTTCTTAAATTCAAAAAAATTTAATTCCCAAAAAAAAAAAAAGTCTTTCCAAAAAAAAAAATAACTTTGTCATAAATATAACCACTAGTCAAAAAATTTTTTTTAATTTTCAATAGCTCTAAATATTATTTCCAAATGCTGGAAATTGTTTTAAAATAATACTTTAACAAAGAATATTTTCAGCATATGTGAAAATCCTACCTTGCACCAAATTCAATATGAATTATAAAGAATTTTGTTTGTTTCTAAAATTACATTTCTCTTCCTCATTTTATCACATACACACAGTTACAGATAAAAACATTTGACTTGCAAAAATTAATTCCTTTATATACAAATTTCAAATTGATAAAAAATGGTTTATAATTCCTCCACAGATCATTGCCATTTTCAATTCTTGGAATGTATTCCAGATATCAACTAACATTTGCACTTTTCTTGAGAAGAATCTCATGTTCTTTAATGTATATTACAAAGCAAATAAATGAATTAATTTGTAAGAGCACAATGTTCAAAACACCCAAGAAAGAACAGAATTATACATTGGCAAACAACACAAGAAAATGTTGTACACTCTCCTTTCCTGTTCTTTCACTAACATGAATATAAAGAAATTGAAAACATTTTTATACCTCAAAAATTGCATCTTCTTTCTTGATTTTTGATCCTTTTATATTATGTTCATTTATGTTTCTGTATGATTAAGTGATATTTGAGTAAAACTGGTGATACATTTATAAAAATTTACAAGTTTTATTCCCTGCACAGTAGAACAGTACAATAAAATTACTCATATGCAAGAAAATGGCATTCTGATAGAACCTGTTGTTTTGTAATACACTGCCAAATACTTATTTTTACAATCTATTATCTAAAAATGACATTTGTTCCCACCCTGTTTACAGAACATTATCTCCAGAGAATAATCATTATATACAAACATGTTCTATTGAAAAATATAACACAGTTCTGAATTAAGCAGAAGCAGAAATAACGGGTGAGATCAATGTCACAAAGTAAAAAAGTTTAAGAAATAATAAGGAAACAGATATTTCATTTGAAAGTGTTCTTTTACAAAAACCTGGAAGCTCCTAAGTACTTTCTATCACAGTTGAATCATGTCCACCTGCAGCTGAGTCCAGCTCACTGCTGAAGTTGTACGTAGTTGGCTGGGAAGAGACCATATTGGCCCTTGCAGAAGCCTCGCCACCACCCCTCGTCAATCTGAGCAAAAAAGTGCCATACCACAAGTGGAAAAATTCAGTATGTGATGTTTAACAGAAAATTAATTATTTGTTTTATAATAAAATAATATCATTATAAAGGGGGATAAAAATTAATCTGCGTCATAATTTCACTTGTACTAGAGAATATCATTTTCATACAAAAGACATGTGAAAGAAATATCACAAAAAGTAATTTAATTATTTTAAGATATTATACAAACATTTATTTTTACAGCAAAAATGTCTTTCCTTCTGACAAGTCATGCTGAACTTTAGTACTAAAATGTATGATTTTTGTAAACCTTTTCCTCAAGGAAAAGCTTTTTAGCATATTGATTTCATAAGATATTATCACACAATTGTACCTCTCAAGTGATAGTGTTTGCTTTCCTTGGTGAATGCACTTTGCTCACAGAACACTATTCAAATTGACCCAATTATCTGAAGAGAATACTATCTTTTGAGATTTTCAATTAAAACATAACATTTGCTTAATTTCAATGAAAAGCTTTCTTGAGAAGAGCATGCTAAAACCAATGTGTCAATGAATATGCTCAGTTTATTTTAAACACATATGTTATGACTTTATTTGGAATTAAATTTTTTTTTTCATTAGAATCTTTATTGAAACCCGAATGTGATGAAATTTTTTTCAACTGAATTTATTATTCTCTACAGCTGTATGGTTCAATGAATGCCATAGTTTTCAAATGAAAGTACACGATTATTCTCAGAGAAGATGGAGTTTCTTACTTCCAGATCGATATTTTAAGTATGTGGTGAACAGCTCAGAAATTCAGATATACAAAAGGAAAAGCTAACATAATGGGAAAAATATCATTCTAATTTGAATATCACCGAACTATTCTGCAACTATTCTTGCTCCACTCCAACATGAGACCTGCACAATCACACTCCTAGATACAGAGTTCTTATACCATCTTATCTACGTCCTTGATATAGCAAAATTATTACTTAACAAATTTAGTTTGTGTTAAAAATTCATCAATCCCAAACTTAGCAAAATTTCATATTATTAAAAATGAAATTTTTCTTTCTCATTGCCTCTTGAAATTTAATATTCATCAACTGCAAAATGACTGGAAATTCTCAAAACATTATATTCACAATTTTACATACCATTTGCCCCAAAAATATTAATGACAAAAACACAAATTACTGAAATAATTACGAATTATATTATTGACCATGATAATCATGAGTAGGGAACGGAACTTGTAATCAAAAATGCAAAATATGTACATCTGCATGTTTTTTTTTTAATATGTACGAAAAAATAGAAAAATTAAATAAAACTTTAAAATTAGAACATTTCCAAATTTTTAGACACAAAATATCATCAATTAGAACTTAAAATGGGTTAGGTTAAACTGAATGAATGCTCTGCCTGTATAGAAGTAATTGGTCACTACATAGCCTTCACAAAGAATATGACGTTTCTACAAAATATAAAATACATAGTACATATAATGTACAATGTTTACGAGAGGTAAGTCAATAGACATATTGCAAATACAGATACTTATTGGGAGGGAGGGGGAGAAAAGACATGAGGTCCTAGGCTTCGAGTCCCGATGGTGGGAGCTCATCATCACTGACTACTTAGGTAACTTGGCGGGCTTTTCCTTTTGCAGCCAGCTAATCGTCTGTAGATTTTCATAATTTCTCCAATCAATATCACATAAATGCCCTAAAACAGGCCTTACTCTGCAATCTTTCCTTCCTCACTTTTGTCCCTTCCTCTCCTAAAATGCACACACCCATGCCCATGCCCACGCCCAAGCCTAAGGGCACGCACACACGCACGTGCACATATAAAGTAAAACATGTCTAAACTGGAACCTGTACAATCCGGAAATCTGCCTTAATCAGAAAATTTATTGAGCCCAGTAAGTTAAATGTCATTTTAAATATAAAACAAAACCTGTCCAACAAGAAAACAGAATGGTTTTGAATGCAATGGAATTCTCGTGAATTTAATGCAATTGACAGGGGGAGAGCAAACGGGGAGTCTTAATGGAATGAATGCATCTACAAGTATGTTTTAATTTCTCTGTCTCATAACATACAATTTAGTCTTGGCAGACTCACAGTGAAGGAGAAGGGCTGTAAGCATAGAATTGAACTTTGGGGTTGTTTGTCTCTCAAAGCATAGGGATGGCTTCATATTCAGGCATCTCCCTGCTTTGCACATAGAATTGTCACCCCTTGGCCAGACACACACTGCTCAAGGCCATGAGAAGGTGTCAGAAAGGCACAGTGCTCTTGGCTGTGACTCATCATGCGCTGAAAGAATCAGCAAGCAGTCCAACTGCAGCCATCAGGCAGCAAAGTGATGAATATTTTTAGGAGTTTCACAACCATTTTAACAATGGTTGGAAAAAAAAACAACTCAAAAGGTGTCTGTGCAAGCTCAAGAATTATTCAAACGTGGAAACCAAAAGTTTACAACACTCTCAAAAGAAAGGCTGAAGTAGAGAACTGGATGTACAAATGATATACAGTCTCATTCATTGGTAATATTTTTTTTAATGAACATTGGACTTTTGTATTCTGACAGAAAATTTTGAAAATGTTGAGTCTTCATGTTAAAAATCCCTAAAAACCAAAATATCTGTTTCAAACTCAGAGGACATGGAGTTCATTTAAATTAATTGCCGGACATACTGACATGTTGTGCCATTAATCGACTTTTCAAGATAAGGACCCACAAATCACGGATTCTGACTACATAACATGTTAGGGGAAATAATATACTATATGAAGGAACAAGCTTTAACCATCCTATCATTTCCAGGGCCTAGCAATAAGTTTTTCTGTTGAAAACTTGTTTTCCAGTGCATGATTACAATACTTTGTCTTCTTAACAAGGTCGAGGAATTAAAAAGTGTTTCTATATGGGAAATTCAAAAAGCCAAAAACCGTAGTCAAAAGTTGAAAAAAATTATTTTAATGCACAAATAGTGTAGTTTTTTCTTTAAATTTCAAGAAATATGTTTAATATTTGTTTATTGGTGATTTCTTCCATACATACGATACATGTTAATTATTTTAATAATTATAGTAAAGTCATGTAGTTTCAGGACGGAAATAACATTATCAAAAGTGTCATAAAATGGACAACCCTACATAAAACTGAAACCTTCCTAAACCAGAATAATTTTGTCTTGATTGATTCTGGCTCAGATTTTACGGTTTTTCACTATCACATTTTTTCCCAACCAGGTATCTCCAACCAGCATGGAACTGCCTCTGACAGGACAAGCGCTAAGCTCCCGACCAGTCACCCGACATGTGTGGTAGTGTAGTGCATGTTAATGTGTGTATGTGTAAGGATTGAGGATAGGACAAGGAAGGGGAAAGGATAATTGCTTCTGGGTGCATGTCCTACTTATTAGAATACTTCTTCAGTATGCACCAGGATTTGATTGGAGAAACAATGAAAAACTACCAATCAGAGCACATGGACTCTCGGATTCTTTTCCAGACAATGGCTGAATTCAACATAGCTGTGTAGCTAGAGTCGATAATCTTGCCACTGTCAGGACATAAATCCTAGCTCTTCCCAGAGCCACCTTCTATTGATAACATCACATTCCGAAAAAGTATACCCAAACCTGAGTGGGTAGAAGTTCATTAACAGGTTTTGAATTCTGCGTCTGTGGCACACGTGGCGTCTGTGACACACATTTCTCACCAGGGGTGCAACAAATGCGATACGACTCACTAAGAAGTTCTAAAAGGTATGTTTATTCGATGTTGATTGATTTCATAGACTCTATGAAACAAGTGCGAGCATATGGTTGCAATTACTTCTGCTTTGCACAAGATAAGCCTTGATTCAAAGTTCGCAAATTCAGAGAAGCAGGAGGTAGCCAAATTAGATAATTTATGGCGAAGCTATAGAAGACTTAAAAGCACAGAATTTATTTACTTTGTTTCACTGAAAGATGATTCCAAAAATATTTATTTGCCATCTTTTATACGAGATATTCTTTTTTAATATTTAAAAATGGATTTAATTCATTCAAAATGCTAAGCAAACTAAAATAATAATAATAATAATAATAATAATAATAATAATAATAATAATAATAATTAAAACAACAACACCAATAACAAAATAAAATTTTAAAAAATTGAATGTATGTACCCTGAAACTAAAAATATTTAAACCTTCCTAGAGCTTTGCACATTACTCAGACATCTAGAAAGATTAATCAAATTCCACATTTATAAATTTTTCAATATTATTTAGAAGACAAAATATTTATTGTTATCCTAACTTAATCTAAAATTACTCATTTAACATTGTAATGTCATTCTTCAAGCATTTAAATCCCAGTTTAAAAATACCTTCATTTCTTATTTAATTGACAAATAATAATTGTCAGTAATTGTGAGCAATAATCACAATAATTGTCAATAGACAATAATTGTGAGCAATTTTTTATCTGTAAGCTAATTTATTGATGTTCTTCACTTACTGGTTCTTCAATTGTATACATATTAAATCATCTTCAAACCTCCAATTATCGCAAGTAGGGCTACAGTAACCTTATTTAACTCGAATTGTTATTATAAAATAATAGTATGTTTTTATATTTACTATATAGGCAGCATAGAGCTGAGAAACTACAAATAAAATATCATACTTTTCTGCAAAAGGTCAGTCTATCACAAGTTATTATTTTCTAATACGCTTTATTCTTTAGAGAAAAACTTTCTCACAAAGAATAATTTTTTTAATCCCAATGCAATGGAATAAACAAGATTTGCACAAAGTGTAAAACCTTATCAAAATATTCATTTCCACCCATTCTCAGACAAAATTTTACAAAACTGATCACAAGTGAAAACTGGTGAGACCCAATGAAAATATAACTAGACATCAGTTATCTACAAACTACCTCAAATTTTGAATATTCAGTACATATTTAACAACCATAGTTAACATTATTAGCAAGTACACATCTGTTCTAATATGAATTTTCATTTAAAAAAATCTTTTTTCAGATCAAATTTAGAGATCAATTTACATTCCCTTTTTTTACACAAGTTCTTATTTTTCTTTTACTGCAATTTAAATGAAAAGAAGAAATATATAACTCCAAAACAGTCTTATGCTTGGAACATAAACAATACCAGAGGGCTTTAAAATGTTAGCCTCTAAAATGCAATATTACATATTCAGAACCCTAATGTTCAGTGCAGATGTCAGAAAGCTTAAGATATTATGGAGACCCTATTACAGCGAATGTGGTAATTATCAGTTCTATTCACTGTCTGTAGAGAGGGATTCTCTGTTACTGACAAATTCACTGTTAAACCTGAAGAAACTCAGTATTTCTGTTTAACATTTGCTAACTTCCCATAAATAGTTCATTCGTGAAAAAATTTAATACTTGGAGTATGCAAATTAAGTGAGAGCAAAAGTTACACAGGTATCTTTAATCATCCTTAAGGGTTTTTAAGCAAGCTCAACTCACCAAACAACCTACATACTCCATTTAAGAAGGTAGGGCCTCTTCAAGGTCATGAGCTGAAGGAAAGGAGGACTTTTGTCATCAAATTAGGAGTTTTGTTGTGGCTGAGATTTGTGGCCCTGACACAGCTGCTTGGAAGGCAACGTCCCCTCTCCTTCCAGCTTTTGACCTTGCAGAGTAAACATTCAAATTGGACAATAACAAGCATAAAAAATATGAGAAAGGAAGATGATTAATGGTAATAAGTGATTGCAAAATTAATCATATAGCTATTTAACAAATTAGTGAAACCACAGGTAACGCATAGACTATGTTCTGTGAAAAAAATGTTTACTGATCACACATGCTAATAAGCCAATATTGGAGATGATGGAGGAGGCGATGATTGAGAAGATCAGAGATGTAATCAGAAACATTTCAGCATCCACTTACCATTTCTACATTTGTGATGACATCATCAGGATCAAAAGATATTTCATCTTCTGCAGCTAAAACATTAATTATTGTTTTATATTACAATTCAAACTTAAGGAACATACTAATTAAAAAAACAATCTTCAGAAACAGTAGCATCAATCATTATGTTATACAATATGTTTTTCAACAACTAAAAATATTATGAGAAAATGAGACTTGTTATTCCAAACATTCAATATAAAAACTGTTACTCAATAACTAATACAATGCATCAATTCACAGCTAATATTAGTAGGGAAAATTTAAGACAATATTCACATTACATAATCATATTCTTGAGCAAAAAATAATTGTAATGATTAATGTAATTATACAAAAGATTTAATGCTTAGTAGCAGTATTGTGCATGAGGAACATTGGCAGTTGCTTTGCACTTTGAGATGCACATGTTGTGTCGTGTTGTTTTGTGATTTCTCTCATGTTGTGGTGTGGCGTGCAGGGTGACCTGGTGTGGCGTGGAGTAGAGTGGAGTGGAGTGGCAAGGTGTTCTGGGAGGGTGTAGTGTGATGTGGTGTTCAGGGAGTGTGTGGTGTGTCGTGTGTTCTGGGAGGACGTGGTGTATTGCACACTATCATTATGTAGTATTTGTGGTGCAAGTCTTGAGATATAGCACTAGAATTTTACCTGCTTGATAATCGTACAGAGCTACTGCAGTGTAACCTGTATCTTCTTCCTCAAGATCAGCTGCAGCTTGCTGTTCCAGCTCTCTGTACACTTCTAGTTCAGCTGCAGAAGGTTCTCTATCAACTTCCAATTCTGGTTCCTGAGGCTGCTGCACTGCTGGGGGTGATGGAGGGACAGACATCGACGAAGGAGCTGGAGTTACATCAGTGTGAATGAGTTGAGGTTCAGCTGTGGCCTGTGTCTGGGGAAGTAGATTTGTCGCAGCTTGCTCTGTTTCTTCTGTCTCCAAGTGCACGGAAATTCGAGCAGCAGGTTGAGGTTGTAACGCGGCACTTGTCTCTGGCACAACTGGACCTTCAGGCGTGGACTCATCCTGTGAAAAATTGATGACATGAAAAGATGTGGGATGGAAAATAGAATACTATACTTGGGCTTTTGTAATGTGGCACCTGAGGGTATTATCTTCAATATGGAATATGACACGGCTTTTCGTGTCTTTCTCTGTCGTACTGCAAGAGTCGATTTATATGCCTATTTCTAGCGATTTGTGTACAATATTGCATTTATGAGTGGAAGAGTTTCAAATGACTTCCAATGAAGTTTTTCAAAAACTCAAAATGTTTCTGTGAAAAAGTTTCAAATTTTGCATTTACAGTAACAGTGTTTTCTTAAAAATGGCTCTAAAGTTTTCAACAAAAAATTCCTTATATGACGATGTTACTCTCCTTTAATATTCTTAAAATAATATTTCTATTCTACCGTTTGGAAAACGAAAATTTGAATTTTTTTAAAAATTAACTTTGGTTGGCGATAGATTGCAGCTGGCAAGATTGTAAAGCTGGCTCAGACAAAAAAAATTAGAAAACTAACAAGTAAGAGAAAGTCTTTGCCATTCTGTAGCAATACTAGTTGCGATTGCTGAGCTGTAGTTAAAACTAGCGATGCTACAGAATGGCACAGACTTTCTCATAGTTAAGTTCTCTAATTTCCTTGGTGTGGACTGTTTTTACTGTCTTGCTTCATCCTCTAGTCAGCTTCTATCCATCACCGCCCAAAATACATTTTTTTGGAATTTTCTCAACTTTTCGCTTTCCTAATAGTAGAACCGAAATATTACTTTAATAATATCAAAGGAGAGTAAAACCTCATCATAAATGCAATTTTAATTTAAAAATTTGGAACCATTTTTAAGAAAATGGCATTTAAGCAAGACTGTAATGCAAAATTTGAAGCTATTTTCACAGGAATCTATTGATTTTTCGAAAATCTTCATTTGAAGTCATTTGTAGCACTTCCACTCACAAATGCAGAAGCATTTACAAATCGCTGGAAATGTGCTTATAAACGACGTGAGAGATTTAAAAAAATTACATTCGTGCAATTTTTGGGAGAAAAAAAAGAAAGAAAAGAAAAGAAAACACCAACATGAATTTTACGTCACATTAACCAGTGCAATTTCAACTATCCGTTGGAAAAAAATTGACGAAAAACTTTGGTGTTTAAGCGTTTCAGAAAATGCAGAATTTTGAGCACCACCACCACCATCATCATCATCATCATTTCTGAAAAATTTCTACCTTCCATTTTGTAGTAGTAGAAAGACATTGAAAAAATTACAAGTTTTTATAAAATTTTCGAAAATTCGGAGCTAACAGTGAAAAACAGACATATGCCACCTTTGTAAGAGTATTTTACTCTATTCTTACAAGAAATTTAAAGAAACAATTTGGAGGCTTTTTGAGAAAATTTTGAAAATGTCTCAGGGGCTTCATTAAAGTAGCCCAATTTTTATTGAATGTTTTTTTCAAAATTTCAAAACTTCAACTAGAGCCAGATGGACAGGGGTTTCTTCAATTTGGAAAACGTACTTGGTATGGCTACAAGTGTTCACAGACGTACGGACATTTTGAAAAAAAACAACACTTTTTCCATATCAGGGGACTCCAAAACATGTATTTCCATCAAAATCCCGAAATCGATTTTCCACAGTGTTACATAACTTTCTCAATACCACATGAAGTACTCCGTATACACGTACGTATAAGAGAAAGTGAAATTCGGAAACCATTCTTGAAAATAGATGGCCGGACAGGCCGGACCGACCGACCGATCCAGAAAGACACAGGCACAGACAGAACAAAAATATGACAAAAGAATGTGTGAAGAACAAGTTTCATTATGTGAATGCCGAAAAATATCTTCCTAATTTAAGTAATTCTTAATAATGACATTATTACCGTAAATAATTTGACAGAATGAGCAAATGGAGAATTAAATAATGTTTAATTGTAAAAGCAAGTGAGTATGTGAATAATTCATTCATACAACCACTGTTCGTTAACTTAAGCTGCTATTGCTGCTTTTTATATTTTGATTCATTAGGATAAGAAAATTTACATTTTACGTTACAAATTTACATTAAAATTTAGATTGTGGTTTAATCTGCAATAGCTTGTTACATGTGCTCTTGCAGAATACCAATGTTATGGGCCATTACTCCAATCAATGAATTATAACACAAATCACCACTGTAAGACATTATTGTTTTGTTAATTACAGACCTGAATGCAAGTGCATGAGCAGATATTTCAAAAATTTAAGGAAGTAATAAAAATAATTCATATCAAATGATTCATCAAAAAATCATATAATACAAAATACCACCAATGAACGCCACCATCAGCTATGAGACGAAGCCCGCGAACAGAAAGACGTCAAGTACGTGGCGGAGCGCCATCTTCCCACAGCTTTTCGAACTCTGACGCCCGAACTAGCGAATAATGTTTTTCCGGGAGGTCACAAAAAGAGGAGAATATTCACCCCTCCAAAAATTTCCCCAGGTGCGAGTACGATAAGAATAGCGGCGCGGCTCGGAGGAGCTCTCTATGATTGCAGCAGCGACGGCAACTAGACTGAGTTCTGAAGGCGATTGTAACTTGATAGCATAGGAGTTTATTTTAACTTGGTAATTAAAAGTTAGCTTGAGAAGAGTATCAACGAAAGTGATGTAATTGAGAAGTGGAGTGCACGAACATTCTTCGCATTAACATTCACAAGATTTGAGAGAGCAAGTGAAGTGATTGTTTAACTTTGAAATAATTTCAAATTTGTAAAATTCGCGCAGAAGGACATTAACTAAATCCAGCATCTCATATTGCACGCTGAGACCACACATGCCCAAAGTGTGGTAGGAAGGCCGAGCACTTAAAGCATAACTTCAGAAACATTAATTATTCGAGGCTGGAAGTGCGAACAAACTTGTACAAGGCGCAGCAGAAGAAGAAGGATGACCCCAGGAAGAGCAAAGCATAGGTGAGAAAGATTTGAACTGGAACGAGAATTGTACGAGTCCAGAGAACAGGAGAAGGGCATGGAAATTGGAGGCATGGCGGAGTCCAGAGCTTGAGGGAAAGAAACTGGTAATATCGTGGGACAGTGAGCAAGACAGGTGGCAAGGAGAAAATCCTCAAAGTTACCTACAGGCGAGCGATACGGAGCATTGAGGTAAAAGATCTGGCAACTTTTATGCGGCGATCAGTTGGGGAAAGAGAGTAGCAGTAAATACACGACAATTCGTGTTAAAAGTGGATGAAAAGTCCAGAATAGGTGGGAGAAGTATTCCGAACGATGTGAGTGGCAGTTTCAAGTTCATTTACTGCGTGTGTTATTGAATTCATTCAAAGAGGCCATATCTTGTACAATTTTACTTAAATAATTCATGATTTTCACATCTTGTACAGTTGATGTTATCTGAAAAAGTCATAGTTTATTGTATTGTGTTAAAAGTAATTGCTTTCTGTGATATGGAAAGCGGTCAGATTTAAGTAACGTGTACGTTATGCGTTATTGTTTTGTTTTTTTAGGTTTACAGTGTTATAGTGAGTGCGAAGCCCAAGGCCCTGTGAACGGGATACCTTAGAACAAATGTAAAACTCATTTTAAAAGCCGTGCATGGAAAAACTAGATAGAAGACAGAGTAAAATAATGTGGTAGATACTAATTCAGAAAGAGGAGTGAGTAAATTATGAATTGTAATTGGTGAAAGTGTGTTCAGGCAATCGAGGTGATGCCAAGTTTTTTGTTTTGTTTTGCCTTGTTTTCTGGTTTTTTTTTCAGTGACCAACTATTTAAAGTGCATAATCCTATTATATAATTGTGCCACAGTAATTTTTCATTGAATGATGAACAAAAAAAACAACTCATCACATACACAAGCCTACAAAACATTGAATCTCCAAGCGTTGCCCAGGTCTTTGAGTCCTCATGGTCTAGAATACCATGGAGAAGTTTTAACACATCTCCTCCATTGTAATTTTTCTTCCTACCCTTCCTACAATTTTACAAAAGTACGTATGATACAATTAGTTTCACAACCAAACATTTTCAAATTTCTTTCCAACTGGAAGGTCTTGTTTCAAATAGAACACATCATTTGAACAGTCCATAAATGATGTTGCAATTTTCTAAACAGTAGTGCAAAATTTATACTTTTAACACTTACCTCTTGTTTAGGTTGTTCTTGTTGTTGGAGCTGTTGTAGACGACGCAGTTCCTGTTTCCTTGCCTCTTCAGCTTCAAATTGTTCCTGTCGACGCCGTCTTTCTCTCTCTTCCTCAGCTCTTTTTTTTGCTTCCTCCTCACCCTGTTTAGCAAGGTTCTCAAACTTTGCACGAAGGTTGGATGGCTTAACACTTCCTAAAATTAGTGAAAATTACTTCAGAATTGAAGGTAGCTTTAAATTTAAAACAAGCCCTCCGCTCACTTGGTACATGTAAGGCCAGAGCAGTGGTGGAAGTATCCACCACACCCTCCAGCCACCACCCCGGCTGCCTCCACGTCAAACCCAAGTCTTCTGCTCTTATGACTCGGCTATAAAATTTACTTCAAAAATTACAGGTGTTTGAAAATTACTATGGAGGTAATCTACAACTTTATCACATAGATTTCGAAAACTTGTACATGAAAAATGTATGCAATGTTTTGTGTCTCTTATGACTTTTCCTCGTGACGATATTGTACTTTGTGAAATGGGCGCAGATCCTCAACATTCAAGCAATGAGCAATAAATATTTGTGAAGTACAAATGTGTATGCTGATTTCTACAAACATCACAAAGTACATGCGTAGGTCAGAGTAGTAACATTCCCAATCAAAGACAATCTGAAGGAGGGTGCGTGAATAGTGCACATTGCATTTGAAGGAGAGCAGGGGTCATGAAATAAGTGCATTGCCGGCGACCCAGGTGGGCATTATGAAGGAGCTGATGGCTCAAGAACAACCCTTCTTCCTACTGGTGAGATTATTGGGTGGACTACCATTCCGCCTACCTTTTGTCTTTATTTCTGACAAAAACGAATAAGTAATTTGGAGTATTTGTAAAAGGCTGGTTAGAGAGTTTCAGAATATGAATCCAAGAACCAGTAATTGAGGGGGAAACTAGTCCAAGTCAAAAATGCTGGTTAAGAAAAGCATTTGCAATGTTCAAGCAATTTTCAGCTCATGTGTGTACCAACATTTTCAGTAGCTTAAGAATAAATTTTGCGATTCTAATGAATTGAAGTGTGTGTGTTCTGTTTTATGCCCATGTGAGTGGTCTCTGATTGTGTGCACTCGCCCTGAGGCAAACAAATGAAACCACTGCTTAGTGGGCATCACCAGCACTAAAATATTGGGCGGAACGATTCAACAGAAAGGCAAAGATTAACGGAGAGTCCTCTCCATTATGCCCCATACTCCAAAAAATATTGGCAGACTGCACCTCCCCTCTGGTAGTGATGTCCTTGGTCAGAATGGTTCTGTTGTTTTCTTTCTCGTGCATGCAAAATGCTGACAATTCGGGTCCCTAATCTATCTGATGTCAGCGTTAAGTCCAAAAACAATCACAAATTATAACATTCTTCATTTGTTTGTAACTACTTTCCAGGTCTAAAAACATGGGTGATCTTATAATCAGGTTAATTTTGTGGAACTAATTTGAACTTATGAAAACAGAACCCAACTTATAATCGAGTTGCTTTATACTTGGGTCATTTTACTTTCAAGTTATCTCCAATAACCACCAAGCCTATTATATAAAGGCACACACACATCTAAGAGGTTTACTAAAAATTTGATAAAGGAATTTTAGCAGTTTAATGGAATGTATATTTGTAATCATAATTTCTTTCTTATTCAAGGTACAGTCAACTCCAGTGATAGTGAATTTGTGGGAACCTACAGTTTTGGTTAATTACATCAGAGGTTCATTATATCCGATGATGTCAAAATTAAATAGAATTTTTCCACAACGACTGATTTTATTGACACAGAGAGTCAGGAAAATACATTAACAGCATGAACTGAAAATTTCAATATCTTTATTTGTCCTCAAAAAATCAATTATTTTCAATTGTTTCCTTTGTACATTTTTCCTTAATAATTTCTCTATATCCTTCTCCAGTGTTTGTGCATACTTGATTCTGCATTGATCTCTGTGTCTAAGTATCGTAATGCAGTCTTGACACCCTTTAATGCCTCTGGCGCTGTTGAAACACTGTCCCACCCAAAGGCCTTTTTACTCACCTAATAACATACGAGATGCTTTCAACAGCAGGATGACGCAAATGGTTAATGATCCTGATCACTTTTCAGCGTGGTAGAGACAATATCGCCAGGCTGTGGCGGTCGCATGCTACCTGTTGCCTACAAAGAACAACACGCTTTGCCCTGCAGAATATCAAGTAACACCAAGTTTGAAACTCAAGCAAGCAATCGCATGTTGCCAAGCCAGTTGTAGCCCATGCAGGACACGGCCTTTGCTTCTGCAGTAAAAATGAGTAGCATACGGTCATCAGTAAGGTCCCTATTCAAAGCCTGCTACCTTCACCTCGGGAGACTTCTTTGAATATGACCTTTGGCCAACAATATTTTTTTCAAGTTGCCTAGTGTTGGAATTCGTGGCACTGAGGACATATATTCTTTTCCAGGAGGGAATTAATTTCCAGGACATTGTGTTTCCTACATTCACTAAATCCAAATCTTCTTATGCTTATTTGTAATGTAAGTGAAATGGGACCAGTGATTTAAGTTCACTTTAACCCAGGATTCACTATATCCAGTTCACTATAACTGGATTCGACTGGATATTTTTCAACAATTCAAAATTGTATGATAAGAATTCATATTTCATCTACATCATGTGATTATTTTTTGGTAATCCTCATTTTGGGGTGTTCTGCAAAACTAAATGGTTCAATAATTCAACATTTAACTTTGTTGTAACTTACCTATGTCAGGTTTTGGTTTCTCATAATTTGTGCCAACTTTTTCAGATTGTTCACTAAAGTCTGAGCAGATTTATCAACTCTATCGCTTTGGATTCCAAATTTTCCACCAAAACCCTGAAAGAAAACAAAGATGGCAAATAAAATAAATCTAAGATCCAAAAGAAAATCATGAAAGCGAGTTTAATAATTTTATGCCTTCATTCCATGTAAATGTTTTTCAACATCAGTAAATCTCTAACATTTTTTAAATACGTTATAAGAAGAAATTATTATAAGTCAAGTACAATGAGAGGTTTCAAAATTGAAACAGAGAATTATTTTTATTTAACTCAATTACCATTCTTTTATTAATCAACCACAAAATATTGAAAATATTGCTTGACAATTGATAGGATTCCAACTCTTCATCTTCATCTCCTTCTTTTTCTTTACATACAATTACATTCACTTCTATATTTTTAAATTTATAAGGTTATAAGGTTTTTTTTAGGTTTAGTTAAATTTATAAGGTTTATAATTTATAGGTTAAACAAGTTGGTTTTGATGTCATTTCTTTCGATTTATAACTTTCATTATTCTAATCAGGACTACTACCATTAAGATCATTTTATTAATGAATGGTAATTACATGGGACTGAAATATGTTAAAATAAAGAGATAAGACAAAATATCTTATAATAAAGAGAAGTAGATTAAAAATAGCACAAATTCAGTGACAGATTTTCTCATTTTCTGGCTCTTGGCACTGGATGAACCGTAACTTTGAACTCGCACCATTTTGCAAAGCGAAATACACATTCAAAATATTTTCCTTATATTCATGGCAATATTCTCCTCACTCGGGTAATCGTGACACAGCGCAGCACACTTGCAGCGTCTTGTGCAGCACATTTTCACCTCTTTAAGAGAGCACTTTTGTGTCTTCATAGACAGTTACTGAGAAAAGTAGCCCACTTTACCATCCTACGCTGGGCTCCTGATGACCTATGTACTGGCATCAGTGGCTGCTGGAGCCGAAATAAAATGGAGGTTGCAGGTTGGAAATTTAATTTCCAAAATTCAGAACACTAATATATAATAAAATGTAAGGAGTTCACATAAATTAATTAAAACTAATTTAATTAAGTTTCCATTGAAACATTACTTAAACAAGTTTATCTAAAAATTTATATTTTTGGAGATAATGGCACGAAAACAATGAAATTTGGAACCAGGTTTTAACACCCTATGGAGCACTGTTTCTGAGTGCTGCACAATGGTAAAGTGTGTTGCAATGTAATGTGTATTGTGAAGTGTATGTGAGCTTCATATCCCACTTATGACAATCTGTGAACATTTATGTTTTTCATTTTAAATAAGTTTGTTGCAGAGCTCTAAGAGTAATTCCCTTTCAAACAATAGCACATTTACAGGGTTTTAAGTCAATGCTTTCTTATACAATGTATAAAACCATCATATTTCCTTAGTGTTCTATGTACTAGAGGAGATGTACTCTAAATAGTTCTTGTCAGTTCACTGCAATGGAATGTATTACAACCAGACAGTATTATAGTGAACTTGCATCAGTTATAGCAAACGTAGTAATACAACTTCCAGAGCAAAAACATTCTCCTCAGTTTCTGCAAATTCATTCATCAAGGGTTTGCACATAAAGATTCTCATGAGTCATACATGTAACTTTTACAATAAATGAAAGAGTTTTAGGGAACTTTGCCACTGAGAGGACTGTTTCAGCTTATCAGTTTAACAAGTAAAAAAATGAAATTCGATCTAGCTACGATCATGAATGCAGTGAAAAGTTTTTCAGAAAAAATGGCATGTTATGACAAAGAAGTCCAAAATGAAGAGAAAGCTTCAATAGTTCAAGAAGCAGTGAAAGGTCTTAAGACTGCACTGAGATATTTTGTGGGTGGACAATGTAGAATAAAGTGTGAAGAAAGAAAGAAGGTATTGAAATTTTGAAATCGCTACAATTGGATATATTGCTGTAACTTTGAAATAATACACCCATAGTTGGAAACTATTATATTTTGAAACTGATATAGTGATATAGTAGTCTGATATAGTGAGTCAAAAGTGTTAATTCCAAGAGATTCACTGTTTCCCCCATTTCCATCAATTCACAAATATGCATGTTTATTTGTTTGTATCCGAAAAAATTTTATTTTTTCATTAGTAGTACTTAGAACTTACGTCAGAGTTTCAACTCACTAAAAGCACAATCTTCTGGTTGTTGTATAACAGGGTTGTCCAACTTGCAAGGCCGAAAGGGCCACAACTAAAATCTTTAATATAGTTGGGGGCCACATTGTCATTACTCCAGCAATCTCCACTAGACATCGCCATATTGTTGATCTTGGCACCTTGCCTGGCTGCTTTGAAATGGGAGGGGAATAATGGCACCATGTGTTTAATCAGGCCGTATCACGCATAACGCAGTGAAACGCATGGGATGATTTTCAAAATCTGAATTAAGTAGAAAAAATTCTTGAATCTAAACTTCACCAATATTTACATTAAAGGGAGTTCGACCCAGGCTGGGCATGTTTGCTAAGGCACACAATGCTTTCGCTTAATATGGATGCATGGGACTTTCACTTTTAACTAGTAACCTTTCACGGGCCACAATAAATGGCACAGCTTGCCCCTTGCGGCCCGCGGGCCGTCAGTCACCCTACACATACACATACCTACCCACCCACCCACACACACACACACATACACCCACCCACGCACACCCACACCCACCACACGCACCCACACACACACACTCCCACACACACACACTCCCACACACACACACACATACCCACCTCCACCCACACACACATTCAGAGTCGATTTGTGAGGCTGAATTTCATATAGTTCCTCAGTTGCTATGAAGATGAACATAAACTTGAAAACGCATTTTGACACACACAAAATGCATCACAAATATACTCACTTACAATACTAACCTTGCATGCCTTGATACCGTAGCATGCACAACACAAGGTACACCAATACAAATCGTTTTGAGACTAAAATATGGCAAAATATTTTCCACTGACTTGGGCACAAATATTTTTCACCTTTCTCTTCACAATTTGAAGTGTGAAGAAAGAAGGATAAGAAAAAGGTAAATTTTGTGCACACCATGAGCAACCTTTGAATAGACTACATGCATTTGGATTGCAAAGTGTGTTAATGGTAAAGATATTACACATACCTGTTTTTGATCAGTCTGACTTTCATGCTGATGTAGGCGTTCATGATGATCCCAACCAACAGCAGACTTATCTTGTCTATCTTCTTGCACACCAAATTTGCCTCCAAACCAAGGTAAAATTAATTAAAAATTAATTTCACAATAAGAGTGAAGCATGAAAAAATTATTTTTTATAAACAAATAAATTTACTAATCAAAATTACTACTACAATATATCTTAAATTAAAACACTGCATGAAAGCTAGCTGGTAATAACACAGCAAAAGTTCATTAAAAAACGTGAAACTTTATAAACAAAACATCTAACAGTTCCATGATAACCAATACCTTCAATATTAAGAACTATCAAATACATTTTAAGGAATAACAACTGACACATTATAAAGCATTGAAGGCTTTCACGGCCGGAGTCAATATGCATGTTTTCTTCCGGGCTGGTGGGCCGTGGTCCAATTGGCGTTGAACTGCCAAACGTTTCGCCACGACTGCGGCGGGCATCTTCAGTGGCGAGTCTGGGCGAAGTGTCGGGCGGCTGACTGGCCACAGTCGCCAGTCAGCCGCCGTCGGACACTCGCCGAGACCTCGCCACTGAAGATGCCCGCCGCAGTTGTGGGCGAAACGTTTGGCAGTTCAACGCCAATTGGACCAGCCACCAGCCTGGAAGAATTAACTTATTATAAATAACGAAAAATACAAATTTTTAGAATTTTGACTTAGTGGCCTTAAGTAATATAATAATTTTCTGTCAAGAATTAACATTTTATATAATACACCAAACAATAATACAGTTGAAAAAACTTATCTTAATTAAGGGTAACAAATTACAAAATTAATTACAATGGAATATTAAAGAATGATAGTCATTAAATAATTATTTTCTGTAATAATAAGAAATATAACATGCAAATATCGCACGTTGGAAATGATACAACATGCAAACATGCATAAAAATCCATTGAGGGGCACAATATAAGAATGGTTTAAAATGGTTACTATTTTAAATTTATTTACAATTTAAGAAGAAAATACAGAATAATGAATTGTTATACAGTTATTATGTTTTCTTTTTTGTTATAAGGTAAGGTTCTAGTAGACATTACTCATTACCACTACTTCAATACAAAAGGGACCAGAACGAAGATAATTTTTTTCAATTTTTTCAAAGTTCATATTTCAATCCATTAAAATTCACCATCGAAAGAATTAATGATTCCTTGTGTGTTAAAGAAGAATAAATGTCAAAAATATAAAATGGAATAGCAGAGGGCATGTTAATGCAATTCAACTACACAATACAATTTCCCCGAGTATATACACAAATCTTGTCCAAAAGTAAAATTAAAATGCATTAAAAACACAGTTTAAAGGTACCACAGCAATGCCATCTCCAAGTAGTAACTAATGGAGAAAAAGTAGGAAGTCCAGGAACAACAAAACAGCACAGCAATCGTCCATCACCAACAACCACCATAGAATCTATAGAAGATTCCTCAAAATACCTTTCTGGCTGGCGTGCTTCTCAATTTTTTCTACATGGTCCCAGCCCACAGCAGATTTGTCTTGTCTGTCTGTCTGCACCCCAAACTTGCCTCCAAAACCTTTTGCATAATCTGAAGCCACAGCCAGTCATAAATCATATGATAAAACAATCCACATATGCACGAGAGTCAATGTTTTGGAAATGTTGAACATTGATATCATAATTTTATGACTTAATGTATTTAACTAAACTGGATGATATACAATAATATTATTCAGAATGATGAATAAATTATAATTATATGTATATAATTCATAAAGCAGACCATAACCAATCCATCCACATTTTTTATGGGTGACAGGGGCAATGTACAGGACAAATTACCATGTTATAACAAGAACTGCATTGGTAACAATCTATTCTTAATTACAAGTGTTTATGCAGTAAAATGTTTTGTGATAACTGTTTAATTCCATTTTAACACACACAAAAGGATTTTATTAATTCCTGTATCTATTTCCTTTCACTATGTTACATAGGAACTTTAATGTTTTCATTTTTATCTACTTAATTTTTATTGACAAAATTCAAGGAATAGATTGATATTCATAGAATATCAATCTATTACCCAAAATTGGTTATGCTTTTTCTGTATTTTCATATGATGATCACAGCAATACTACTAATAAATGCACATATTTTGGGAATTCTAAACTAGCAGAAACAATAACATTGTTGATTTGTTCAAAACAAGAGAAATTTATTTTCAATGGCCCTCAATTGTATATATTCTTTTAGTAAAGAAATTGTTTCACATAGTTTATTTTTAATCTTCATAACCATCATGATTTATTATCAATCTCATCATCATTTATTTTGTAATCTTATTCGTACAAATAATGACAGTCTGCTGTATGGAGTATTGTGAACAAAATTATTGATACTAGGATTCAATAAATCATTGATAAATAAAAATGTAACCTATTATTAAAATGTAATAAATTCATAAAACTATTTCAAAAAAATATCCTGACATACAACACAAGTTAATAAATTAAAAATAAAATTATAGTTACTGCAAATGGTCTGTGACAGAGATCAAAATTTTATTCCACCAGAAACTGAACCCAGGGCTTTCCATGATGGATGTTAACTACATCAGGTCTAGGAATCAAACATTTCACCTGTGACAGTTTATTGGTCTTAAACATCTCAGATGCTACTAACAGTAATTACACAAAGGTATGAGAGAGAAAGCTAACTCTAAATTAAACCTTAAAGAGAAAAGCTCACTATCTATTTAATAAAATAGGTGTCACATGTTATCCATGTACCATACTTACAAACACACTTAGTCTACACAAAAACTTCTTAACCTTTCATCATTTAGTCATGAATTTCTTGAGATCAAATTATTTGCTTATGTGCTTATATCCTTGAAGAATAATCACAAAGTGAAGTATTGCACGAAATAACAAAACGATGGCAGAGATTATCGAGTCAAGACCTCTGGTTCAAATCTCATCATGTTTATCCCTTGTCCTTCGTGTACATTTATATTATCATTGAAATAATGTTTAATTTGCTATTATTTAAAAATTTTTACACCAACTATTGTTTTAGAATTCCTGCCATCTTATATAGCTTAAGTTTTCACTGCACATACATATAATTTATTATGAAATGGAGCCTTCCATTATTGAACAGAAATATTTTCATTCAACAAAGCTGAAGTGAAATAGATCTTTCATATGCCAATTCTCAACCCTTACTTTTCATTGAATCTCACTACCGCAATTGTCATACAAGTGGGGCATAAATGCCATAATACCAATTTCTTTGAGGTTATGTATATATCTTAGTTCCAAATTACCTAAAAAAATTAATGGCATTTAATCACCATCCCTTTTCGTGTCTTTTAATATCATTCTTTTTCTTCAATTCTAAAGATTTTCATTTGTTACTTAATTTTTTTTCATTTTATTTTTTTGCTTTTTAAAATTTTATTTTAAGTCTCATCAAAAATAAGATCCATGATCAGCAGCAACTACATAGAAAAGACATAACATTTCATTTACATCAATTTTAGAAACATGCCAATGTCCCTTATTTCAGCACATGAGACAGGTAAAAAATAGATGAACAAGAGCAAGAACTTCTCATAACATCCGAGGATTATCTACGAATAATATTGCAATTCTGTAAATAGAGTCATATCTTAAATGAAATATAATCCTAGAAAAAATCATTTCAATTGTGTAGAAAAACAAATTGACTTAATTTTGACTGTTTTCTCTTTTTGTTAATAAATTTTATTTACTATAAAACGGCGAAACATTTACAATTAAGGTTTAATACTTTTTCTTTAAAAAAAAAAAGAGAGAGAGAGAGAGAGACAGGAGAGAGACAGAGAGAGAGAGAGAGAGAGACAGAGAAGAGAGAGAGAGAGCAGAGGAGAACAGAGAGAGCAGAGACAGAGAGACGAGAGAGAAGAGAGAGAGAGAGAGAGAGACAGAGAGAGAGAGGAGACAGAGAGAGAGAGAGAGAGAGAGAGGAGACAGAGAGAGAGAGACAGAGAGAGAGAGAGAGAGAGAGAGAGACAGGAGAGAGAGCAGAGAGACAGAGAGAGAGAAGCAGAGAGAGAGACAGAGAGAGAGACAGAGAGAGAGAGAGAAGAGAGAGAGAGACAGAGAGAGAGAGACAGAGAGAGAGAGAGAGAGAGAGAGAGAGAGAAGAGAGAGAGACAGAGAGAGAGAGAGACAAAGAGAGAGAGAGACAGAGAGAGAGAGACAGAGAGAGAGAGAGACAGGAGAGAGAGAGAAGAGAAGAGAGAGACAGAGAGAGAGAGACAGAGAGAGAGAGACAGAGACAGAGAGAGAAGACAGAGAGAGAGAGAGAGAAGAGAGACAGAGAGAGACAGAGCAGAGAGAGAGCAGAGGAGAGAGAGGACAGAGAGAGGAGAGAGAGAGAGACGAGAGAGAGACAGAGAGAGAGAGAAGACAGAGAGAGAGACAGAGAGAGAAGACAGAGAGAGAGAGAGAGAGAGGAGACAGAGAGAGAGAGCAGAGAGGAGAGAAGAAGAAGAGAGAGAGCGAGAGAGAAGCAGAAGAGAGAGACAGAAGAGAGAAGAGACAGAGAAGAGAGACAAGAAGACGAGAGAGAGCAGAGAGAGAGCAAGAGAAAGAAGAGAGACAAGACGAGAGAGACAGAGAGAGACAGAGAGAAGAGACAGAAGAGAGAGACAGAGAGAAGACAGAGAGAGGAAGAGAGAGAGAGCAGAGAGAGACGAGAGAGAGAAGAGAGACAGAGAAGAGACAGAGAGAGAAGAGAGAGAGAACAAGAAGGAAAGAAGAAGAGAGAAGACAGAGAGGAGAGAGAGACAAGAAGAGACAGAAGAGGACAGAAGAGAGACAGAGAGAGACAAGAAGAGAAGAGAGCAGAAGAGAGAACAGAGAAGAAGAGAAAGAAGAGACAGAAGAGAGACAAAGAGAAGAGAGAGAGACAGAGAGAGAGAGGCAGAAGAGAGCAGGACAGAGAGGAGACAGAGAGAGCGAGAGCAGAGCAGGGGACAGGACAGAGAGAGAGAGAGAGAGAACAAGGAAGACAGAGAGAGACGGACGAGAGAAGAGAGACAGAGGAGAGAGACGAAGGAGCAGAGAGAGAGGACAGAGAGAGAGCAGAAGAGAGGGCAGAGAGAGAGAGACAGAGAGACGAGAGAGCAGGAGAGACAGCAGAGAGGAGAGAGAGACAGAGGAGCAGACAGAGAGAGACAGAGAGGCAGAGAGAGAGCTGAGAGACAGAGAAGAGAGACAGAAGAGAGACAGGAGAGACAGAGAGAAGACAGAGAGAGACCAGAGAGAGAGCAGAGAGCAGAAGAGAAGAATCAGGTGACAAAGCTGATAATTTAACGACAAGCAGGAAGAATACAGAATTTTAAGAGAAGCATAAAAGACAACAACAAGAATGCTAAATACTGATGAGGACAAACTTGTATTTAACTATATCATAAGTGATAAAAGAATCTTCTCAAAGCTGCATATTTCAATTTTAAAATACATACCACAACAACATTGTCTATTTATTATTGTTTGAGTGACTCAAGACACATTTTTAACTTATTTATTAAAACATGAATTCTAAATGAGTTTCAATGTTTATGAATTAATTACATACCTCAGTCATTGAAGTGTTCTTACCATGAGTACTCAAACAAAATTTTCAACTTTGAGATAATATGTTTAAAAATGTTTTTAATCATGAATTTATACTATTACATTGATATGTTATGCATTCTTACATTGACAATTCAAGTGAGGTAAACACCAAAATTTTCTTTGAGAAAGAGTTAAAGTTTCAAAATTATTGTAATGCTTCGCATTTTTATGGAAAGACAATTTGAGTGTTAAAGCACTTTTGGAAAAGATTGTTGAGATGATTACTCTTGAACAGCAAAAGAGATTTTTAAAAATGGGAAGGAATAATCTAGAAGAAATATTTTTTGTATTAATCAAAATATAGAAATTATAATAACAGGTTGAATATATCTTTATTAAAAATAAACTTGCCTTTCCCTTCTTTTGGGGTTCATAACTTCAAAATGTAATCATTTGAAATACTATTTTTATCAGGCACAATGAGGATTATACAAGGATATTTTAGTGTTGATTAAATGATGACAAAACCTTTCATTAATGTTCTTTGCTCCTAAAAACTATCTGATGAGAATTTTTTTCCCCTTCTTGTATTCATAATTGGCTGTTAAAAACGTTCCTTGGTCCAACTTTACCAACTTCTCACATTGTTGAAGTTCTTCTACATCTTTGTTGATCGATTGATGTGTTTCCAGACTTGTCAACTGCTAAGGTCAAACATCTCTTAAGTGCAGTGCATATTTTTGTTGCAGGATCTGGCTCGGATCTTCCCCCTCTGAATGGAGAGATACGGCTCCGATCTACCTCGGCTTGCAGGGCTCTTCTATAGCTTTACGATTCATATGTTTCAATCAACTGCAGCTGCTTTTTGGTGACTGCTGAAGTCTGATGAGGGAGATGGTGATGCCCAAATCAGATCAGGCTCTGCAGGATGTCATGTTTCTTTCTTTTCTTTCCAGACGCTCTTTTTCTGTGGCAGCAACCCTTCTAAATTTCCTTCGAGCTTGTTTTGGAGCTTTCTTCAGCAACATCAAACAAATCTTCCAGATTTTGCTGTTTATTGAGAGCTAATTCAAAAAATAACAGTCCATTTGATACCTGGTAGATTACTTTTAATGTGTTTTTCTTTTTCTGATCTAGCAATAAAACCTTTTACTATGTATCTAATATCTACAAATTAGAGAAGGAACTCCCATTATGCAGCTTTCAAAATCACATAAATCAGAATCCGCTCTCCTTCACATATTTAATATTGGTTGTCCTTCCATTTGTGTAAGGCTGCTCATGCAAGCATACTTCATTTTGATGAAATTTGATATGGAGAATTCCACATGCCTCAAAAAAATTTTTGTGAAGTTTTAGCTTAAAAAGTGAAATAAATTTTCAGATTTATATTCAGCATTTTGTTTCACTCCTAGCAGTGTCAATGTTCAGTATAACTATAAGATTTTGGCAAATTTGGGATACAATATTCCCTCTTAGTTATTTCTAAATAAATGAAGCGGATTGCTTGTAAAAGTTTTCTCCTTTATTCAATTGACTAATTTCATTTTGACTTTATTAATACATTCAGGTAAATTGCAGCAATGTCACTGAAAATAATATTTTAATTGAAATTTTAAGATTGTATAGTTTCAACATATTCAACTAAGAAAACTGAAACTTTGTACACAGTAAATCATCACATTATTTCTAAATGCAAAATTGCTACCTGCTAGGTGTTAACACTACTTTACAAAATCAAAGTTGATGATTTTGGCAAAACACACCAAACACTAATAGTAAAAAAAAACGAGATTTGAAGGTCCCAGAAAAGAGACATACAATGCCCAAATATGGTAAAATGTCAGCAATATCGACAAAAAATATGCTGCAGTAAAATTCAAAGACATAGTGGTGTAGCTTGCGCTTCATATTCAAGTAAAAATGGTGAAATACTACATAATATCCTGTATAACATTCTTTTATTGGAGAATTTCAACCTCCCAGAACTTATGATACTACATAAATCAGTATAAAATTGATTTTTTTTGTGGACAAAAATTTCCAATTTTCAACCTGATTTTCCAAAAAATACCTTACAGAAATTATTTAAAAAATAATATCAGAAATTACAAAAGTAGATAAATTTTCCACACCTGGCATAAATGCCCAAAATTAAAAGGCAAAGCAGGAAGGCGTTGCTTTGCAAGTCTTCAAGTAAAAAATCCCACCATTTTAAGCTATTTTTTGCAGATTGTTTGCTTTGGTCGTTGTCACTGTCATTTTCAATTCAAGAACTAGAACTAGCAACCCTCGCAGTCATGCCTGAGAACAGTGCAATACATTTTTGAAAATTTGATTTTAGTGACTGCAGCAATTTCTTTAGTGTATTAATAAAGTCAAAATTGATATTAGTTCCATTGTACAGAAAGGAAACACGTATATAAGTATTTTCAGCTTCATTTGTTTAGATATAATGCCAAAAAAAATATAGTATCGAAAAGTTGCCATAATCTTGTAGGATACAGTATATTGATACAGTAGGATACAGTCTTGGGGTCAAACAAAACGCATCTCAAAACTCCTTCACCTATGAAGTTAAAACTTGAAGAACTAGAAGTTCAAAGAACAAGAGTTCCTTTGAGGTATACGGAATTTGGCATTCAAAAGTTCGTCAAAATCCATGTTGGCCTGGCTGAACCATTTTCCAAAATTAAGTCAATGATTACTTAGTCGACTTGACATGGAATGGCCTTATAATTTTTCAACAAACTTTATTCCAGGCTGAACTGAATCAATGATTTTTAGCTCATTAATAGATTATTATGAAAATGATTGATGTTTTAACATGTATTATCAACTTCTGCAAACTAGGGAGACAAAAGCATTTGAAAAACAGAAATAACAAAGAATATGACACACTGTTTATTGCCTATCCACGAAAAATAATGCAAGAAAATGGGTTCAATGATTCCAGGAAATACAAAGCAATGCCTGTAAAATAAGCATAAGGAATTTTAAAATAATTATTTCTAACAAAGAAGAAAAGCTACTAGTTCACATTTACAGGGTACATTGTATTCAATAGGGTTTGTGCATGCCATAACGGACAACATTATCAATTTTCTGCGCATGCACAGATGCACTGAAGTGGTGCGAAACTTGAACCATGCATGCGCAGAAGATTGATAGTGCTATAACGTTTGAGTGTGCACAAACACTCTAATATCACCACGTGTTCAATAATCTCCATTTTCACTACTCCAGTAAATCATTTTTTATGATTCATCACAGAGAAACAACATAATCAATACAATGATCTTAATAAATTGAATGTATATTTCATATTTCTTAACACTACTGCAATGGCCTCCCATATTTCAAAAAACAAAAATCAAAAATAATTAATCTCTGACAATAAAATTAAACTAAACTTATCCTCACCTTTCTGGGACTCATGTTTCTCCACCTTTTCTACATGATCCCATCCAACAGCTGATTTATCTTGCCGATCCTTTTGAACTCCAAATTTGCCTCCAAATCCAGTAGCATAATCTTTTTGTGAAGCATGTTTTTCTATCTTTTCTTTGTATTCCCACCCTTCAGCACTCTACAAATTAGGACAAAACATTAATCAGTTTCATATTCAAACATGTAGGATTCGATCACCAACACAAACAAGCCCTCTCTCTCTCGCATGCACTCTCTCTCCCTTTTTATCTCTCTCATGCATGCTCTCTCCCTCTCTCTGTTTATGCATGTGTGAAAAATTGTCACAACAAATATTTTGAAAAGCCTACACACAAAATTACTTAAAGATCTAATATTGAGGAATAGATTGCACTAAAAAAGGAACTTCTAGTTTTAATATTGAAAATGTAGGATAAGATCAAAAAATTTGAAATTTCCAACTTTTGAAAATTCAGAGATTTTAATAAAAACTTAGACCTAAACATAAAATAAAATAAAAACTTGACATAAAGACTTATGACATTATTAAAAGTGCAATTTGTTCCATTTGATAAAAACTTTAAAGAAAAAATTTGGAGCCTTTTTGATAAAATTTGGAAAATGCCAGAAAGTTGAGTGAAGGAGGATGTTTTGAGAAGGCCAGTATTGATTTTCAGAACTTATGAAAAATAGAAATAAAATTTACACTTTGAATTGCCCAACAAACTTATAAAGGATGTTGGATTTACCCTGCCCACCATAACATTTTGGCTCTGATAGTTGCGACTGTTGCAAGGTGAATGAAATGATAAAACATTACAAGTCATTATGAAAATGATTTGGATCTATTCATCAACAAACTAAGCACCAAGTTTAGAAAGTAAACATTCTTATTGTTTCTGATGTGTTTTACAAAGGAATAAAGCTATGGAAAATAGTACCTATTTCTCTTTCTAATCAGCTTTAACCCTCTGAGGATGAACATAAAGAAAACATCAAAAGCAAACATCTGAAATTGTCAGCCCCAGTTCCTCATGCAGGTTTTTGTTTTTTGATCATTGCAAAGTTGTGTCTGACCTCAGAGAGGAGACACAACTGGGGGAAAATGACTTGGGAGAACTAGACATCTTCATTACTCCACCTGAAATAGCTGAAATAACTCATGAAAACAGAGCTAAAGTAGCAGAAGGTATTTCGAAGTTTATCCATAGAATAGTCAGACAGGTAGAAATAATATATGTGATGAAATATTTGGAATAAACTGCTGTTTATAATATTTCGAGACAATTTGCCTGATGAAAAGAAGGATTATCCCTATCACATTGCTGGACACAATTTGTTACCAGTTTCAAATGACCAAGAAACCTATAGGAAAGAGGTTGTAATGATGATCAGGTATGGTTCGCTCCAACAGAATACCATAATATTTTCCTGTAATTTGTCATAAAGGTAAGAAAAGAAGCCAAGGAGAATCATTTAAAGCATTCTAGAAAAAAATGATGGCTTTGTTTTATGCAAGTGGACAACAATGTCGTTAGGGCAACATCTACAAAACACAGTGATGGAAATGAAGCCAGTTAAAAGATACTGTCTGGAAAGAAAATTATAAATGTGACTCAATCACGGAAGAGCAGGCCTCATGGCCTGAGTCTCGACACGTAAAATAAGGCAAATTCAATTCAATTCAATTCAACCAAGGCATACAAAAAAGTAAGGATGGTACAGATCACATGTATGTGGATATAAGCCTTTATAGGGTACATATATGAAGAAAAGAATGGCGTTAGGCATTATTTACTTGGATGCTCAATGTCAAAGTCAGCAACATTTGGAATCTATTTAAAAATGTTGGTAATTCTGTAACAAAACATTTACCATTTTCAGGAGGGAAATTGTGCAGACGTATCTATCGCGTTACAACACTCCCATTAAATCACTAGGTGGAGCAGCCTCCCATGCAACAAAGAGCACTAGAATTTTAGCTGGAATTAGAAGTGATTCCCTTGATCGCTTTTTAAGTAAAGTAGACAATCAAAAAAGAAAAAGCATTGGCATTGTGCTTAGGAAGGCTGTTCTTACGTAGTAACACTATGTGACTCTAGGACTTTGCATCAAGTCCAAAACTCGTTCCCTCATGAAATTTTATTCCAGTGACATCTTTTTTCAGAATACTTAGAGTTCAATTTTAATTTTTTTAACTTTGTAATAATAAAAACATTTCAATATTATATATAAAAAAAGTTATATCATTTGTCCCTCGGCTTCCTGAACAAAATAGTAGCTCAAAGAACTAGCCGATGCAAATGTCACATGCCCTCAAAAGGCTCCTTAAATAGAAAACAAATGTTTAGCACTTTTTTCCACTGCAGAAGATACCAATAATTTCATCTAATGTGAAAAACATACATACATTTTAGAAAAAAATAAATATTGTATTTAAAGGGTTAAAATTCTTAGAATTTGTGAGCAGCATCCTAAGAATACATAGGATTCTTAAACTTCATACATGATTTTTTAACAAAGTCGAGGAAGTTGTGTGGCCATCTGGTGTGTAACGCTGCGCATTAGCATTAATTTATCTTGTTTAAATCTACAAAGTAAGTGAACTAAAAGTCCAAATTACTCGATATAAACTAAAGTCATAATTCATAAGAAATTATACCCGCCCAATGTCACTACTTTGATACCATTAATACAACACACATCTGACATCCCAACAGATTTGGTTACACAACACAAACCTTGTCCACACGGTCCGATTGCACTCCAAATTTTCCACCGAATCCTGTGCTGTAGTCCTTCTGAGACACATGCTTCTCCACTTGGGCCACGTAGTCGTGCCCAACAGCGGATTCGTCCATCCTACAACAAAAGGGCGAGTACCTCTTTTAATAAGGTCACACAGGGAAGTCTCTCCACACTGAGCGCAATCAGGACCTTCTGTTGTATCAACATTGGTAGAAAGCACTGCACAACACTTCCAGCATCCATTATGATTCCGATGAGTATACAATGTACGTTTTCTTTTGTTACAAGCTGCGGCGAGTGCTACCAACATTATCACTCTTGCTAACATTCTCACCAGCACTGGAGAGACTTTAATCAGCAGTTTACAAAGAATCCTAAACTAATGCCCAATGTGTCTTCACTTCATGGAAACTCTGTGTTCTCTTATAGCCATGCCCGCCCATAAATATATTGCAACGTTATTTTCGTATCTGTCAATGTACATAACAGTTGTACAATTGCAGCAGCATAATAAATGTTGCACTAGTTCTTCAAAAAAAGGGCATGGCCATCTGTGCTACAGTGTTAAGAACTGATAAAACAGAAAATATTCAAAACCTTCCTGTCCTTGCATTCCCTCAGAAACTGAAAATATTTTAACATGTACTTGCAGGAAATGACTGTAATATACTGCTGAATACATACACCATTAGTTCTTAAATATAAGCAAATTTCCCTTGAATTACATTGCAATTTATTGTGGGGTGTTGTTGATTCTAGAATAAATTGAAATATAATTCAATTCAGTGTTGACTCTGTGATATTCTCCAGGGGACTGGAATAGCATTGGTATGCAACAGTTAATAAATGGTAAAAGTCAGAGAAATATTATTTTCGTTTTTAGAATCCTTTAATTGTCTCTGCTCTTCGGATTCACATAACAAATAAAAAATATAAAATAAAATATTTACAAACTACATCCAATCAACTGACCTGTCTGTTTGAACACCAAATTTTCCTCCATAACCATAAGCAGGATTAGGGCCAGTTTCAAGAAGTTTTTGTTTTAAAATTGCATCTGCATTTGTGGTTTCTTCTCGAAGTTTTTTCATACTGAGAAAAATAAAATAATAAATTTCATTTGAAATATAAAAAAAAGCATGTGCAAAATCCATTTAGCAAACAAAAATTCATTCACATTTAATCACTGTGATAGATCTTTGAAACATTGGATTATATAGAAATTTCTAAAGAAGATTTATTTTAGAATTTCCATTATAATATAAAGATTTTTTTTTTTTTTTTAATACATACAGCAACTTAAAGTAATACAAACTCCACCTATGAAATATGTCAAAATGTCTGTAATGTTTTTTCACACATTAGCTTACTCGATTGCTCCAGCGGTTCGACCAGATCCTTCTACAGTGCGAGAACCCCATCTCTGCTCCTGTTCTGTGACATCATTCACAAAATCTGGATCTGTTTCCCAGTCATCGTCATTGCCATTTGATACTTCCACTTTGGTGCCAACAGCAGCTTTCCACATATTTTCAGGAATCTATACAAGTAGAAAATGTGCCAAAATATAAGTTCAGTGAATGACAGAAAAATAACCTCAACTTGTTATCTTCAGACTTCGAAGATAAACATGACAGTATCTTCGGAAGGAACAAACTGGCGGATGTGGCGACCGATAACTTATCATTACTTTCAATAATTGAAAATATGAAACATATACATTAACTTCATATTTTTCTCTATTGCTGAGAAACCTAAACAAACATTACAACAGGTGCAATAACATTCAACCAGCGAAGCATCAGTTTCGTACCATAGTGAATTAGGCTTTTTCAAAACTGAAATATAAATGAAAGGATGGATGAATGAATAACTACAATACTTCATGAACTCACAATAAACAATGAGCTTCGGAAGTCCACTGATTTCTTTTTCTAGAAACTCTACTTCACGGTCAGCGGAAGACACGCCCCAAATGTTCCTTGCAAACTCAACCAACCCGACCAACCCACACGCACCGCACGTACGTCGTTCAGTTCACACTGCTCATCCGATCGAGATATACAAGCGTGAGCTCGCACGCTTGTCTATAACTATATTACCTCTTATGCTATGTCTTATACTATATTATTATCAGTCGACCACGTCAGTACCACAGGGAAAGCGAAATTGTGAAATAGCGTATTTGGTTGCGCAGAGAAGAAGAAAGAAATATTTTATATTTATTATGGATATCTTAGTTCATTCATTAAAATGCTGTTTTCTCGCTAGAAGTACGCGCGCCGAAGAACTTTCATCTGGCTGTAAAGCACAGTAAGAATACCACGAAGTGTAGTAACTGCGAGTGAACAGAGATTTACGTTCGTAAATGTAGCTAATACAGTACAAAACACGACGCAAGGTAGCTCGTAATTGTAGGCTAGTTGAATGCTCTTGAAAGAATTTGTTAGCGATATTACCCAGCTTTAGAATCAAACCTGCTAAACCACAAATCAAACTCTATAAAAAAAAGTAAATCTTTTACAAATTATTGTATAATGCTCATTATAGGCTCCACAAAATGCCGATATTATAAGTTTTGCATTATCGCCTTACTACGTACGTAGTAAAGAGGAAGAATTGTAATACAGAGAGAAAGGCAGAAATCGGCGATTATTTTTATAGAAAAACCCGTATAATCGAAAATGCGGGTATTGTTCCTATGTGTCCCTTGTTATGGAAAATGTGGATAAATCTTGCTCCTAGGTGTAGTACATTACTTCCTCTAACGCGATGTTGAGGAAAAAGGACGCCAAAAAAGACCGCAGGTCTCACTTCAATCGAAAACTGAATTTTCGGAAATTGCAAAAGTTCAATTTTTTCAGCACCTTTCTACACCTACAACATTGAAAATAGAGATTTTTTCCCGAATAAAATCTATCCTTCAGATTTAAATGTCATGGACAATTTTTCGAAAATATGAGTCATTTTCACGAAATTTGGGGTGAAATATAGGACATTTTTACTAATCAACTATTTACTAGTGGACGCGGCAATGCTACACTATTGCAAAGTTCAGATGGAACAGATGACGTGGTTGGGTGACCGGCCAGGAACCCCGGGATCTAACGGCGCCGAGCCCCTGGCCGAAGGGATAAAAGGCACTGACTGACTCCGACCTGACGAGACTTGACAAATATTAAAAATAATAAAGCACATTAATGGAGGATTACTCCCAAGTGCAAAGCGCTCAACGCCCCTTAAGGGGCTTGGAGACGCGTTGCGTCAAGGTGTATGACGTGATGGTTAATCACATTGTTGCACTTTTGGGGTCAGCAGACGCACTAGGCGTGCGCACGGGGTGAGGGAGGCAGGAAGGCCATGGCTCTTCTGAAAAATTCAAAAGCCTTTGGTAATCAAATATTTTGTCCGTAAATATCTTTAATTTTTTATTTTCCCCTTTTTCAGTTGATAATTGGAGAATTGGTACATATTACGGTTAGAGGTTCCAGTCCATCTGACAACCCTGTAAGTTATTCAAAATAAAACCAATAATTGTTAGTAGTTAATTGATATTATTAATTAATTGTATCTTTAAAGTTATAATGTCGTTTTCTTTGTTTATACTTTCTAATAAAATGTGTCAAATGTAAATAAAAAAAAACTAATGGGAAAGAAGCCCAGAAATGTAGTTGCTCCCTTTTTTTGTTTTAGGCTGCGCAAGCAAATGGTAGGTATCGCAAAACTTTTCAAAACGCTTATCTCTGAAAAAATCTAGCACCTAAACAGTTCACAAGATTTCTCTCAAAATTGATTTTCTCTATTCGATGCCTGTCGAACTCCAGATAATTTGAAACGAATCTTTTAATTTTTTAGGGTACATAAAGCCCCTAGGATATTTTCAAAATGTCAAAAATAACTCTAATCTCCCCCTTGAATAGAAATGGCGTGATTTCTACTTACATTAAAGCCTTCGCAATCCCGAAAATAGCAAAATTTCACAGCCTTTTCTAATCTGTCCTTAATTTCAACATTGAAACTAAAGATTTTTTCTTAATACGTTTTGTTCCTCAATATCAGATATTTAAATCATTTCAAGTCGTATAGTTATTTCAAAATACAAATAGTAGAAGTAAATGTAAGTAGTAATAAGTATAAGTTACTGCAAGTATTTACTGCAATATAATCACGTTCTCCTTCGGACAGCGGCTGAATTCCACCTAACTTGGGTTTTTCTAACGTGGCGGCTGAAGCTACTCAAAGTACAGTAGCAACTTAGTAGTATCTCGAAGGTGGAATTCGGCACGTCTTTTTGAGTCATTCTCAGTCCTGCCGCTAGAGTCGCTTTGATCTGCGGCACTGCTTGATGCGGTCGCGATCATGCGACATCTTGCGGCAGGATCAAGAAAGACGCAAAAAGTCGGGCCGAATTCCATCTTGGAGATACCATGGCGGAAATAAAGCTTTTTTCCACCATGCGAGATCTACCCTCAGCCGCCACGTTAGAAAAACCCAAGTATAGCATCGAAAATCCTACCACCGTCGGGACTCGAACCCTAGGACCTCCCGGTCAGAGGTAGTGCGATGACAACTGATGTCCTGAGCCACCTCAACCTGTCTCCGCCTCAAGGTTGGGTTTATTCCCCCGACGGCCTTCCTCTGCGTCCGCTAGGGAAAAAAAAGTGGTCATCTGGTGGCCCCCACTCCGTCCAGGACTTCATGACTTCGTGGTCGCTAAGGACATAACCGCGGTGGTTGAGGCCGCTGTGTAAGAGGAACAAATACATACTGGGCCAGCGCTACCGCACTGTGGAGCTCCCCCGTCGCAGCGAAGGCTTTCGGCGAGCGTTGTGTGTGGAGACGGACGCTACCCCGAAGAGATTTTCCCCCGCTGATAAGCTGAAAGAATTATCGTGGAGGCAATCTCAGGCAGCGCTGGTTGTTTCTTCCGCCACTAGTTCCCTATGGATTGGTCCCCGTCTGCGACGCACCGGTCAAAGCGCCCTCGAGAGGAGAACCTCCGAGCACAGACGCGGCATCGCGTGTTCCCTTCCAAGCGCTTGTTAAGAGGGCCCCTTCACACGGAGAGAACGCCACGACTGGTAGCACGCATTGGCTTAGTGGAGGTCTTCCCACGAGTGGCCGATTCGCGCTGCTGCTAGCAAAGCATTGGTTTAATGGAGGTCTTCCCACTGGGGCACTCGCCGCGCTCCCTTTGTTCATCGCCGACACCTACCCGCGCCCCTCCCACGGCGCGCCGCAGGGGGGGGGGAGGGAAGTGCGCGGCAGCGCCCACGCCGGAAGGGGCCCTTAGCGATCTAAACCTGTCGTCGCCTCAAGGTTGGGTGGCATCCTTCTACTCTGCCGATCGCCAGAAAAAGTGGTCATCTGGTATTATATAGTGTAGAGTAATAGTAATGTTTAAGTTCCTTTAAGAATTTTAATTTGAAAGACTAATGTTAATAAATATGTGGCTCTTCCCCACTTTCCAGTCAGAGACTCAATAATTGCAACAAGCATGTTTTATATTTTGAGAGTGAAAAATTAGTTTTGTCCCCCCTTCCAAATTTTAGTAAACCTACTATAAAGAAAAACAAATACCTTTGGCCCGAGATGGATTACTTCAGTTGGCCATTGCGAGAACTCACAACCTGCAAAATAGTTTCTTCGATCTTGCATTTTAACATGTTTACAAATACTTGGGCCAGGATGAGGACTTCAAAATTCTGCATGCATTTAAGACTAAACTTGTGAAAATAAGTAAGCAAATTTTGAAATTGTGGTAAAAGATGACAAAAATATGCCACATACATACAATATTAAAACATGACTGTACTTGATTTAAAAGATTTTAACAAAAATAGGCTAAGCATGTAATTTTTCAATTTGCAGACAAATGAGCAAAAGAGAAATTACTGTTCAGTCCACACCTGGACCCTAATAATTACACATTCGTATTGTAATTTTCTAGCGTTATCCATTATTCTTTTACCAGATAGAATATAATCTTATTGTTTATGGGCTGCAATAGTAAATCAGGTGTTGAGAAAAATTGAGTTTCATTTTGTATTGAAATGCATCATTTTTGCATTCACACTTTATTTATTGTTGGAATACTTTATTGGAATATATGCTGCTGGAAGGCAGACCCTTCTGCAATTCTGGAGGGCTCACTAACTCAAAATTTGAATTTTATGAGTTATATTTGAAACTGAAATATACTTTCATTGGATACATTTTATAGTTTACATATAGGACCTACAAGACTGCTGCCAACATTACTGAGATGAGGCATGAGCTGGTGGGACAAGTAGTAATGCCTGGTGGAAAAGTAATGTTGCTTCCACTGCACATAGCCGCAGTTCTTTTTCTGATTCCCACATGTTTCGCATAAGAAAAATTTTTATTGAGCACTGTTGTACGTTTCACAAAGCTAAACTGGGCGACACTAGCACCCAACCCATGCACCATAAGTTTCAGTGATAGTTCCTATGGGATTTAAAAGGCTCTAGTCTTCCTTCAACCCAACAGAAACAGCACAGTGCTGTTAGGTGCACTCGAGCATTTCCCCTCCAAATTACTCAAAGTTCTTCCATATTATAAAAAAATATTTTTCACGTCTTACATTTCAAAATACACACACAACTTTTTTCATACATACATTACTGCGTAAATAGAGATTTTGTGACTGTTAATGTTGCAGGTAGACTTAAATTTTATGTTTACTTGCGAACATTAAACAAGAAACATTTACTGAATGCAAAAGAGGAATGTGTTTAAAAGCAATAAAAAAAATTTCACAAAAATTAACAATTTTGGAGTCATTTTGTGGTTCACAAAAAAATACTCTACCCATGATCCAAGATTTTTTTTTTTGCAGAGACACCTTAAATAACTTGCCCTGTTATATTTTAAAACCCTTATAAATATCCCGAGAAAAAAAATTCTATTGTAACACTCCTAGTTTTCTTTGTCATCCAGCCTGAACTTTCATTTGTTGTAACTCTAAATGACAATCAAATAACCTTTAAAATGACCAAATGAGAATGTTAATACCTAAACAGAGGATGTGCTTTATGTAAATTTGAATAGTTTTGTAATGTTCAAGTAGATTTGTGCAGTGGGAGTCAATTAAGGATGCAAGTATTTCTTTAATTTCAAGACCTTAAGCACTCATACTCTCCATGTATGAAATTACTTTTACGAAACTAAACAATCTCAATTTGTTAGATAAAAAGAAAAGGAAAAGAAAGTTTTATACCTGTGATTCCTCTTCTTTATACTACACAATCAACAGAATACATTCATGAACAAACAATAATGTATATCTAAGAAATTTATTATTTATTAATGGTATCAAACAGAACATTTGACAGGTGTAAATTAAGTATATTGGTGACAAAAATGCAGTGGCATAAAGCGTTAGAACTGTTAAATAAAATTAATGTAGCCAATTCATATTTTTGAGAAGTAAGAGCCATGCTCTTCATGAATACAATGAATATCTTGCTTTCACTTTTAATAGGAAATAAGTTAGCAGTGTCCACGGTCCTGAACACGTTTCCTGGGAGCAGCTTTAATGATATTGTCAACACGCAGAATCATTTCAGCAGCTTCAGCAGCAGACAAGAGCACTTGACGTTTTACAACAAAAGATTCAGTAATGCCAAGTTCTTTCATACACCCAATTTTACCAGCTTCCATATCTGAAAACAATTATCCACAATAAAACATCAGTTTAACCACATAACATTAAAGCCTGAGTATCCTCAGGGTTTTAATTTTATCAAAAATTTAAAAGCCCAAGTGTACTCATATTCTTAATATCACTAACAAAAAAAATTGGAAAATTTTGGACCATCTTTCATTTTGTAATTGGTAATTTAAGGGGTTAATAGTTATTTAAAACATCCTAGTATGAAGGGAGATATTTTATATACTGGTGACTATCCAAACTGAATATTGTGAATATTGAAATAAGGTTTGATAAGTCTCATGCAACATACAGGAAAGAAAACACTCTTTCTGTCTAATACTACATTGGAATGACAAGGACTGTTTGCAAAAATATCAATTGAATAACATTTTAATAAAGTGTAGAGAACATTACATCATAAATTGTGAAGAACAATAACTTCTTGCTATCTACTGAAGACATATTCGAAACATTAGCTGAATGGTTTGGACTGAAAATGGATTCCTGAGAGGAATCACACAAGATGTACACTAGCCCAGACAATTTATAATTTTTATATAAAATAGGGTGATTCATTTGATTTTGGAAACATTCACGACCGTGTTACTCTAAATTCAATCTATGACGGGCTGTTTTTTTGTTATAAACGAAAATTTGGAATTGATGGAATCGGAGGTGCAATTTACAACAGCCATGTATTGTGCCCTGCGATTGTGCCCAATTGTAGGTTGTCCAAACTGTAGACCGCCACCCAGCAATCAAAATTGCAGTGAACTCACTTGCTGCAACCGACACTAATGTCCTTCCGGGTCTAGACGAAGTGTCTTGGAAATGTGCATAAAATTGCAGTGATGAACAGGAGTATGGAGCCACCTCGGCTAAGTGATTCAGAAACAATGCACATTAAGGTGCATTGGATGATTTGTCTGCATTGGACGAATGTGCACGGGGGCACGAAACACAAAGACGAACTGTTGTTCAGATACTGGCACTTCAGAACAGTGCTGTACATGCCACTACTTCTGGCTGTTCAAAATTTTAATATTCATGCACCATCAGCCGATTAGCAAGGGCCACACCCACAAACCCACAACCTATGAGCGAGGACCATGGTCACACCTTACATGACATTGGAGCCTTTCCAGTGTTTCAGGATGTGAACAAAACAGCCTTCAAGAACTAGCATCCAGAGGGAGGTCACATGCAGAACCTACGCCACCTAGTCTAGACTTGGGTTAGTGAGCACCACATAATGCCAATCAACCCTCTCAATGCTGACTAGAAAAGATCAGACAACAACAAAGGCACGAGGAATACAAGTGAAAAAGAGCCCGCTATGGGTTCATGCCAAACACACTTACAATATTTGTATACTGATCTGGCACCACCCTAATATGATGCCACCGCGACCTCCCCCCGTGCCACCCTGCCTGTTGGTGTTGCCGGACAAGGAACCTTGGGTTTCCTGGAGCGTTGCTCCATTGAGCGTCCTGAGCCTTTGACCACCTGCCAACTGACGATTCACTGCAGCCACCCTAAGGGGACCCTATGGCCATGTAGCTTAACCAAGGTCTTAACAACATCCCTGGCATGAGTGGCCAAAGCTGGCCAGCCCATATAATGAATAATTGAGGAACTAGTTCCACAACAAGACAATACTAGTAGACTAAGTTAATTTTTCATAAGGACGTGCGACCATGTAATGATTTTTCTCATTGACGCATCAAAGAATCACCCTCCATCTCTCATCCTTAAGTTAATTCATTGTTGATAAATTCAAGTCTTTTTCCGAGTAGCAGCATGTTATCTTACTACAAATAGCCCACTCGGCGGACATTGCAGCAAAAACAAGGAATGGAGGTAAGTTATGTGGAGTAGGATTGCCATGCATATCAGTCAACCACCAGCAACTGGCAGCATAGGAATTGCTCAAGAGAATGGTTGGAGGAAGGTTTGAAAGTCATACTCAGTTTTATGAGTTTAAATGATATCAAAAAGGATTTTTTACTCCCACATTGTTTTATAGTTTTGTTTCTCGGATGTCTCATCGGTACAAAATCTTGACATTAAAACCAAGTTTGACACCACATCAATGAGCCAGTTTCCTGACTTTCACTCCTCCTTCAATGCCCAAAAGGTTGTACTTTTAGAGTGTGTATCAGAGCATCAGTCTGAGTCAGTGATGGTGACAATGTATGTCTGACAGTGTGTGCATATGAGAGTGTGCAACTGCATATTTCATGGATTATCTTTTATAAATATGTCAATTTGTTGGACAGAAATGAAATAATTGAATTACTGCATTATGAACTATGGAATAAATAAATAAATAAAAAATACTCTTTTCAAAAATCTTTTGAAATAACTTACTTAAGCCCATTGTACAAGGTCCTTGAGAGTGACAAGCACGGAGTTCACTGATCAATTGAGCTGAATCATAGCCAGCATTGTCAGCAATAATAGTGGGCAGCATTTGCAAAGCACGAGCAAATGCTTCCATTGCAACAGATTCTTTGCCTGGAGTCTTGGCAGCTTCTGCCTGAATGGCACAAGCCATAAGCATTTCACTGCAACCTGAAAAAAACAAAACATAAACAATTCTTTCCTAACAAAGCATAAGGTGCCTTTGAGATGAATTGTAAACCAAAATCAAAATCTCAGAATCTCAAACAGAAATTAGAAGTGAATACAAATGGACCAAACTTTTCACTTTTTCCCTTCTCTTTTTTGTATTCACCCTCACATATTCTGTTAATATCTCAGAATAATTCTAGTACTATCTTGATGATTTTGATTTAAGAACTAACTGAAAGAAAAGAAGAGGAGAAGAAAAAAAAGGAAGAAAAAGAAACACTATATATTTTAATACTATGCTTAATTTCACCAAATCCCTCTTAATTTTATAATGTAAAAAAATCTACAAAGAAAATTTATTTTGAATTACTCTGGATTACATCAACAAATGTGATAATACAAATAATAAACCTGAATTACACATACTAAAATTTGATGTGACAAGCTTATTTCATTATATTTATGAAGTATATAATTTTGGAAAATATGCACTAACCTCCTCCATAAACGATACGGCTCTCTCTAACAGTTGCTGCAAGAACACACAATGCATCGTGTAGAGAGCGTTCAGCTTCATCCAAGATCTGTTGAGTAGCACCACGAATGATAACAGTACATGCTTCACCAAGAGCTACACCTCCAAATCGCAATAAAGTATCTTCTCCAATCATCACCTAGAAAGCAATTCTTATTTTACAACAATGAAGTTAACTCTCCTCCGTTACAAAAATTTAACAGTAATTACTTGCCTGCTCAATTACATCACATTTTCCCAACTTTGCCATTTCTGGGTGATCAAATGTAGACACAATTTCACCACCAGTAACCAATGCTAAACGCTCAATACCATCAAAGTCTGCATGTTCAATTGCCATCACACCAGCATCAGCAAACAATTGCTCAGGATAATTGTAAATCAACTGCCTATTTGCATAAATGAATGGATTAAATACATTAATATTTCATATTAATTTCATATTAATTTCATTCAAGAGCATAAGAGATATTTCATATCAATTATTCAAGAGCACTATACTGCAAAACAAGAGGATACCTGTTGATAAAAACATTAATGTTGTGCTTCAGAATTTTGTTGACCTTATCTCTCATCTTTTCCTTCTCTGCAAGTTCTAGTTCTGCTATTTTAGCCATTGAATCAACACGTACACGAGATCCAAATATCTTAATTTTGTCAGTATCCATGGGAGTATTGGCTATAAGAATGCGTGCATTTTCTACTCTTTTAGGTTGGTGGAGCCCAGGCTTCTTATCCAAGAGGAAGCCTATAAATGAATTTGATATTGAACATACTGATGAATGGGACTTTTATTACAAGAGGGGAGCAGTACTATTAAGGAACAAACCTTCATCCAAGAAAGAATCTTCCAATGTTCCTCCAGTCTTTTTAATTATCTGAATGGCAGAAAGGTTGCCAGATCCCTTCAGACGTAAGACTGCGCTTACAGCCAATTTTGCAAAATATTCCTTGTGTTGAGACAAGATCTTAGAGCTGAGAGTAGTTCGAGCTATGTTCATTAAATCTTCATGAAATTTGCTTTCATTAGCACTGAAAACAATAAGGAAAAGGATAATATTTCCTATTCTGTGTTGTAAGATTTTTGTTATTCCTATGTTATTTGCACTGTAATCTTATACTATCACATTCTTCAAATTTTATTTGATAAACCGTATTCAGAGAAACTACAATCAACACGCCATTTATAATTGTTTTGTAAAATCTTCATAATTTTGTGCCTTTGTTTATGCTGGGTTCCTGTTTTAAGAAATGACTCGTGGTCTAAAGAACAAATGGTTGTTTTTTTTTAAGTACCCCTGAGAGATCAAATATTCTCTCTTTTTAAGACCCTTCAAAACAAAGATTATATGAACTGTACTTGATTTAAACCTGAATATTCTTTGAGTAACTGTGACATACGATTGAGAAGTAATTTGAGTTACCAGTTCTTAACGTACCCATTTGGACAAATTGCCAGTTAAATTTTAAAATAAATAAGATGATAGTATATTAGCTAGTTTCTCAAAAACTGCTAATTATTTATACCTGTTTAGCTATCAATTGCCAAAAAAAAGTATTGGATTAAAATCAGAAATTTTGAAATGTTCTGATGCCTTGAGTACAAAAAAAGACATACACATCTACAATCTTAACCTCTTTATGCCCAATGTTGCTTTTTCACAATGTTTGCCAAACGTCTGTCATCAAACGGCAAGTATTTGCTTAATTCCTTGAATCCACACAACTGTTATTTTTCCTTGAACCGATCATTTTGTGGATGTGTTGGTTTCAGTGAAATGTCGTGTAAGGAGATTCTAATCTGTTAGTCATCAAGACTTATTTGTTTTTCAAGTTTGATGAGTAATAGACCAATAGTTCAGCCTCATTATTATTACTTCATTATATACAAATAATTTCCATCTAAAACTTCTTTAAAGCATATTTACTACTTTTCTATATTTGCTTACTTGCAATGCAACTTAAATGCTTCGTTGTTGCATTTTCACATTGGATAGGGTTTCTTGTAATGAATTAACTTTGGTTTTTAATGCTTCATCGGCAAAAGAAAATTTGTAATTTTTGAAAGAAGATTAACCATTAGATAGGGTCGGCAGAATAGTCCTATTTCTAGCATCTCCAGAGTCAATCACAACACAACTTTTTGACTTGGGATGGAAACTAAATTTCTCAGGAAAAAAAAATATATATATATATATATATATATATATATATATATATATATATATATATATATATATATATATATATATATATATATATATATATATATATATATATATATAATATGATGAAAAGTAATGTATTGTTATCAAAGGGCTTTGAATATGCTCTCTGCTGCAAATAGATGACGCAATTTCAATACAGAATTATTTTTATTATACAAACTACATTCAAGAATGTTCATATTTTGAGAGTGAAATGGGATGATAAGCATGCCAGCAAATTATTTCATTGTCAGGAAAAATTATACTTATTAAACAAACGTGCACTAGGGAAGGAAAAAAAATTTCCACAAAAATGGCATTATCTAATGTGAAACCGATTCCTGTCAAAGAAGTTACATCAAAGAAACATAATTTGTTACCTGTTATCTGAAGATGCACCATTGAGAGCGTTACGCCCAATCTGAGCAGCCTTTCTCCAACCAGCTATAATAATCTGAGGATGAATCTTTTGGTCTATTAATTTTTCTGCCTCTCGTAATAATTCAGCAGCTGTAAGAAATAATTTAAATGTATGAAAGTAACTAAAATTATAAATAATAAAAATCAATGGGTCGATTTTTCACAATCCTCCCAGGTAGTTCATGAATTGCCCTGACGTGTTGCAGGAAAGGATTAATTTTGATGCTGATTTCTAAAAGAAAGATGTTTTTAAACATACTTGTCCAATAATCTCTGTAACTATTCAAGTCATAATTTTTTTTGGTGGAAATCAATTAAATAATAGTGAATGCAAAATGAGTGCAGTAAGTTTCATTCTTCAGAATTTCTGGAAACACAAAAAAAAAATTTTAACGTGCTGTAAATTACAAAAGCAATTCAAAAGATGTAAAGCAATTTCTTAAAACATTTCCATCAAGCTATTCATACAATTTTGCAGCACTAGTTTGAATAGTTTCCAAGACAATGGGTCAAATATTCAGCCAAATTAACAAGGGAGAAATAGGGCTTTATGACTTTCCTTAAACCCTTTTTAAAATAATGCTTGGCTTACTAGATTAATATTTTAGAGATCAAGAAACACCATGTCACTGATACTTTCTACATAAAGCTAGCGCTAACGTATACTTGTCACAACATATATGCAGTGCAGAAGGAAGTTAACACAAACTGACTGAGTGCATCTGGCTGGATCTTCACTTGGGGTACCCCACGTAATCATCAAACAATTCTGCATTGCATGTCAAAAAAATTTAATGTCTTTTGAAGTTTCATTAATTTTTTATGCAAAATTAATTTCAAGAAAATTGGTAGAATAATAGTTTGACAAAATACGTAAAATACTATAAGCAAAATCAGTAATATAGTACAACACACACAAAAAATTTGGATATTGTTTTAGGATTGCCTTGATTTGCAAGATCACAATTTTGAGGGCTGAACAAAGAAAGACAAGAAAATACAATTACATAAGAAAGCGGATTCTAGTGATCAAAGCTGTTATCTGTTACACAGCGCTGATTAGGTATACCAAAATGTCGAAAACGTTTGCATTATTCAAAATTTCAGAGGTTTTAATAAAAATAATCTCAATGTCTTGTTAAAAGGCAATCTTTTCTCTATTTGATCAAAAATATTAAAAATAACATTTAGAGCTGATTTTGAGAAAATCTTATTTACTTATATTTTTTACTTTACCATTTGTGTTACCTATGATGCAATAGAAAGTTACGAAAAATTGAAGATTTTTCTGCAAAAAAATATTTTGAGTGTTCCTGACACTGAAAAAGTGGGCCTGAATGCCTGATGTATCTTAGGCAGAATTAATACTGCACTGATAAATGAGAAAGAGAAATCCCTTTTTTAAAGGGATTAGGAAACCACAAAATGTGTTTGCTCTATTATGTGTTCTGTCAAAAAAGAGATGCTTTTTCCTGCAGCAATTCAATAAGCAGTACATGAGAAATAAAAGTTTTTTCAAGTAGAATGAACAATTTATTGAAGAGAGCTAAAGGCCTACTTTTAAATTTAAATGAATAGACCAACTTGCTTATCACTAGGGCCTGGATTTTAATGACCAGTCATATTTTTTCTGAACCTTCAGGTGAATTTTCGAACAATTTATGCATGAATCCAGGTATTGTCCATTAGAAAAACATATTTTTGTTTACACCGTTTTTAGTAAAAGGTCATATTTTGGCCAAATTTTGCCCCAAATGCATACAAATGTTATTTTTTTAAGGACACAAGAATAAAAGACTTGAAAATGTGACTCGCATGACAATGTATCAGGTGATATTGTCACAAATTAACTCAAAAATTGTACCACAAAGGATTATTTGAAACGTAAGTGAATTTGAACGAAGTGAGTTTGGTCGAGCTTTTGGTCATGTGGCTAAAAAAGTGTACAACAAATTGCTGAATGTTCTTCAGCAAAATTCTGAATATTCTACAATGTGCAATATTAGCAATATAATTTCTGGAAATGCTGTAACATTTGAAGACAATGGACCAAAGCTGCACTGCAATGGCATCACTGCCTTCAAATACACTTCCAAGACGTCATGTGATGTGGAGAGGAGCTTTCCCAGATACAAAACTATCCTCAGCGACAACCGTAGGTCTTTTAAGATGGAAAATCTGCAAAAACACCTTGTGATCCAATGCAACTCTCTAGAAACTGAAGACTGAGAGGAAATTAGAAACCATTGAACACGAAGTATGCAGTAGTAAAGCAATACATTTTGTTTGATGGGTTTTATTGTACTATACTTCATTTGTTTTACAGACAGAAGCATTTTTTAAAAATGCTAGTTAGTTCTAAAGACTGCAAATTGTATGTACCGTACTTACAATACAATTACACTTACAATTGAGTGAACTTTGTATTTGTTGTACCTAAAAAATCAACAGAAATTTTTAAAAAATAAACCTGAATAACGTAATTTTATTTTTTAAGGTCAATGAAAATGACCTTTTCTAAAAGTGTTTTGCACACCATCTTTCTTTACTTCCTGTTTTTAAAACAGAACACAGCGTGTGGAAAACAGGAACAGACCTTAACAGACATAGTGAAACAATACCGTCCTTTATTACACTCACACTGGCCTAATCTTATGGGGAACAGCTCTCCTGCCATTACAGACTTGTTAACCTGAGGTGAAGGATGTCTCAAATAGTGAGCTGCACTAATTAACTCAAAACCTTCTATTTTAACTTTTTTAATCGACTTCTAAAAGTACAAAATGTTTCATTGTGTGATTTGATCCACTAGAACTGAGTCAGATTGAAGTTGGAAGTTTTTTGAGACACAGTTACCATAAAGATCCTTGTACTTTTACCACTTAACCAACACACTACAGACCTATTTGTACTGTAATTCTAACACTGGACGGTGCAATGAAGATAAATTTCAATAGAAAGAGAATAAAAACTAAATAAAGTGAAGACAGAAGTGTAGGTATTTGCGAAGACTACTTTTCCCCTTACAATGAACTTTTTATATTAATTTCTAATATCAAAATCACAATAATAACACATTTATATTTTCTTGTCCATACCTTCTGATATTTTTACGTTTCCAGTTAGCTACTAAAATTACTTCCCATAAAAATCTCGAACAAAGTAGAAATTCAATTGTCTAAAATTTCACAAATACATCAAATTAAGTTTTTTTTGTAAGACAGTAACAAAATGACTTTTGTAATAAAGTTAAAATATTTAATATAAAATAAACTACCGCAAATAAACTTTCAATAAAATCTTTATATTTCTTTGTGGGCAGACTTACCTAGGACAGTAACAGATGTTGTACCATCACCCACTTCATCATCTTGAACCCGCGACATATCCACTAATATCTTGGCAGCAGGATTATCAACACCAATAGCTTTCAGGATTGTAGCCCCATCATTGGTTATTTCTACTTGACCCTCACCACGACCTTGAGATACCAAAATTTTGTCCATTCCTTTTGGTCCTAGTGTGCTTTTCACCAAGTCACCGATAGCAACAGCACCCACAAAGCTTGATAATCGGGCTGTTTCAGCCTTTTCTTCTTCTGCTTCATGTTTCAAAATTCTTACTGGGTTTAAGGATACCTTCAAATGATTTCACAATGCACAAATTATCCCAAACATACTTAAAGAAAATTGATAAAAACATGTTTATTAACAGTGTGTGAAAGTTTCTCGTAAAATTATAATGTAAAATTAATGGCATAAATTTTCGCTTTTAAACAAATATTTAATAATCCACTGGATTATTCAAAACATATCACATTACCGAACACCAACTTTCTTTTGTAACTATCAGATCTAAATCATCCGGCTCAACATTGAAAACAGAGAGGGGCATCTTTTAAAAATGTTAAACTATCCTTACCCATTTAACCTAAAACAGAGGCTACAAAAATCAGTTTTTGGTAAGTATGCAATCAAAGAATACCCGCGAATAAAAGAAAAAGAAGTTTTCAAATGCCATAAAATCTACAATTCTCTTGGCGAGTTCACCCACACATTGTTCAAATAAAATAAACTATTTTATAAATTCAAATAACAATTTCTAATCATTGTGATTTTTTGTCTTGTTTTTAACAATACTAAAATGCTACATTATAATGACCAGAAACGTGATCCGCTTTATTTCATAAAAATCACGTGAAAAGCAGCGTGACACCTGTCCAGAAAATTTACCAAATCAGAACACCTTCATTCAAGAATACTTATTAGATGACACAAATTACACAGTCGGTAAAAAAGGATAGATACTTAAGTCTCGTAATCTTACCATCGTGATCAGCAACAATACACGCGCCCAACCCAATGCTAACCTCTCCTGAAAATATAATTGTTATGGCCGCCGTCAGACAGAAGATACGGCACCGGCCATATATGGTATAAACTCCTAAAAATCTTTATTCTTTTGTAACATCTTTGGACTGCAAATAGCCAACAAAAGAAAAGTTATTTCCAACATAGAGAGTTAATTCCAATATCACCAAAGTATTAATTTTGACATATTTTCAGTATTGTAATTTTTAATTCAATGTGTATAAAAACATCAAATACATAATGCTATCAATAAAAACATTTCAATAATATCTTGTAGTTAATTTGTGTTTGGCGATTTTCTTGTTTCTTTCCTGTTATATTTCAAGGTTGGTACAACGTTCAATAATGACAAATGAACGTCATTAAGGAGAACGACGCCAACTCACATGGACACTGGAAAGTAATGTTTCTTTGTGCCATTTGTTATTTGATGTGGTTTTTAATTGATATTGTCAACTAAATAATGGACTATTCTCAGAGAAATCCAAGTGATATAACATCAAATTTGAAAAGTTTATCTACTGGCATTGGTATGTCGTTTATCAACAATAATTTAATATATTGTGGTGTATGTATGTCGGAAGTAAATCGTAATTAAAATTACTTTTTCAGGGGAAATGAATACAACCTTAAAAAAATTGCGTAAACTGAAACATCAAATGGATAGTTATAACAGTTCGGCCTGTTTGTATTTGGTATCAGTGGAGAAAGTAACCAGAATGCTGGATAAGAAAAAAACGCCTGACAATTTTTAGTAAGTCATTAAACATTGAAGAAAGATTTTTATAGACATTAATGAAAAATGTTCGTTTGCATAGTCGTGACTAACATGTGCATTCAGAATTATGTAGGTTATAATGCAAGACTAGAAATTTCAATTAATGTCAATAAAATGTTGAAGCTGCTTACGGATTAGTGAATTCTCATGCTACATATATGTGTATAAGACTGCAAATCATACAATTAAATGTGAATGTTTCACAGGTGGGAAGATTTCATAAGAGGAGAGGAATGAATGGAAGTTGGTGTTTTAATTTTGTGCCCTTCAAAGTTTCTAGTTATTTCTTTTAACAAACGATTTATTTCATTTTAGTATGGTGTTTCTTTTAAGTATATACATAGAAAAACTGGTACATTATTATGAAGTTCAGTCTTGAATGTCCTAAAATGCACAGAGAAGGATGTAGGTAAAACTTTTTAATGCTCTTTAATTTGTCATGTGCTGGCTCATAGAAATATACATCTTTTCTTCTATTTCTTATGAAGATCTTTGTATGCAGCTGTTGGAAAAATAAAATAAAATTACAAGTTATATTGTGATTCATTATAATGTACAATTAAAAATGTGTTATTCTTTTAAAAGTTTTACCTGCAAGAATCATAATCATAGTAACTACTAGAATTACAGTCCCTTGATTCTCTGCAATTACATGTGCAAGTGGAGGGATCCCATTCTTTAATTTGGCTTTGAGATTGACACTTTTGTTGCTCATCCACATTTATACAAACACATGCACAGTCATTCTTGTGGAATTCTTGGAGCTTATTGCAGTCCTGAAATATTAAGTCTCATTTATGTTTTGCTGTGTAAATGTAGTTTTATTTTTGAATTTGTGTGTGTAGTGTTTATTACATTAAAACATTAGCGAGTATGCTGAACAATCTGCAATCTTCCTTGTATTTTTAAAACTGTGCTCTTTAGAATATTCATGTGCATTAGGAATTTACAAACATTTCTTCTCCACCTTGGAAAAATGTTACTTACTGTTTCCTTTTTAATACAGTCACATTTACACTTCGTATGTCGTTCCAGGGTTACTATCTCATTTCCCTTGTAGATCATTTGAGGTTTCCCTACATATTGTGTCACTATGACCTGCAATTATTGAAAAGTTCGTATCACTCATCAATGTGGAGATCACAACCTAAATTAAATATTTCACATTAATTTTATGAATATTACACTGTTGTGCTTAAATTACATGAATTACAAAATGATGAATTACATACTGAGTGACAAAATCTAGTCAAAGTAGAATTATTTAATAACATGTGTTAATGGGGAGGTAATGCATCTTTGTTACATTTGTCTAACAAATGGTAAACTGGAAAGGAAATCAGCTGGAAAGATTCAGTAGAAAGAAATAGTGGTCGAAACAGAAAAAACACGTACAATCTATCTCTATCCTCGATTATTTAGGGTTCTTTTTATAAAAACAACAGAGAGGAACTAGAAATTAATTAATATAATGATAGGGAAGGAAATTAATATAATAATAAAAATTAATACAGGCTTACACTCATGTTCATGTGGGAAGTACAATATCTCTAGGGGTTTGTTTGTTGTTTTTTACAAATATTTACAAGATTTAATTTTTAGTTACTATTTAAGCATTTATTAAAATACAAAATTTTTTTAATGTTGAAATTGTAGTAAAATTTAATTTAATTAATTTGTGAGAACATTTACATTTTGTATATTGAATATTATATTAATATTACAGTTTATAGTTAAAATATTATGCAGAAAATTTGATGGGTCATGTAGAAAAACAAGATGTTATTGTAATCTTTTATTTCTGGTTATAAACTTAAAGCTACTTCAAATGAAAGTGCGGACTTCCACACCCAGTATGTTTTTGGCTGTCCAGGAGACACCATATCCTAGGCTCGGATGCCAACGGCATTTCACCCTGAGGAAGGTTGCTGATGATGGCTGAAACATGGGCATCTGTGGCTAGGATGTGGTGTCTCTTGGCTGTCCGGGACAAGCCGCGGCGATTTGCTCATAGCTGACGTTTCGGCCAATATTGTGGCCTTCCTCAGAGCAGTACGCTCTGAGGAAGGCCACAATGTGTTGGCCGAAACGTCAGCTATGAGCAAATCGACGCAGCTTGTCCCGGACACCAAAAGACATACTCCGGCCGCGAAGCCTGCGTAATCAGGATGTGGTGTCTCCCAGAAAGCCAAGTCTATATCAAAGCTACTTCAGTGTGTGTCATTAAAATGGTGTATGCACTTTTGTTATTTCATTTGTGCAATTTGTTAATTAAGAAGAATGGAGGCTGTAATAAAGGACAATTTCAAAAGGAGAAGAACCAATTTTGTTGAATTAAATTGCCCTAGTTGTTACAAACTTAGTTAATTATAAGAGCATTACACGGGAGTGTCAGGAGTGTTTCTTGTCCAAATAATAAGCAGCCATTATTTATTAGTAAGTTTTAGGAGTTCTGAATTTAGTGTTAAGCAAAAGAAAAATGGTAAAATATTTATCAATATTATTAGCTTCATTTCTTTAGTTTCTTTCTTCAGCTGAATAAAAATCTCGCTATCTGCCTCACCTCACCATGTCTGCGCTATGTTTTGCAAGTTGCATATCAATTATGTTTGTAGATTCTTTTTCCTCGTTCCTACAACCTCCTTTAGACTTACTCCCTCAATATTCTTTTCCATATTGTCCGTAATACATGGGCCATACAAGTTTGGTTGAAATTACTGCAGGCATTCTAGAGTTACTCTGGAAACGTGTGCGCATGTCCATATATAATGATAGACATCCAATTGAAATTTTCATCATATTTGTGCACACAATCTGTTTTTGTATATTGAAATAAAAGATCTGCATTAAATAAAATATTTAAATTTTGATTATTTCTTTCCCCAGTGCTACTTAATTGTTGTAAAAAAGGACAGTTGCATTTATAATTTAGACAAATGGTGTTTTGTTAGTAATATGTTATTACAGCCGAAGTCTAGAACATGGTACAACCTTAGGAAGTTGTTGAAACTGGCACTTCGTGCCACTCCAGCAAGGGGAAATCCGCAGTGGAGGGGACAAGGGGTGGTTAGGTGATTATAAGGGAAAGCAATTTCACCTTAGTATCTATAAGATTATAGTGATAGCAAGGGCGTGGCCAGAGCCTTGCCGTGACTTGGATCTGGGCAAGCCAAGCAAGAAAACTTGCCTTTGGAAGTAATTTGGCATTAAAACACGGTGAGGACAAAGTGTATAAAGAGAGAGCCTTGAAAATCGCCCATCAGTAAGTTTTATTCATTTCTCTCGAAACGCATAGCGTAATTTGAGGGAGAGCTTAAGGAGACGCCTCCTCTGCCCCATCCCATCCCTCTCCCCTGTCAACCCGCTTCTCTAAGGGTGTAATGTGTTCCAAACTTTAACCTTTATTACAACTGTAGCAGTACTTATGGTTTATAAAAAGAGTAAAGAATTAAATTTTTTCTGACAAGAATTAGTGGTAATGTTATCTCTCTCCGATTGGCGGACGATTCGACACACATTATACCAATTTTAGAAATTGCACCCTCTCAACAAATGGAAAGTAACAATTTCTGATGGTAAGAGTGCAGTAAAGTTCATGGTGAGAAAGCACATCGTAAATCTTTGAAGCCTCACAAGAGAAAAAATAAACTCGAAACAAAAATTTCAATAAAAATACTCAATATATCTGGGCACATTTTGCCCTTAGTTCACATATCGTAGCTACTTGGAGCTCTGGGAGATGCCATGTCCTAGGCACAGGTGCAAATGTTTTGGCCGCCATTCTGCGACCTTCCTCAGGGCAAAGTGCAATGAACTGACTCCAGCTGCCTATGCTCTCAAGGTGTGTGTGTCTCTACATATATGAAATAAAACTATGACATACTAATTTTGGTAAAGATCTGTTCCAGATCATATTCAAATTGATATTTTTTTATGGGAGAGAGGTATGCATTATATTGCATAACTATTTCTATTTACATAACATAATAGCACAAACTCCTTAATCATATTTTCGTGTATTGAATTTTGAAAAGAATGTGACAGCTGTCTATTCATAGTAAACATAAAATGTCAGTTAAAATGAAAAGTAATTGTTGGGAAAATAAAATTCCAAGAAAGGTAAATTTCGAGCCTAATAATTTGAACCTCTGTATTATTTGAAAATTAATCCATCAGTGAATGATATATCTTGGGATTGAAGCATTCCTTTTCACTTCTATTTGAGGATGTCTCCATTACTAGATATCAAGGAATTTTTTTCTGCTGCTGTGGGATGTCATGTGGAGAGAAGAATTGCTTTAATATTGTCGTTCAGGAGGGTGCCTGCTACTGGAGTGATTAAACAGATCCTTTCCCTTCATCCAAAATGGAATGCTATTGCACCAAACCTAGGTTCCATGTTGAAGGATTAAAGACAGCTTAATAATAAATAAAATGTTGAGTAGAGAGAATGTTTGCTTCTCTGTAATACCAACAAAATGAGTGCACATTGCAGAAAGCAGAGAGGAGGAGCAAAATAATGCGATTCTGCCTGGAGAGCTGTGGGCTAGTGCAACCTTATGTTGTAATTAAAATTTAAACTTTGTGAATATAAAAAAGTGAAAGTTTCAGAACTTAAAAATATTCAGTAACAATATAGTTTGTTAAATATGCAATAAATATTTATCATAAATCATTCCTTTTTACTACATTGTTTCACAATCCAATGGAAGGAATAAGTATTCTTGTCTAAAAGGATAATTTATGGGTCTGACACTTTCTGGGACCTAAAATGTGTACGGAAAGTGTTCATGTCTCCCACTGTCAAGAAATTTGTTCAATTTTGAATTTTTGAAAAAATTTTAAACAAAACGTTTTGTGATTCTTCAGCAATCAAAATATTCATATTATTAAGAAATAGAATTATAACTATTAGAAAGGAAGTTAATACAATAAATGTAATTAACTTGTTATGTACAGTCATGTTTATTACCCTTGTGAGGCATAGCTTTAACTGAACTGATATACTTCCCATAGAATATTCAATGTGAGATATGACATTCATATTTGAGGGCCTTGTGAGACAAACTTAACTGTTACACTTCGAAAATGTCTTCATAAGCTAGGCAAAAGTAGCAATACACTCCTCTCTTTATCAGTGTTTAAATTTCATGATTTTTGGAAATATTTTAAAAAGTTTTTATTATCATTTTATTAAACAAGTTATAGTCTGTTTAATGTTAATTCATAAATGTCAAATATCATTTCTTAAATATGTCAATGAATTTTTCATTAAAAATAATTTGGTAATTTTAATAGGCTCAGAGGTGTAGCAGAAGTCATTGTTTGTTCTGTAATTCATCATTTTGTATCCACGATACCGAAGGCAATTAAATTTATGAAGATTGTTAGTGGAAAAGGTTATAATTCTGCTATTGTAGAAGAAGAAGAAGAATATACCTTCATTTGTACTATTTCTGTTTCTACTGCCTGGCAGGTCATTAAAGGACTTCCACAGCATCCTCCACATTGTTCAATTCTTGTACATGTTGGGTAGTAATACATTGAAGGATCTGTTGTTACCATTAAAGAAACCAATTCCAATTGTGGCAGGCAGCGGGCAGCTTTAGCAGTAAGAACTGATTCTGCAACGTGTTAAATAAGGCCTCTGAACATCTTTCAATATGTTTATGGTTTCTGAAAACATAATTTCTTTGGAATATTAATTGTATTGTTTATGTTTTGTTTTGTTATGCTTACTTGTGGTTTTATTTTTCAATCTGGTAACATTTAATGAATAGAATGAAAAAGCATTAGAAAATTTTCATTCTGTCATGTCCCCAATGTGTTTAATATTGTTTGTTTTGATGGAAAACAAACTCTTAATAGAAAGGTGAGATGTACATTCCTTTGAATTGCAATTTTCAATTTCAAATTTTTTATATAATGAATGGTTATGATTTTGAAGTCTGTTATTGGTCAGTTTGGGTTCCTTTATTATTTTATTTTTTTAAAGATTTTATCTAATGCTTTTTGCCCTAAACAAATTGCATGCATTTAGAGTTAGTCCATCGCCTACTGTGTGCTATTAGGATTCAAACTGAAATGAAGAAAACAAAATTGTGTTCCTCAGTAGAGAAAAATTTCAATTTTAAAATTTAAAATATGTATTTTGTGTAAAAAAAAGAAAATTTGTATTTTGTCCAAGCAATCAAATCAATGAATGTGCGGATTACTTAATTTATGAGATAAATCTCTTGCTTCACTAAATATCATAAATGGTTTGTAGCATTGTTAGTGTCCCTTTTCTCTTCTGAAAATTTGGTATATTATTTGGAGTGTATTCTGTTATTCATTTAAGGAAATAACACCTAGCTTTTTTTTCTTTTATGACTACTTACTTCTTTCATCAACTGCTCCAAAACGATCTGAAAACAAAAACAAAAACAACTGATAAATGAAAGACCAGTATTTAGCACCTAATATTATTTGCAACTAATATTATTTTTGATATTACATGTTTATTGTTTTTGCCCCTAGGTTTGTTTGATGAATGTTTCTGTTGAACGTCTGTAACCAAAATGGCATATGCTGATGAAAAAACGTCTGCACTTTCTGTGGCAGAACAGTATTGCAACATTTTAGATAATAAACGTGAGCTCTTCCCATATTACGTATCAAACCAAGTGATATTGAAATGGTTTGGCCGAACAATTAAAGGAAAGAAAGATGTGTGCGAATTCGTAGCTAGGGAAATGGCTCTTACTACTCATTCTTTAATGTCTGTGGAACCTGGAATCCACAGTTATGTAGTTCGGAAGGTTCATGCAGCTCTATGACAACTCCAAATAAAACTCTTTCTGCTGATGTTGTATTTTCAGAAAATGACTTTCATGTGACACAGGAAAGAAATATAGCTCAAATGAAAAGTCTTGCTTTTAGTGACAAGAAGAAGAGTATCCATCTTCCAGAAGGAGAGCCTCCTGAAGATGTGATGATGATGGGTGACTCGGCCCTTAACATGTGTAGTGCTCCTGTTGCTGCAAAAGTGGAGGAAGGCCAGGGAGATTGTGTACCAATTTTAATGCATAATAATTCCAAATATTTTGATGCACGAGGTGCACTGCAATTCTGTAGGACAAAGCAATCTCCTACATCATCAAAAAATCTCAAGTTAGCATCAGATACCATGAAATGGGAGCGATTGTGTAAATTACATGTTCAGTATAACATTCCCTCAGGAGCTAATGGTGCAAATGAGTTTGAAATTTGCCTCATAATCTATGAGGATACAATTCGATGCAGAAGAAATTTGTCTTTAGAGTTTGCAAAGGTTGCTGATGAACCTTTTTGAATCAGAAACAGTTTTGTATTCCTTACCCTTGTTCTTCTTGTATGTTACTCATTTTATATAGTTATGAAAAAGATATTTTATTTTTTTGTATTTGCCAGTCAGTCTTGTGAAGAATCTTAGTAAGTTTAAAACAACCACAAACAAAAGAATTTGACTGACATGTGTACCTGAGATTCAACTGTAGTGTCCTAAAATGAATTTCTATGAAAAAAATTCATGTAGTTTTGAAGTTCAGACTGCTTTTTTTTAGTCATTTCTTTGCTTTAGGGTTAGCTATTAAGTTGAACTATTAGTTCCTAGGTGGCTGATATTGTTGTGGTGCTTCTGATAGATTTTGGAACATTCTGATGATTATTCTTATTATTCATGACAATATGAATATATCCTGTGATATTTTAAAATTTATAACATGGGGACCTAATCAATAGATACTGAAGCGTTAAAAAATATTTAAATAGTTATGGTAGATCTTGGATAAATGACTTTCAAACTTTATTTTCAAATGCTTTGTCAATTAGTAGTGTAATGTAAAATATTATAAAGCAAAATTTGTATGTCATAATGTTTTGAAAACTGAATATATTTTATAAAATTGTGTTTTGTATTATTATTATAAAAATAAGCATTTATTAATATCTTATTTTATTAATTACATCTGTGAAATAAATTTTTATATCTCTTAGTTTTATTTCTTAATGTCAATATTTACTTACTCTCTAATTCGTGACCAATGTCCGTTGGTGAATTAGCAGCAAGAGACTCTGTATCAACGAAATTGTTCAGAAAATATGTAGCGTTCTCCACATCACTCAGTTGCCGTAAAATTTCAAATGGTATCTGAAACAGAAAAGCCCCAGACGTATTTCTCAGACAACAAAGATAATACATGGAGCATAAATAAAAAGTTAATATTGAAGTTTTTGCTTCAAACATGTTATTTTATCATTAATATAAATCACGGATTCCCAACCTTTTGCCTTTAATCTATCTCCTTATGTTATCTCTATAATATGCAGCAATCATACTAAAAAATAAAGAATCGCATTTAAATTCCTCTAAAATAACAATTTCATACTTCAATACTCTCATAAATATCTTGATTTTTCATAATCAAAAATATTTCCACTTTACTGTAGTCAAGTTCTTAATTTTCATTGTGAGTGAATAGTTATGTCTTCAGTTTTCTAAACCTCCTAACTGAAGGATACAAGAAAGATGAGCTGCATAATTGTAATTGCGTAAATACGAATGAAGAGATGCGTAAAGAAGGGTGCTGAAAATACATACAAAAAGGGTGCTTCTGAAAAAACTGTATGAAGGTTTCAACCATTTACAAGAAGTCAGTTTCTAGAATATACATATCATTTTCACTTTTTTTTTTTTTTCTCTATAGAGATCGTAAAAGGTGGTTCATAGTACTTTATCCAACACTAGTAGAAAACTATTAAACAATTGCCAGTACTGACTGAACTTCTTTTTCTGCAGATTATGTAGTAGAACATACTTCACAGGCACACCAAACTCTACCCGCATAACACTTGCCTGCATGAGAACCTCCATTCTCTTGTGGGCACAGGCCCCTGACTCCCTTCTCCTCCAAATCCACAAGCGCTGCCAATGCTCGTTTAGTATTGATGGCAACATCATGATAAGGGTAAACATTTTCCTCAGATCAAAGAAAGTAGATTTTGCCCACCCATTTAAATGTCCCATTTTGGAAGTTTGCCTGCCTGGGAAGCACTTTAAATCCAGCGGGAAAAGGTTAAACTGTTGCAGCAACACTCTTGAAATTTAAATTCGACTTTACAGTTGCAAATTGACCATTGTTGCTGGGATATAAATTACTGGTGGTGTACATAAAGATACTTTAATATTTATTTATTAATATTGACTTCTGATTAAACAAGGTTTGAAAAACCAGTTCAAGAATAGAAAAAATATATTCTTCTGCCCAATTGTTTAAAAACCCAGAAAATGAGTGGAGAAAAAGGTGCTGAAAGGGTAAAAAAAAGGAGGGAAAAGGTTGCAAAATGTAGTAATTTCACAAAAAGGTGCTGCAAATTGTGTTTATTTCGCTTTATGCCATTCCCTCAAATACAAATATTAAACTATCTGTATGAAAACAGCTATATTTTTGAAAAGGGGGAGCACCTTAAAATCCTTTCCCTATTTATTAGTGTAGGCCATTAGTGCTTATATCATAAAAATTATTGAATATTAATTGTCAAGTTCATTAATATTGTTTATAGTCAACAGAATCTTGGTTATATTAATCAGTTATCGATTCATATTCATCCATTGATCCCAATCAACCCCTTGATCATTGACCTCAGGGGTCAATGCTGACCTCGTTGGGAACCCCTAGTACAGATGAAGAGGTTGTGGCAGTAACAGTTTTTCAGTATCAATGAATAGCTGCGGATTGCACACTTTCTCCTAAATAAAGATGTACAAATAGCAGGATCTTTCCTGTAGCTGCTGTGAATCATTCTGCTACTGCTCCAAGCCCTTCAACTGCGTTTAAAAATGCAGTAAAATGTTTAAAATTCAGTTACAGGAATAATTTATAGTACATTGTCAAAACTTAGACAAAACATTGCAATTGGTTTTAGGAATGTTCTTAAGTTAATAATTTCCATTTTCAGGGAGTGAAAAGAAATTTATAATGCTCATCCACGTTCATCTTCCAAAACAGTCATGTGGCATTACATGAATGTACAATGACAGTAAATGTGAAAAGGTACATTTATGTGCAATTTATACCAGAGGTTCCTAACCAATATGATGTGATACATCTTGTAAGTCTTTCATGTATACAATTTCTTTAGAGGTTAATTGCACCCAGCACTTATTAACAATTTTTGTAGCCATAAATTCTATTTAAGTGTCTTAATTTCGATACTAAATTGTGGTTAAGAAAAAGTTTGTGACTTGCTTCTGGTCACACACTTACACTGTTCAGGAAGATTGATGTGAAATAACTTATGTTTTGGTCTGTCATTGGTAACCTGCATTTTAAACCACTGATGTGATATGCAAACCATCCATATTTCAAAATTTTTAGATGCAAATGAAAAGGAAGAAATATTGTACAAATTCACCACTCTTAATATACAGAGGAAACATAAAAAGTGGTTTGAAATCATAGTGAGAAGCAAAAACTCTATACTATTTAATTCAAATTTGTTATTGGAATTATTGTTAAATAGAGATAAATTGTATTTATGAAACAATTTTTTTTGGATTGAATAAAATATTCTCAATAATTTACATTCCCATTAAAATAAAGAAAATGTAATTTTGTAAATAACTCAAAATTGCAAAATTAAGAATTCCAGCAATCATGGTAAGATAAGTGAAGTTAAAAAAATGCTTTAATAGATGATTGCTAAGAATAATGTTCAATTTCACGATTATATTCTGATCTAGCTTGAGGTAGGAAGGCAGCCACTCATGCTATTCAATGCAAGTAAATTGAACTAAAACACATTCTGCTTTTGTTGGAACTATCAAAAATAGTTTAAATGGGAAAAGATATCTTCTGCATTATTTGCCAATGGACAAACAAAAGTAAGGACCATTCCCATATAGTGTGAGTTTTTGCAACAGAAAAAGTCGTTTATAATGCTGGTAACAAAAAAAAATTTTTTTAAACATGCCGTTATTTGCCTATAAGTATCCAAAAATAAGAACCATTCTCATGCAGTCTGATTTTTTAAAAATCTAAAGTTTAGTTTATCAGTAAGTTAAATCGGCAAGGCAAGGTTGAATGTCACATGAATAGCTGCTGGTGTAAAAGTAACGTGACTGGCGTATTGACTCGTAGGACTCAGAGAATGAAATCCAGCGCGGAGAGAACATTTTTGCTGGTTGGAAACACTTTTGAAGGTTCATGAAGCTTTGTAATATTATTTAACCGTTACAAACAAAGCGAGAAAGTACGTGCTGTTGCAGCACCACTAAGCGGTCAAAACGTCCGTCCCTGAAAAACACTAGACCTTGTAAGATTTTTCTGAACGAATATTCTTCAGTCGATCTGGTCCGACTGGAAGTCCTGCTATTTTGAAAAGAATTCTTTGAATTTTGGGAGTACTTAACATGAAGCCCGGGGTAGAGTTTCGGAATGCTTATTTAAAACTTATGAAAATGCCTTCTAAAAATCGATAACTCACATTTTCAATTCTTTTTTATTAACATGGATGATTCCAGACAGTTTCAAAACAGCAGAGACTAAGCCAAGTTTTGAAAAAGGCAACAAAAATGAAGTTCAAAATTATCGGTCAATTTCTTTTTTGCAAGTTTCCTCAAAAAAATATAAACTTTTTACCAGAAAAGCAATGCGTTTGCAGATCCGTAACTTTGATTTAGAAAATTAAAATCTCGGAAACTGTCATTTTTACTTTCTCGCCTTACTATAGCAAGTCCATAGTGTACTCATAAAGAGAAAGTATTGTAATCGTACGGTATTGAGATGGGTGATTTTTCGACAAAAAAAAATCTTATTGTCGGGCCCCGGTAAAGAAAAAGAGGAAATAACGTGTTTCCATGTGCAGTAAATTACGAATACTTTCTCTAACCCGTTGTGTACGTAGCCAGAATGTCCGTATGTGGGACCGTGACTCGTATCCTTGCTCGCACCGGGAGCGGTGGCTCAGTGCATCAACTGATGTCACTGCAGCGCCTTTGACCGGGAGGTCCTAGGTTCCCACTCCCCACGGCGGCAGGATTTTCGACACTAGCTTTTCAGCTAGGTCGAATTCAGTCGCTGTCTGGAGGAGAATTCTAGCGGCCGGCTGCTCTGATCGGTAGTTTTCCGTGATTTCTCCGATCAACACCAGGCGAATGCCGGAACAGTACCCTACCAAACGGGCCACGGACCGCACGTGATCTTTCCTTCCTCTTCCTTGTCCTATCCTCTCCCCTTACGCACACACTTACACTAACATGCACTACACTAGCACATATTCCGGGAGATCGATCGGGAACCTCGAGCTTGTCCCGGTTGGAGCGGTGCCCGCTGGTGGGAGAGTCCTGGTGAGGGGGAAACCCCACTAGCCGACGGTAGGTCGGCGCCGGATCTCGCGGGGGAAGATCACCGCCATTTCCCGAGAAAAAACACGCACTACAGTCACGGGACTAATGACCAAAGCCGTTGAAGCGCCCGGAAACACGAAAAAATCAACCTATCACCATCCTTGCTCCCCTTGTGGCGTCCAGCGGGGAGAGGAGGGGCAATGACGGCGCGGCCTCACGGGCCCCGAAGTTCAGCGTAAGACCTGGTCCAAGCCGTTGAGCGGAGGCAGGCTGGAAGTGTACTGGGGTACGCAGAGCTGATCTTCCGTCAGAAAGCAGGTCGCACAGCGAACGTAGCTAACACAATTACCTACAAGCATCCAGCGTCAAGGTGGCCTTCGAGTATGTACGGACGCCTCAACGCGTAGGAAGAAATAATAGGTCAGACTATTACAAATATGTCCGCTGACCCCGGAGGAATAACGAAGAATTTCAGGAAATTCGAGACGCAGATAACGCGCCATTGCATGACGACCAAGCGAAAGCAAATGCGTTTTACGAGTATTTTGTATCGGTATTCAAACCAAAACGGGCGCAGGAGCAAGTTCATTATTTTCCAATAGAAAACCAGTTCAAGCTTCATGAATGGGAACTCCGCAAACGTATTTATTTATTTGCGTCAAAAAAACAGTTAAAAACTGCGTATGACGTGCTATGGGGAAAAGTGAATTGTGTGCACATTTTCAAAATTCTGCGATCTCTACACCAAGTCATATACTACTTAAATTTTGAATTTTTGAAAGGGAGAAAAAAAAACTCTCATGTAATAAAACCTATTTTCAAGGATAAACAAGCAATAAATTTTGAATTTTGAAAGGGAGAAAAAAAAACAAAAAACTCCCATGTAATAAAATCCATTTTCAAAGATAAATAAGCAATAAATTTTGAATTTTGAAAGGGAGAAAAAAACAACAAAAAAACTCCCATGTAATAAAATCTATTTTCGAAGAAAATAAGCAATAAATTTTGGCTCTTATTACTTCCTGCCGCGACAACATGGAAACGATAATTTGAATAAATGTATTTCCACTGAATTCTAGAAGACGTGCACAGAAATGAAGTTACATTTATGTCCAGAAGCAAAACAAGGGGCCATCTCAGCATTTGCTCAATGGATCAGGGAAACTGGACGAAAAACCTGATCGAGATGGGGGTCATTGACCCGGAAGCTGTAGTACAATAGTTGTTACAGGTTGTTTATACCGTACCTGTTGTATAAAATCACTGGAAAATGGTAAATCACGCGGACCAGACGACATCTCGACAGATTTTATTAAACTCGGTGGGGAGGCAGTATTGCCGTATTTGTTAAGATTATTCAATGTTTCTATTAATAATACAAGTTTACCAGACGATTGGAAGACAGCTACAGTGGTCCCAATTTTCAAAAAAGGTGATAAAACGAAAGTTTGTAATTATAGACCAGTATCTCTCACATCAGTAGTATGCAAAATAATGGAGCATTTAATAGCCGGGTACATTCGCCGCGAATGGGGAAAAAGCGAACTGGATTTTTCACGGACAGCATGGGTTTAGAAGTAAATATTCGTGCGAAAGCCAAATCGTTTCTCTTTTCAAGATCTAGCTGACGAAGTTGACGCGGGTGGGAGGGTGGATGCAATCGTAATCGACTTTGCGAAAGCATTCGACGTAGTACCGCATAATCTACTTATCAGAAAATTATTAACTTCAGGAATTGATGCTAGAGTGGTGAAGTGGGTAAGCGAATTTCTTAGAGACAGGAAACAAAATGTTCGAATTGGCACTCAGTTTTCGACTACGGGTATTGTTACTTCAGGGATTCCACAGGGAAGTGTTTTAGGGCCATTACTTTTCTTAGCGTACGTAAATGATCTCCATGTTAACATACAATCAAATGTGAGATTATTTGCAGACGATTGTGTTATATACCGAAAAATCAAAAGTAGCGCTGACGAACAAATATTACAGCAGGATTTAGAACATTTACGTGATTGGGCTGAAAAAAATGAGATGGGAATTAACGGATCGAAAAGCAAAACAACGTTCGGGCGGGGACGAAATTATCGGAAGGAATCGGACTATCGTTTAGGTGAGGTCGTCATCCCAAGAGTCGCATCATGCTAGTACTTAGGCATTCATATAGATAGTAAATTAGGGTGGGAGAAGCATATAAATCAGGTAGTAAGAAACACGTGGAAGTCCTTGCATTCTGTAATGTGAATTCTAAAGAAAAGTTGTGCAAACGCAAAAGAATTAGCATATTTTTCGCTGGTTCGCCCTCTCATGGAATACGGAGTGGCATGATGGGATCCATACAGAAAGTCGCACCGGAAAAATCTAGATAGAATACAAAGGAAAGCGAATAAGTTTACCTATAGAACTAACGCAATGAAAAAGGCACGGGAACCTCTAGAAACGAGAAAAACAAGGGCGAGGCTTTGCGCTCTTTATAAATCGTACGTAGGTCAACCAGCTTGGAAGGAAATTCAGGTTAGACTAGAAAAAACCAATTACTTCGACCAAAGCGATCACACTCACAAAATTCAAACAAGGAAACAAAATTCAGATCTTGGGAAATTTTCCTTTTGTAACAGAACAATTAAAGATTGGAACAGTTTACCCGCAACAATTTTCAAAGCTTTACCTCTAAGTGTCCGAAGCTTTAGAAATAAGTTAGAGCAATTCGAGAGTAATAGACATTAAATGAGTAAGTGCTGATCAGTGTAATTCAAAGCAAAAACAGTGTAGTGTAGTGTAGTGCAGTTAATTATTTAATTTTCGAAAAATCGTAGTTTTTAAGGAGCAAGAGACCTGCGCCATTCCCTTAAACGATCTTTACACTATCCACCCAAAAAATAAAAATAAAAAACTATGGAGCTATATTTTTGAAAATTGGGAAAACGTCCCAGGGGTACATGTAAGGTACCTCCAAAATTAAAATATCGGTTTCAAATTCAAGGGGCCATGACATCAGCCAGAGCGATTGGGGAATGTCAGTTTTGGAGAAAATCGGCTGAATGGTTTAGCCGCTAGCGTTATTCACAGACAGACGGACACACATTTTACCGTCAATCGATTTTTCGGCTTCAAGGATCCACTAAACATGGATTCGGGCTACAACAAGTGTTGGAGGATTTTTCTAAATTTAGCTTCTGAATTTAACCACTTTTTCGTTGCAAGGGCCCTGTAACAGTTTTTCTGCCGAAAATTTGCTGTTTTTTTCGCGAAGCATTACATAATTTTCTCGCTACCGCGGTGGCGGTAGCCAGAAAGTAAAAATTACTAAAGAAATCAAACACATATGATGTGATTAAATATTGAGTTTGAATTAAAACTCGAATTAATAAAAAATGTAATGTGGTCCCTAATAACTATCTTCGTACATTGTGGCTTTAAACTTGAAAAAAGTCTCCATCTCAATGTAGTACAAGAGGATAAAAAAATTGAAACTTTTGAAATTTTTGAAACATTCAGAGATAACAGTGAAAAACGGACCTACGTCGTCTTTATAAGAGTATTTTACTCTATTCTTACAAGAAATTTAAAGAAACAACTCGGAGCTATTTTCTAGAAAAAATAAAAGTTTGCTTGTGAAGTACTCCCAAAATTTAAAGATTTTTTTCAAATTCGTAGGGATTGAGTCGGGACAGGTTGATCAAGGAATATTCATTTTGGAAAAAACTAGTTTAGGCACTAGAGTTTTCCACAGATGGTAAGAGGTTTTTGAGAGAAAACAATGTTCGGTATCAGGGGACCCAAGGACGTGTTTTTCCTTTAAAATCTGGAAATGGATTTTTTACAATACAAACATTACTATTATACTATTTTATTTCTCGGTTTAGACGTAGTATACGGGAAAGGAAAAACAATAAATCGCGCAGCTTATACTGAACTTCCAAGGACGAACTGAGAACGTGGTTCGTTGTTCCGCTAAACTATGCACATGGAGAAGAGTTCTGGTAATAACTAGAATTAAGTTTTTCACAAATAAAACAACCAAATGATCTAAACATTGTGTATACAGCTGAAAAACGCAATTTTCTTTTAAAAGGTATTCCTAGCAGTGATAAACGCGACGGAGAAAAACTAATCTATTAGGTCGTTGTTTACATTTATTCCCTGGTTCTACTAGAGTCAACAAGCGCCAATTGCGTGATACGAACGAGCACTCCTGTTCCTGAATAATGAAACTCCATCCCGAGAGGCGTTAGAGGCGGTGTAAATCTTTTCGTTCAGCTAAAAAGTGTTTTCCTCTGGTTTGCGCTCGTCCCGTTGTTCCGCCGCATTCTCCCATTGGCGCGCATGCGCTATCGGCAGCGACGAGCCATTTCGACACAGCACGGGGTGATCTCACCGCCCGCTGGCGCCTAACGAGCCAAGACGGATAAGGTGAGCTGCCAGCGGCTTCCGCTCGCCGCCCAGTGACGAGCGCTTCTTCGCGGAAACCGCCCCCCCCCCGCGCGCAAGTCTCACTGGCATCCTGCAAGGACGGATACGGCACTACAAGCCCCTCCGGGAGGCAAACGGGCACCGCTCCATCCGCGTGGAAGGGCTTCCTGCCCTGGCCCGGCCCCCAGCATCTACACAACTACAGTTAGCGGGGCATGCGGGATGTAGGAGACCGAGCATTTTAAACCAATAGTCCAGTCGGCAAGTACATTTTACCCGGGAAAAGAGCGTAAATAGAGAGTTTTTGCAAGATGGAAAATCAATTGCAGTACGTAAACATTATCGTCAAAAGGAAATGACGTATCTTCAGAAAAATGAGTTTTTGCATGTCGAACAATCGAACACGTACGTTAAAACTAAGAACTAATTGCAACTCAATACCTTTAACAGGGTCTAAAAGCTTTTAGACCCTAAAAATCTGTGTATCTCTGACTATTTTAGCTTTTATTAGGATTACACGATAGTAAATACATAATAATACATGAAATCTCTTTGTATCATATGAATATGTAATATTTATCTTAAAGAAAACTATGGTTCCAGATAACCCCCTATTTTAGGAATGGGAAATGTTTGGCTGTGATAACGTCCAATGGATAAATAATAAATTTTTCATGACAATCAATGTAGCCTCACTATATACATAAACTCCAAATCCTCAGTTACATTAGTTTATTCCTGACATATTTGAATTAACTTGAGAAAAAATAACCATTAAGTTCCTGCCATATTATATTGGTAGTATGGATATTGTATTTTTCATTACTTCCATGCTCATTGTGTGTTAGGGTTGAATTCGTGTTTAGTGATGGCGGCGAAAACTACGTTGTGTGTTTGTCGTAGACAACAAAACAGGGAGACTGACGGGACCCGACAATCGAAATCCCGCCATTTGATACCGGCGCATGCGCAGTACAATCCTCCCCAGAATTCTGTTACGTCTTCCAAATCCACTTCAAAAACTCTCTAATACCGTTTTCTATGTCCGAACATTAATCGCTACTTAAAGGTTTTCTGATTTCTATTTATCACATCTGTTATTAGTCGTCATCATAAGTAATTTTCCCATCCATGCCATTTCGTTTGGGGTAATGTGAACTTCAACCGGCCAGTGTGAAGAGTGCTTCCAAACGCTTCCTACAACAAGCATTATCCCCTCATTTTTTATAACAAAAACATTACCCAGCTAATTCAGGAATTAGCGAGAATCGCACCTTGTCCGCGTCACACTGCGAGGGCGAAGTCCACATTCGCCACTCACTTGTACTTGTCATGTGTTTATGGGTAATTATGTATCACTAGAATCTATTGAACGCCCTGCCCGTCTCGCTCACTGCACTCAATGAGCATACACGCGCTACGTGTATTGCGGGTTGCATTATTCTCTCCCTCCGCATCCCCGCCTCTAGGGGTGTCTTACTCCCACAGTATTATTTTCCCCATTGAAATTCTCGAGGAATAATGAATACCAAGCTCTGTTAAAATGAAATTGTTCCAGTGCTGAAGAGAATCTGGAACGGCTATATCTGGAATCTGGAATGGCTATATTTTTCTCCATATATTTTTCTGGGCCTAATGCTGGGTCTTTTTTCCGATGAGTTAATATTCTACATTTCGCGAACGTTTTTTCAAATTTAATTTCGCTAATCGCAGGAGTAGTCAAGGACTATATTATTCCATAGGCAGTTCTATCAAATCATATTATTCGCCAATTTGTCGAAGGGAAATATTATATTAGACATCAAAGTTCTAGTTATCGAATATTATCAAGAACTTTCATTTTTGTGTCTTATTTATGTAATGTATAATAATACCCACAATAAAGAGAGTTCCAGTATCGATTCCAGATCTCACGAAAACGCGCGGATGATGGCTCTCTCAACCGGCAAGAAACATTCGCAGCCTATGCGAAATGTTCGCGGCGCGTGGTGACTTATGAGTAGAGACCGGAAAAATATGTACATAAATATGCAATTAAAACAGTAAGAATATGTAATAAGTATGTAAAATCGGATATAACATGTAATATTAAAAATATTATTGAATACATTTACATAAAACAAAATTACATTTATAACAAATTTCCCAAACATATTATTGAATACATTTACATAAAACAAAATTACATTTATAACAAATTTCCCAAACATATTTTTAAAATAATACAAACGTTTTAAAAATTATTTGGAGAACATAAGTTGATGCTCACTCTGCACCATATAATTTTTCCGTCAGCAGTAAAAACTTCATCCATTGCTATCCAGGACTGTACTTTAGCAGCTTGACTAAACGTAACAGAAGCAAGGCATCCTACAAACTGCGACCAGCAAATGATGGTTGCAGCGTGCAGCATTCTCATAGAAGTGTTACATGTCGGCGATCGCCAAAGTTTCTCTAAAATTAAGGTTAAAGGTCACGGAACGCGATATCAGTGATACTTATCACGCCTAAAGGTGAAAATGATCTCAATCACTGACGCGCACTTCCTGTCACTGAGAAAACTGAAGCAGGCGTGCCGGCCTAGGAGAACATCCGATCGCGTATTCACGTAGCATACCGCGAGGAGACAGCACGTCGTAATAGAGTAGAAAAAAATGCTGATTTTTTTAAATATCTCTTTTCATATAAAAAATGTAAGAAAATTGATAGAATGAAAAAAAACATTTTTTTGAAAATAGCAAAATATATAAAATATGTAATACAGAACTAAATATGTAAAATTATGTAACGAAAAAATTCGATATTGTGTTATTACGGCGATGATTCGCTAAGGTACAATTTTGAGAACGGCAAGTAGAAAAACAAAAAATGTGCAATTCCATAAAAATCCGGTCTCTATATTATGAGCGCTTTCAGACCTGCGCGGCAAGCGAGCGTCGAGGCAGCCAAATCGCGATTCCTTTCGCTCCCGCTCGAAATCCGCGGAGGAACCCACGATGAAGACGCGTGAGGAGTATTTCCACCTCCCAGTGTATATGATACGGCTGAACCAGAAAAAATACTTTTAATTGTGTTCAGGCATTTAATCCCTTTACGGAATGTCCGGAGAGAAAACGGCGCAATTTCCAAAATAAGCTCATAAGACAATTTTAAGAATATTTTGTCTAAGAAACTGCTTGGATATTCCGAATGGCTTGATGCGCGATAAGCACTCAAAAGTTGATTGGAAAACTACTTGCATTGCAGAAATATAAACACTCAACATCAACAACACACACATAAAATAAAAATATTAACCAGAAATAAAAACGCAGTAAATTGTGTAAATTGGTGCTTTTTATTTGTGTTAATTTTTCTTTCTGTCTTAATTGTTCTGTTAATTTAGTGTAAACAATTTCTTTTTTTTTAATTTTTTTTGCTCTTTTTAGTAATAAATTATATTAATACAATTATTATTGCAATCATTATTCGCATTCATGGAATATATATGTTTTTACATAGCTAAGTGTTAGGTTTTGTGTCTACTTCGTCTACGAAGGGATTCAAAATTTTATCAAAAGAGTCCTAGTTACTCTGTAGTAAATATAACAGCGTTTATCGGCTTTAGATGTTGCGGCATCAAGGTATGAAATTCTCAGACCTTTTTTCTTCCTATGTTAATGTTATGAATCCATTTTATCGATTTCCTAAAGCTTTATGAATAGTTTGATGGCAAATCGTAGATGTCGGTAAAAGCAACGTACCGTACGTTTGATTAGAAAATGTACTAACAGGGTATTTTCTTTCTCGTACAAGAACAATGGGCAACCGCCTTTTCTTTATCGGATAGGGAAAAAATCGTCACCACTCGCCGAGTCAGGCGCGAAGCCGCGTGGCCGCTGCGATTGCTTCGAGTTGCTCCGTGGGACCCTGAGGAGGCGGTCCAGGCGAGTCCGTCCTTCGAAGTGTTCAAACCATTTGATATTTCTGCGACCTGTTATTTCATCTAATAACCCCAACCATTTCTTAATTACTTCTCGTTTGATCAACCACGAGCTGTAGCGCAGTGAGGTTCTCCGAGGCTGCAGTGTAGAAAGTCCACATGCGACCCTAAATATGCTTGATACACGTCAAATCACGAGTTTTATACTCACTTTGTATGGAAAGATTTGATATGCCCATCTTCCACCAGCGGAGCACCGCCCCAGCCGGGAAAAGCTCTAAGCTCTCGACATTTGTGGTCGTGTGGAGCATGTAAGTGTGTGAAAGTAAGGGGGCGAGGAAAGATCGAGGAAGAGGAAGGAAAGATCGCGCGCGGTCCGTGGCCCGTTTGTTATGGTACTGCTCCGGCATTCAACTGGTGTTGATCGGAGAAACCACGAAAAACTACCAATCAAAACTGCCGGCTGCTTCAATTCTCGTCCAGACAACGGCTGAATTTCACGAATATCTAACTAGTTTTTAAAATCCTACCATTTTCGTTAAAACCCTAACACCTCTCGGTCAGAGGCACTGCAGTGGCATCAACTGACGCCCTGTGCAACCTCCCCTGGCGCAAGCTTAAGAGTTTTACGCCAAGATTTGCATATAAGGAAGTAAGAATACTTATCTCGGAAAACCACGGTCTAAGAATTTTTACCCCTTGTTAAAAACTCTCCAGTTCCAAGATGTATATATTTGGCATTTTGGGTCGTTTGTCCGATGTCGCCAGCTACGTAAATGGTGTCCCCTACGCCTGGGTCTAATTTAGTTCCCTCTCTTGGGGATGAAGAGAGACATGAGACAAACATGACGTATCGCCATAACTAGCAAACACCGCCTGCCTGAGCCTTTCTCCGCCAACCAGCTACAGAAACTGAAGTGATTTTAAACGAAAGCTGCAACTCTATTTTTGTCTCGATCCGAAATCGAAAAGGGGGACCGCACCATAGGAAACTACTTCGCTACCCATGAGCCATGCCAGAGGCTTTCAGGAAGTTTAGTAAAAAACATTTGCATACGAGGCAGTAAGAATACAACTAGCGAGGAAAACCAGGGAACCCCTGACAAAAGGCATTTCTGCGTGCGGCATCGACGCGTCGACGGCGCAGCTGAGCGCGTGGATAGCCCCAACAACGTACTCCGATTTATTTAACGTGGCGTCTCAAGGCCACGATCTGGACGAGGAGGGAGACAGTTTCATCCAGCCGGGAGCTTCGTTACGATTTAAATCTTTGCCTTGGAGCTACCGATTGGATGACAAATGAGCACCTCTGCTTCTAGCTCACGACCTTGAGGCGCCACGTTAAATAAATCTAGGTGTAGCTGAAGTTCGCCCACCGATGTGGTTTGGTTTCTTCGTGTTTCCGGGCGCAACTGCTTTGGTCATTAGTCCCGTTAGTGTAGTGCATGTTTTTTCTCGGGAGATGGCGTTGGTCTTCTCCCGCTGGATGGCGAGATCCGGTGCCAACCTACCGTCGGCTAGTGGGGTTTCCCCCTAACCAGGACGTTCACACCAGCGGGGCACCGCCCCAGTCGGGACAAGCTGTAACCTCCCGATCGGTCTCCCGGAATATGTGGTAGTGTAGTGCATGTGAGTGTAAGTGTGTGTAAGGGGGAGAGGATAGGACAAGGAAAAGCAAGGACAGATCGCGCGCGGTCCGTGGCCCGTTTGGTAGGGTACTGCTCCGGCATTCGCCTGGTGCTGATCGGAGAAACCACGGAAAACTACCGATCAGAGCAGCCGGCCGCTAGAATTCGACCTAGCTGAAAAGCCAGTGTCGAAAATCCTGCCGCCGTGGGGAGTGGGAACCTAGGACCTCCCGGTCAGAGGCGCTGCAGTGACGTCAGTTGATGCACTGAGCCACCGCTCCCGGTTCCCACCGACGTGGAAGAGGAGGCGGCGGTGGCTTCTGCTGACGAGGAAAGAGCCGCCTCGCGTGCGAGGCCGCGCGTCGGGTCGCGCTCCGCCGGCGAGGGGGCGGGGCGGGGCGGGGCGGGCGCTGCCGAGACACACGCCTCGCGAAACAGGTGCCGTTCGCAGCGCTTTTCACGCCCACGCTTGCCGGCAAGCCAAATAAGCAGTTGCTTAGGGGCCCTCCTCTATACAGGGGGATTCGCATCCCAAAAATATTATAAAATTGTCGCAAAAATGGCATCAAATGTTGGGATCTGTAAAGTGACATTATTAATCAAACAGTCTACTGTTCTAAAAGATATATTCGATCTTGTTTTGTCTTGAAATTGAAAATTCATTTTTGTTTTAGAAACGTGATAGAACAATCATTGTACCTTAGCTGCAAATGCGTTGTTAAGGTATCAAAATAGTCGGTTAGCATTTCGTGGCAGAGCAAATTAGATAAATGCTTGTGACGTCGACTGGCGTATTCTAACAGCATCCAGTGATACCGGTTCCTTACATGGAACAATTATTTTGTCAGCACATGCAAGCATAAGAGTGTTTGCCAACAATAAACATCTCAAGGACGATATTATGTGACACATATCTCGCCGCACACCCACATCCCTCACATAATCTCCACGAGGCCCATGCCATGTCACATGACCCTCTAGGCCCTGTGCGCTTGCACAGCGGTATTTGTTTAAGGTGCATACATTACGTGACCAGCAAAGACTGTCATTCACGCACTGATACTCAAATGATGGAGGAATGTAACATTCCGCATTCCCCAGGCTCGAATGGCAAGCACGAGCTCCGGGCTATGCGATGCTCTGCGGACTCGCGACTCAACAATGCGAACGACGCCCTCGTGAGAATTTTCGTTTCTTGGAAACTTCTAAGGCGCTTGTCCGGACAGTGCCTGGGCCTGGTAGCAAATATATAATTGGCTTGTTCTGTGTCTCAAATGTAAAATATTACTTCACCTGTATTTTACTCTGCAATTAGGTTCGCGTATTTTGGAAAAAGATAACTCTCTCTCCTTGGCGTGATACTTGAAAATGCGCGAGCTTAGCCTGCATTTGTGTCATGTAGAGCTTATAATTGTTTATTAAAGGGTAGGTGTCAAATTTAAGTAGAGTGCGAAGTAGTATTATAACATGTCCCGTCAGCTTCGGAGCGGACCAACCATTTGCTTTACACCAGCCTCTCACTCCAACTTAATTACAGGCCATTAGCACCTCACCACGGCAACCTTGCCAAAACACAGGTGCTCATTGAAACACTTAGTATTGATATGTATTGCAAACAGCATGCAATATTCACTGGACCCCAAGCCACTTGTTACTGTTCTTTCAGACTTTCCTACTATACGGTTAAAGCGTCATTCACACCGGTGGTTCCCTAATAGAGTAAGGCATTTTACTCCCATAAGGATGCCATTCCTAGGAAGTGCCTACGACAGTGCTCACGCGTTGAAATTGCCCGTCCCGCCCACGCACACCTTGGGCGAGCGCAGGCTGCGACCTCCGAGCGGCACGGCGCTGTTGCGTCATCTGCTCGCTGCCCAAACGCCGAGGCGAAGGCCGGCGCTCGCACCTGGGATTACCCCGTGCGCGCGAGCCGCTGCCGGTCGCGGGGCAGAGGCGAAACCCACTGACCAGCTCACACGTCGCCGTCACGCGACAGCGAGTCGAATAGTGGCGAGCAAAGTCCAAAGAACCGAAGTGCACGAGCGGATTCAGTCGCTCATTGGGAGGGAGCTTCGTTTTCGTTAAATGATTGTCATGCGTGTTCATATATTTTAGATTACATAAACAAATGATACTGTCAGAGATTTTTTATGTTTAAACGTTACATAATAAACACATTTACATCCTTTTTTTGCCAAATTAACGAGGAAGGTAAGAATCGAAAATAAAACTATTCAACTACAGGATGCATATCTCAAGTATAATTTTATACTCAAACTACCATTAAAGCAGTAGCAAATGATGCATCATTGTAGTATTCCACTTTTTTTCATTGCATTGAGTATTCTATTCCATTTCCATTGCAAATGAGGAAAAATCCATTTAAAAATTAAGGATAAATAAATTTCTCATTATATAAAAATATTATGACCAATATGCATGCAACAAGCATGTCACTTGCCCGATGATTCCGCGTTGTTGACGAAACCTCCATTTCCTTGTCGCGAACCTCTTAGAAGTTATGAGGGTGGGGACCCGGAATACTGGTGTTATATAAATGAATATAAATAATAAATGAAGATTCGGATTCAGCGCGTTGAAATACATAGAGAAACATGAGTCAAGTATTTGGGTCTGACAGCAAGCCCTGAAAACAAAAAATATAATTTCGTAGTGATTTTTCGCGATTTAAAAAAAATGGAGGGAGCAATTCTGGCTTCAGATTCGGATTTCGCGTGCCGAAATACTCAAGCCTTTGGGTCTGACTACATTTTATGTGTGCCTGTGTAATAATAATAATAATAATAATAATAATAATAATAATAATAATAATAATAATAAGCTAAAAGAGAGAATCTAAGCACGGGCTCAATACATTAGGCGTTACCAAGGTAAAGTAGATTTCCGTGTACAGAATCGGTTGCTTGAAACAGATGCGAAGAGATTCTATTAGAATGATTGAAAAATCGAAGGGCAATGCTGTTCCTCCTGCCGTCAAAAGATTACGTCAAAACATTTTGGGCGGGAATCTGGGAAGAAAGCAGGTCCTACAACAAAAACGCATTTTGGCTCCAATCTCAAGTTGATGCTGCCGATGAACTTGTGGAAACAGTGAAACATGTTCACGAATTCTTGAAAGAGGACCTCTTCCATGTAATTAAGGACATGACAAGCTTGAAATCCCCCGGAATTGATAAGCTCAGCATAATTGGATTAAGAAATTAACAGCATTACACTGTCATCTAGCAAAGGTTATTAATCAAATGCTAGAAAACCCAAAGGAACTTGAGGAATGGCTCGCACGAAGCATCAGTTATCTGCTACCCAAAGCGGGAAAGAAGTTCTTTGGCGGAGAACTACAGGTCAATCACTTGTCTGCCACAAAGATATAACTGTAGCTATAGCTAACGACATGTACAGACACCTCGAGAAGAACCATGTTGTTAGTTCAACAGTATTGGATTCTTTTAATCTCACAAAAAGCCGTTCTTTACATTGAGTTTAAAAATGAGATGGCAAAAAACTCAGATGGCCTACGATGTTATACGGAGTAGATATGAACATAGAATTAAGATAGATTAATTTTTTATGAATTCTGGAATGTTGGTGTATTGTTAATTATGTATTAAGGTAATTGTAGAGAGAGGAAAAACAATAAACTGTGTAACTTACATGAAATAAATTTCCAGCCCTGATGAAAGACCATAAATGGCCCAAATGTCGACATCTAACCAAGAAAGAATGGAGAAGTCTTTCTCTACAACTGACCTAACCTCAAGAAAAATCTAATCCCATTCCTCGGAGAACAAGAAACACTGTAAAAATTTGTGTCTTGTGCTGAAGATAACTACGTACATCTGATGCGTACTTAAGAAGACCACACATACATGACATCATGCAGTTGATTCTTAATATTATTACAGTAAAAAGGGTTCTGTAGCTTCAATGTTCGTTCATTGTCATTTTGAATTTATTGACTACATCTGGGCTTTAACTTCCAGCAGTTGTTTTATGGAAGTGCAAGCCGACGAGTGGTAAGGGAATCTTTGCACGAGACACGTGCGCAACCATCCCGGTGTCCGGGAGACAAAATGGCATCACCAAATGTGCCATTTCATTATGGACAACAAAGTACACTAGCAAGGTATTTTTGCGCTAAACAACAATTAACTATGTACCATACGTTCTTAAGACAAGTTCCCAGGCGTTCGTTCGATCGTGTCGTTCACTGGGGTAACCAGAACGCATCCGCAATTCAGTGTTTTTTTTCATGTCGCAAACGGGGACTAGAACCTGCCACCGTCGCCAATGACCAGCAGGCGGTCAGTTGCCCCGCGTCTATAGAAGGCATGGAGGGCCTCGGGCCGGCAGAGTGGTCATGGCTACATAAGGGCCTGCGTGAGCCACCCCTCCCCCTCGCAGCCTACCGCCGTCGCCTTCGGCAGTTGTGTGCTAACAGATAAGCGCCAGAAAAGCAAATTAGTGGCGGTTAGGATATTGAGTACAATAAATGATTAGACGCCATAAGGAAAGATAAAATGCACACTCAGCTAAGAGAAAGGAGTACTTGAAGTGGCTTCTATTCCTCCGAGTATCGTGAAACAGCCATTTCTATATGTACGAGTATTACTTGTGCTGAAGCAGAAAGTGCAACATATCATATCCACATGATTACAAGAAGCGAGAAGAAGGTTACTTCGTATTTCAATCAACAAGCTAGCTACCGTTGTTCCGATTTTGAAGAGTGATGAGAGAAATGTTTTAACACATTGCTTGCTAATTAATTGCCTAATTAATTGGAATTAATTGTCACATATTTTCTTGGAAAATACAAGTGTGAGCTGGTATGACTACGAAGGATCGAATTTAACTTACGTGACGTCCGTTAAGCTGCAAAGTCACATTCCAAAAACATGTTCATTATAACAATAATTTTGTGCTATTTCTGTGCTTTTCAAATATACAACAATTACTTGACGTCACACTCGTGTTCTTCTACAAAATACGTGGCAATAAATTCCAAATTCGTGGCAAATTAGCAACATATCATTTGAGGTTTCCGACGAACGTTCCGTAACTTGTGTGTGTGTGTGTGTGTGTGTTTTTTTTTGTCGTCGCGACAAGCTAGCTCACACCCTATTTTACAATAAATCTATCCAGAAATAATTGAATATCTTAAAATAATTTTGGTTTACATTGGAACGAATTAATCGAATTACTGATACTACTTACTACTAAATACTTACGACTTCGTACAATATTGTTACCGATTGTGAGAGGTCGTGAGGGATCTTCTCCGGTAGCCTTGCCAATAAACTAACAGAACGCTTTCGTCGGCGACTTATAGAAAGCATAATTAGAACTAAAACAAAGCAGGTGACTTACCGATTAACTGGAAAATTAACACGCAACGAACGTCGACTTTTCGAATTCATAATTTAATCACACCTGAAACACGTCCGCATACTGGAGCGCTTTCAAAAACTGAGCATCCGCAGGATCAAAACGGAGTTCACATGCACTTCGCGCGAGGCTGCATCACATGCAGGCGAGGTTGCATCGGTAAATCCACCCAAAGAGCTTATCGGTAGCTCTCCCTGACCTTAGAACTCTCGTAATCAGTGAACGCGTCCTAGCCCTGTGTCGCCTTCCCGAAATGAGGAAGAACAAAATGACTCATTGGGAACGAAATACAAAATGAGGTGGAGACGCTGACTCCGGGTTCCCACTGCGGGCCGCATTCCCAGGGTCCCCGTCTCAAAGTGGCGCTTCCGAGAAAGTTTATTCTTTCGGCGGAATCTTTGGAATTGCTCGATTGCGCTCATCGTGCCGCGGTTGCGCCGCGATTTCTCCACCGCGCCAGGCGTCACCTGGAAATGTTCGTGTGTTTTTTAATATTTTTATTTTATTTAAAGTTATATCAACCTGTGGGGTTGTCAGGGACTACATTTCAATTTTTCATTTCATTGAATTATAGTACACACATTAAATCATATCATATGTTTGACTCTTTTAGTAATAAAATATTCTGGGCGATTTAGATTTTTTAAAAATCTGTGCATTGTGATTGTAAATCGGAATGAGATACTACGTAGTTTATCAGCGGTGTACTTCCAAAGAAGTTCTGGTCTACATTCGCCATGCAGGAAAACCGGATTGATGTAAAGCACTGGAGACAGATGAAATTACCAGCTCGCACAGTACCGTTAAAATTCTTATATGCAAATTTTCTAGTGCCATAAAGCACTTGCGAAACTTAATAGGAGTAGATTATACCCATCCCCTGAATTCTTGCTTTGATGTGTTGTCTCAATTATTCCACAATGTTTAAATGCAGGTGAAAATGTTATGAAGAATTTAAAATATTTGATTTCTGAAATAAGTGTATGGAAACAAGTGTACCGTGATATGAAAATATAATTTTGTAATAAAAAGAATAAAACTAAAGCGATCGGCATTCCATTCTACATACTCGTAATAACTTCAAACGTTTCTCGTGGTTGAGAGCCATAGCTGCGACTGCCCTGCGGATGCACCTTTGTGGGGATTACTAGGAGACCCTGGGCAACGTCACTTCAGATCAAACGCAGCACTGCACCCGAAATCGAATTTCTTTTTCGATATGCGAGCGTGTTAATTCAGGAGAATTCTCTCTCCACACCGCTCTGCCCGATCTCTAAACATTTGGCGCATGCATTATCATTCTTCTTCTTCTTCTTCTTCTTCTTCTTCTTCTTCTTCTTCTTCAATAATAATAATAATAATAATAATAATAATAATAATGTTATATAATTATGTTTTGTACTGTTCTTTATTCCAGTAAAGGGCTGACCAAAAATTACGTAACGCAAATTTGGAGTATTTTGAATTTCCCCTCACCCCTTAGCAACGCTACAGCATCGTGCGTTTGAATCCCCCCTAAATAATTATGCAACGCTTGCGAAAAGACTCCTCCCTTACCAAAATAAATAAAAATAAATTATAAAGAAGAAAGAAGAAAGAACGCGTTGTATTCATTTTGCGTTATGTATTAACGTTTGTGGTCGTTAAAGTAAGAATTTGTGGGCGATGCGCACTGCACCTACCAATTCGTTGGGGACACTTTTTGGATGTAGGAAGGAGGCGTAGGCGACAAACTCCCTGACAAGGCTCGCAAACCGCGTCGTGGATGACGCATGGGCGCCGAGTCTCTTACGTCAGTTACAGGGATTCTAGAATACACTATTGATCAGTTCTGAATTCGTAATTTAACTGATTCAATTAATCATTGATGAAAATTCATTTCCATTTATTGTTACATTTTACACATCATAACTTTTAATTTGTGTATATTTTTAATTTAATTCACTAATATTTTAAAGTTTTAGTATTTACGAATTATTTCAGTAAATGATGAAAAAATTTGAAAAGAGCACTTTGGAAAACGAGTATTTTAAGATTAATATTGTTCTCAATTACGTCTAGAATATAAAAAAACGAACACGTTGAGAACACAAATTTTCAACACTAAACTCATTGAATCAGGAATTGTGTATTTACGTGAAAACATTGACTTCAAATCAGAAAGATGGTAATATTTCGTCTTAATTACTTGTGAAAGAAGAAATTATTTTCTTGAAGAGGAACGAGTTGATGTGAGTAATGCCGTTTAGAAGGAAGACGTACGTTCTCACGCAACAGGTAACCTTAACATGAAAAACTTGCTGGATTGGTTTGTCCGACAGTTTGAAGGTCTCATTTTCTAGAAAGCGTAATGATTCATCATGAAATTTTAATAGTCTGACTCACGTAATTAGAAATTGTCTTTCATTTTCAAAAACAGTATATTCTAGTTAATTTAATTTTAATCATTGTACCTTGCCTTTTACCACCATACTTTTTACTGTACTTGTCCTTTGGTAAAAAATGCCATAGACACTGTCTCCTGTTCCAAATGTCCGTAGAAATACGGAGAATGCTACTTATGATAGTTTTAAATGTTCAAGTACAATGTCACACCGAAGTGGAGATTGGGTTTCATCTTTCTCATGATGTCGATGACTAATTCACAAGGAAATACATAACTAAATTTCTGGGAAAGTCGAAAACGAAAGTCATTCGCTCACTCAATTGAGAACGTTATAAATACCTAAAAGCCCACAAATAAAAATATGTCGTAAAATAAGTATTACTGAAAAATTCAATTTATAAAGAACACATCACGTCTGCTGTACTCTGTACCTACAGACCAGACCTTCGTCGAAAAGTCCTGATTGTCGTCTGTTCGGGTATAAAACATCTAATTTACAGCTATTCCCTGCTGCTGAATTACCTCTATTAAATTTGCCCAAGTGGAGCAATGGCAAGGGTACGTTCACTCTGCATGGAGCTGAAGGCTGCTACTTCCAACCCGCCTTGAAAACCACTCTCCGCCACGTAATTAGCCACGTCATATTAATCATTAATAAATGCAAAATTAAATTATATAAATGATGTAATAAAAAATGGCAAAACTTATTTTTTGTTCCCATAGGTCATGGACAAAACAAATATAAATTTAATAAATGTTCCTCAAATATGAAATCCAGTTATAATATGATAACATGCTTATGCCAAGTAACGATGCACCTAAATAACTTGAATGCTTGAATACGAAATCTCCAAATTCTAAACTCTCTTAGCCTCATGAGAACTAGTGGTGCGACAGCAGCATTTTCTTTCACTATTTGTAACAGCAACGCAATAGTATAATTCTAAATGAACTGCAGAACTGTTCCCAACCGTAAACAAAGTTAGACAGTATTTAAATACTTGTTTTTGACATACGTATTTTAAATACATTTTGTATTTGAAAAACTGCATTTTTGAGTTTATTTGTCATGTATTTTGGAGGTGTATTTGAATACATATATCAAATGTATTTGAAAAAAATAAATTACAACACTTTAAATACAGATGAAGAAGAAGTGGACGAGAATATTTTCTTTTTGTTTGATTCCGCTAGTAAATGCACCGCGTTGAAAACCAATAATAAAATTTTTATAAAATGAATACAATTTTTTTAATACGATAAATATAAATCATTAAAATGCTGGACAATTATCCAACAACAAAAAAACAGTCGTTTATCCGTGCCAGTTGAACGAATGTTTTCCTTATACATTCGTCAACAAGCTGTTTATTGACAGATGCTTTGTTTAAAAAATTAGTCCATTTACAAGGAAAGTCCGTTTCTTTGAGTTAGACATATTTTTATATCATTTTATATTTGAAATGTTTATACATATAGGTATATTACAGTTAGTTACTGTTTAGAATTTTATATGATTGAAATTACTAATTGATTGTAATTGTCAATTACAATATATGTAACAAAAAAGATATGTTAGAAAATTATTACATTTACTATTATTATTTTGAGTATTTGAAGTATTTTAAATACGTATGTTTTAGCAAATAAAAACGTAATGCATTTTGAGTATGTAAATACTTATTTACCAAGTATTTTGAGGAAGTATTTAAATACTCAATTTAAAGTATTTTGCACAACCCTGACCATAAAACTATTTTACGCCACGCTGGGATTCGAACTCGGGTTCTTAGGTTTTTACGTCACCCTTACAAACTCATTCCGACGCTATAAAAACAAGTTGAACATTTGCATTTGCAATTTTAAAAAATCAGAGATTTTTGTTGACATTATTTCAATATCTAATTTGAAATAAAAGATTCTATTAAGAACGAAATATCTGTATTCAATATTGTAGCTGTACGAAAACGTCGAAAAAATTTTGAGATTTCGAAAAAGTATTGAAATTTCGAAGAACTATTGAAATTTTGTCGAGAGTTCAATGAGAACGAGACATTTGAGATTAACCAAGTTTATGTAATTTGAAGTATGATTTTATTACAAACTATTTTAGGGTTAATGAAGGTAAAGAAAAGTTGGATAAATTGAATCATTGAAAATACTTTAAAATAATTTGTATTGTCTCAGAACAACTTGTCAATTTTTGGAAGAGGAACAAAAGTAAATGTAATTCTTAGTACGAAGACAAATTCCTTGAAGGTAATTGTCTAGGACACGTATAGGTAGCCAGAAATGTGCCGTATATGTGCCAGAAATTTGATAAGCATCTCCAGGTACTTAGTTATTTTTGCAGCGGTCACATATTCCGTTAATGATTGAGAAATTCTTTATTGGTTATTTAGGGCTTGTTTGCCTGATTATTGTGAGAGCATTGTTTGATCACAAGAGAAACAGGATATAAACACGGAAGGAAGTTGGCCGCGATATGTACCCGCCAACACAAGTGACGGGCACGCCCGTGTACCTGGTTAACCTTGACGGAAATCCGTCAACGATAAATTAATGCACAGTGTAGTACAAGAGCAGGCTGATATGTAATATCAAGACGATCAAAGTGGGTTCATTAGCATTCGTTTGATAAAAATGAATTAAAATATAAAAATAATAGGTATGGGCAATTCCAATACTACGTGGCTTTCAAGCGCATTCGATGAAGAAAAGTAAACTCAGTTTGAAAGTACGTCTCAAAACCGGGAAATCAAACGAAACATCACTTTTCCTAGATAATTTATGTTAATAAAAATGTACATAAAAATAAATATGTATAAATACGTATAAGTTTGTACGTAATGTGAAATTACAGTTCTCAAAATACATCAAAAAGTGCGACGGAAGCATCACATCCTGTACGTTACTAATTTAATTAGGCATCGGGTGAAAAGAAATTTCTAAATATTCGTTGAACATTTTCATAAGCACATTCTCATTACTGCTAAGTGAAAGAAATGATTTTTAAACAAATGAATGTTAGCAATAGAAAATATCTGTGGAATTAAATTGTTGAGATTGTAAAGAAGAAATAGATCATTTGAGAATTTTTATACATTTTTGGCACTTATTTCTCCTTCGGCGAAACAGTGTTGTGAGTTGTTTGCTTCGAATCTGACAAGATTACTGAACGTAAACTAGTGAAAAATATTACAATTATCATACAATTATTAAATGTGTAATAGCCTAGTGGTGCTACAGAATGGCACACACTTTCTCGAACTTGTTAGTTTCTTATTCTCTTCTGAAAGACTTCCACGGTTGCCCCTCGCGGTACCTACTCCCCCTCTGGGGTGCAGTGAAGAGCACCATTTCCCATCTCGAACATTGCGTAGACCTATCTCGGTCTTGTACCTTTACCTATTTGCTCATGGTATTCTTTGGCCCAACCTCCGCGCTTTCTGAACGTAGGATCATGTTCCTCAAATAAAAGCATAGATTACATCCAGTTGCCTGTTAGGGCAAGACATTCTGGAAGGATTAAGGCAACGATGTCATGCCGGAGGGTTTCGGAATGACCACGCTTCAACCGCCACGAAAACATTCATGTCTTATCTGGGTTTCGAACCCACAGCCTTGGTGTCCACGTACTTTGGCTTACTTGCCCCAAGACCCTGTCTCACGAGGCCGAATCACTCAACAGCTCTAATTGTAAGCATATTACGGATTGTAACATAGTATAAGTGGATAAAACCAGTACTATAACTAAGACTGGCCTTTCAACGCCTGCGAAGCCTTTAATGTGCTTTCTCACTTTGGATTTACAGATAGAGATAGCTAGGTGGATATAAATATATAGATAGAATATAGATAAAGATGCGTAGATACGATAGATATGCAAAAGGATAGATAGAAGGATACATAGAAAGTTACGTTATAATCGAAATCTTTCAAAATCCCATTCAGTGATGAACAATATTTTCGAATGAACTCTACGGAAAACGTTGTAGAACATAATATTTACAGATCGTATCAATTAACATAATGGTTTAATTTACCTTCTTGTAACATTTATATTAAAAACTAGTTTTGTCAAAAACACGAACCTTTTTTCACATTTTTTCAATTTTCAATTCAATAATAATAGAATTGAAACATGACTGCATGACTAGAATGTTATAAAAGAGCGAAATCCGGTACTATATGCACATTTTCATTGAAAATTTTGGAAAGGTTTTTGTAAAATTTGCTTTCCTGAAAATCCGCAGTTTAGGTTTTTCAAAAAATTAAAAAATCTTTTAATTAAAAAAAAAATTTAATTTTCAAGAAAAATCTTGTTTTTAATATCGTCCTGGTTTCACTCAAAATTACTCGAAAACTACAAATATTTTCAAAAAAATATACACACATGAAAAAAAGAACTAATTGTGTAGATCAAATTTCATTTAAGACAAAATCTCTATCTTCATTGATGTAGTTGTAAAAGGGGTCCAAAAAATTACCAGCTTTTGCAATTTTCGAAAATTCAGAGTTCGGACCTATGGCATCGTTATAGGTGTATTTCTCTCTATTCTTCCAAGATTTTTTTTTAAAAAAAGAGGAGCTATTTTTGCGAAAATGAAAATATTCCGGAGTTCTGTGTGAAGTAACCCTAAAATTTGAAGGATTATTTTCAAAATCTTACGACTTTCGAATCGGTCCAGATAGATCGATGGGAATATTCATTTTGACAAAATGCCTTCGAATGGTTTAGGCGTTAGAAATGTTCACAGACGGAGAGACGGACAGATGTCGTTTTATTTATTTATTTTTTTCGAAAAAAGTATTTTTCTGTATCAGAGGACCCCCAAAACGTGTATTTCCGTTACATTCTCGAAATCGCAGTTCGGCAGAATGACGTAACTTTCTCTACACTACGTATATTACTTCGTATATGCATACGTATACGAGAAAGTAGAAAGAAACAATATTCTCAAAATCGAGTTTTAAAAACCTGGAAATTGTTTACAATGATCTCAAATACAAAATTTAATTTGTATATATTTTATGTGTATAATAATTTATGAATTTAGTCTCCTGAAAGCGAACATCGATTACTCGGGTCATCTTTACACTGCATAATTCAATACTTTTTCGTTCAGCTAAAATTGTCCTGTTTTACATTTCCCAAATTCCTAAGCAATGGATTCTTGCTGGGTGAAAATGTATTACTAGAGCAACGAGGCTCTCTCCCGATAAATACAAAATATTTACACTTTCTCGCATTGCAGGAACGCCGACGAAAGATCCTTCATGTTTCACGTGTCCGCTTCTACGATCCGCGTACGAAAGAACATCAAAAACACAAAGTTGCCATGCACCTGATGACTCTCTTATTGAATGGGTTCATTCATAATTAACAAGCAACATTATTTTGTTCGTCAGTAAATCCGGGTAGAGATGGAAAAATATTCTCTTGTTAATTGTCCAATACCTTCGGCGTTAGGCGAGAATAATTGTTGCCCATGGGTTGAAAACCAAGATGTACCTGAAGCGTCATTTCTCAACATCTTATTTAATTTTTTTTTTTAGTAGCGTGTGATTAGTATTATTATTACGTTATAAAAGAAATAACTAATGATATAATTAAGTAATTAATTAACTAAGTAATTAACGACAGATCGAACTCATTGCCTTGGGCTTATTTGCTATTTTTTTTCTAAAAGTCGTGTTGTCGCGTTTGAAAGTCGCTAGCCTGACGCGCGAAGAAAGTGAGGGTTCGCTCACACGCCCGGCGCGTTCGCAGCGGCGCGCGGCACTCACGCCTTCTAACGGGACAGGTGGCGCGGCGGCGGCGGCGGTGTCGGTGGCGGCGGCGGCGGCGGCGCGGCGGTCGGGGCGCGCTTTGGCGTGGGCGTGGCCGGCGAGGGGAACCAGATGGAAGCCCTGCGCCCAGCGCCATCAGCGTCACGAGCCGCGCGGCGAGCGGAGCGGCCATCCCTGCGCGGCACGGCACGGCGACGGCGGAAGGCGAACTGCGCCGCACCGCACCGCGAAGGCCGCCGCCTCCTGCCGCCGTGCAAGGGAGGGGAGGGGAGGGGAGGCGCGCGCCACCTCCTCCGCCGCCGCCGCCGCGAGGACGTTGCCTCGGCCAAGGAAACGATCCCGCGAATACCGGTCTTCGCGATCAGTTGTTTTTCTTTCTTTTCTTTTGGAGAGAACAATACAAAGATCGCTGTTAATACACTTTACGTTCGTTATAGTTGCTTATATCTACTTACAATAATCTTAAAATACAACTTACATTACTACTAGGGTTGTAGAGGTATCTTTGTACAATATACTTTGGATCGAGATCTGAGAATTTATTTAGAAATGTATGGAAAAGAAATTTAGTTTTAATGCGGGTTCTGTGAGTTGGGTTATGGCACAGTCTTAGCGGGGTAGTTTGGGTACATTTGGTATGTTCACGATCAGTGGCGGTGTTTCTGTCGCTGATCTTTATCGAAGTCGTAATCATTTCCGACATTTGAGCAACGTGAAAAAGTGTGTTATTTCCAACTTATGTAAAACATAATTGGGGGAATAAGAGCCTTTTTTGAACTCATTCGCTAGCCAACTCCGCCAGATGTGTTCTCGGTGCAGACCTTCCGGCGATTTTGGCGCGCACTAAAACAATTGAATATCGCCAAAGTCGCTTCGCGAAATATATTCTTTTGCCATGCCTACCAAATGAGAGGGAGTAATACTTTAAATTGATAATGCTTTAATACATTATATTTAGATACTTTCATACTTACCAATAATACCTTTGATTGATTGGTGTTTCCGCGCATAACAACTGTCATGGGCAATAATCTCGTTAGTGTAGTGATGTTCGCCGTACGAATACTTCGCAAGAAGAGAAAGTGATGCGATCGTGCGTCGGAAGACGGCGAATGTTGTGTGTGGAGGTGGCGGTGTTCCTTTGCACTGCTTGGGGGTAAGATGCGGCGCCGATCCACGCGCCGACGCCTGCGGAGGATTTCCCCTCCAGATGACTTCCCCCAGAGGGGCATCGCCCCAGCCGGAAAAGTTCTATGCCGCCACGAACAATAATCTCGTTAGTGGATGGGGAAATCGGCGCCGCATCTTACCCCAAGCAGTGCAAAGGAACACCGCCACCTCCACACATAGCATTCGCCGTCTTCAGACGCACGATCACATCACTTTCTCTTCTTGCGAAGTATTCGTACGGCGAACATCACTTCACTAACGAGATTATTGCCCATGACAGTTGTTCTAAGCTTCCGACTGGTCTCCCGAGATGTGTAGTGTTGGCTCCTTTCTTAAAGTACTACGCAAGCAATCGCCTGGTCGGAAAAAGACGGAAAACTCGCATGAGGTCAGCCGGCCGCTAGGATTCTCCTTCAGACAGCGACTGAATTCGACCTATGTAACTGTGTGTCGAAAATCCGCCACGGTCGGGACTCCAGCCCTTGGACTTCCCAGTCAGAGTCGCTGTAGGAATAATTCTTCGGAAGTGTTATTTCAGTAAGTGGATACCCAAGTTAAGAATTCCTTTTCTTGATTTACAGTATAGCCCCGTTATCACGAACTCCAAGGGACAGAAATAATCGGTGTTCTTGTTTGGTATATCGGATTCTTCGGATAGCGTAAAGAAGGCTTAAATAATGAGACAGGATTACTTTCGTTGAAATCCGTGATTTTTCGAAAATTGCGAAATCTATTTTTCCGGCGTCTTTCTACAGCTTCAATATTGAAGAAAGAGATTTTTAATTAACGAAATCTGTGCTTCAAAGACATCTGTAAATAAGGTTAGGTACAATTTTTAAAAAAAATATGAGTATTTTTCGCGAAATTGTACCTGAAATGAGCAGTTTTAAACATTTATTTTCTCAAAAATGACTCCAATTTCTTTCTCTAAATTTTCTCCTCGAATGTACCAAACTACGTTCAAATGTTGTGCTTGTGCTATTTCTGGTGAAGTCTCTGTATTTTCGGAAATTGCAGAGTTAATTTTGCAAAACAATATTGCAGATAGTAATTTCGTAGCTTTAAATAAAATCTATTCAAAAAAGTAGTTCTTTAAAAAAGACATGTATAATTGTTTTAAACGACGAGTATTTTTCCCGTTATTTCTGCTTGAAGTTCATGCAATTTATAAAAAAATATTTTCTCGAAAACCGCTCCAATTTTTAATTTTTTTTCCACGTATAGATCAAGTGACGCTTAAAAGACGGGGACGCACATATCTCATTTTCGCTGATCTCCCTGAATTTTCGAAAATTACAAAAGTTAGAAATAATTGAAGGCAGGTTAACGGGGCTTCGGCATAAGTAAACACGAACGTAAATTTATTTCCATCCTCAGGGCTTGCAACCACAACATGAAAATATAATATATGTCTAGTTCCTCGATCCAGCACCTCTCAGGGAGTGAGGACACACAATCCTCCTCACCACACCAACACACATCATGACGAATATGATACTAGTATGGCACTAGTATTTATACCAAGCCCCTGCCTTCAATATTACATCCATTGGTCGTTTAGAATTCATGTTAGAAATAATGTAAGAAAGTATGTGCTGTTGTAGCACCACTAATTAAACAATTTATTGAAAACGAACTTAATCCTCACTAACATTTCGCACTTTGTAAATCATTGCTTAAAAGTGAAAGTAGCTTCATACAGGATTCCATCTTCGGTCCTATCCCTGAACTGTACGTTCCAGTATTAGAAGCCAATGATGACGGACCTATTGAAACGCCAATTGAATTTTACCTAGATTTGGAGTTTTTACTCTTTTCCCATCTCATACTACGGAGTGTGGGTATGCAAAAGAGCTACATCTCTAAAAATGAAACAACAGGCTCAACAGCACTTCCTTTCGATAGTTCAAGAAACCTTCCGCGGACGCCACCTCACCTCCGCACGGCTCCTGCCTCCGTCACATGTTCCCTCGCATGCTCGCGAATGTGTCCCGAATGTTGTCCTACTCGTCTCCCACGCAGTGTCGGCACTGGGCCCGGAGCAATGTTCAAATGTAGCCCTCACTTCCCTCCCGAAAAATTTGCGAATGTGTGAAAGTTTGTATCAAAAAACTATGAGCTGTTTTATTTCAACAAATAACAAAAATTACATCGTTTAAGCTAGAAAAAGGTTTTGGAAGTAATAATTTTAAGTAAAAGTATTCAGTGATACAATTTCCACGGTGGGCTTAAAATCCTAAAAAAATGTTTAATAAATTACTGTTAATACATGAAATAATAAATATGAATTTCAGAAGAACCTATTTTAATATTAGCGTCATTTCATTCATTTCGTAGAGTCCTACCTTATAAGTAGGGAACGGATTTTCAAATACATGTTTTTACAGGGACAAGATACCTGCATTTACTAATATTTTTTACACTTAACACGACATTCTGATCTAATTGGAACCATTTTTATTTTACATATTTTTACATATTTTGGTATAATTGCATATTTTTACATATTTTATCTATAGCTACATATTTCGTTACATTTTAATATATTTATAGGTTGAAAATGAACATTTCACTTGTGATGTTCGAAATATATGTTACTTGAAAACTAACTTAGTTACTGAAATACTTAACAAATACGCAGTGCGCTTGTACTAACGCCGGACAATCGCTATTAATTGCCAAACTTATCTCCCCCCACCCCACTGCTTCTTGGAAATAGCGTAGTCTGGATCAACGATGAGCGGATGTAGTATGTGAAGCAGAAGGAACTTCAACGACGTGCTTACTCGTGTTTCACAGATCCCATGCGTAACTCGATAAAAAAAATCAGATCATTTGTCTTATCCCTTTTCTGGAGTTGGGATGGGAGTATGCTCCCTTTACCCCTCTCCCCTTCTATCACAGGCTACACGGTACTCTTCACTTGAGCTCCGGCTCCTCGTAAACAACATTGTACATAATACGGAAGTATATGTTTCAGATGAAACTAGCGATTAATTGCTTCTGTAGACGTAAAACTTTCATTCAGCTTCTGTGAATCCATGTAAAGTTCTGATCGGCAACATACTCTGCTCGGAAAACGCTTGAAGAATGGAATTGTAAACATTATAACGCATTTTTATTTCACATATTTCCTATTTTTTCTCACATATTTTTGAAAAAATAAGCACATATATATGTACATATTTTGCTTTTTTTATTACAATAAAGTCCGTTCCCTACTTATAAGTAATGATTACAATTAACTATTTAAGGTAAAAAAATTAAAATTTTTATAAAATATCACTACTGCGACTTATGAAATTACGATAACGCTTTTTCCTAGTTCTAATTTCTTTTTCATTTTTTTTTCTAATTTTTTTCATCAGTCCCATTATGGGGCCCCTGGACTTGCGGGGCCCAGGGCGATTGCCCGACCGGCCCACGCCCACCGCCGGCACTGCTCCCACGACACACCTACCTCTCTCCCTTCCTCTCTTCCTCTCCCCTCTCTCTCTCTCGCTCTCGCTCGCTCTCTTTCGCTCTCTCGCTCGCTCTCACTCTCTCGCTCGCTCTCGCTCTCTCTCTCGCTCTCTCTCGCTCTCTCTCGCTCTCTCTCTCTCTCTCTCTCTCTCTCTCTCTATCTATCTATCTATCTATCTATCTATCTCTATCACTCATCCGCCACTTGTACCCTCGAACGTTCCCCACATGATCCCTACATTTTCATCGATGTTCACCGAATGATTCCCCACATGCTCCGCTGCACGTTCCGCAACATGTTGATCTGAAAATTAAACATGTTAATTTGCTTCGTATTAAAAACACTTTTATAAACGCTACGATAGCGGATATTCCAATGTCTCTCCTTGCAGGTGAATCAGAACGATCTGATTAGCTAGAGTGTCCTGAAGAGCAAAAACCTCCCAAAAATGTAATAGAACACTCAAAAATATTTTTCGTAAAAAATTACAAACTCTAAAAAAAATTAATCATTGTTTGATAAGTGAAAATATCTTCACTTTAGAACCTAACTAAAAGCATTTCTGGCAGCCCGTGCTATGGGGTGAAGGAACGATCCAAAAATGTTCCAGAACATCCAAAGGATTAAAAACATTCCGCGCGTCCCTGAAGGGATACGATAACAGGGTTCTAGGGCCATAGGACGCGTGGTTTCAGCGTTACGAACGATGGCGTTGTGTGTTGCTCCGTAAAATGCGTACCTAGTTGCACGTGGGCCTGTTTTCCCAACTACGGTATAATCAGCTCCCTTCTATCTTTTTCGCCTTATATCTCTTTGGCGTGGTACCGGGGATTGTTACGAACCGAGCAGAGGGGGGGAATACGGGTATTTTGTGTGGATGTTTTTTATGAACCTTTATCTTTCTTTAGCCTACTGTATAAAGAGGGAATAGTGAACCTCTCATCTTTAAATCTGCACAATATTAACAGCTTAATACCTAATGAGCAATAATATTAAAACGCTCCTTATGTCTTGAAGATTAGTTCAATTCTCTTTTGCTTCAAAGATGCAAACCTGCGATAACGTCTTTATAAATTCAGCCTTTTCTGAGACGTCGCAAACTAGTTTTCTGTTCATAGCAAAATTAGTCCATCAGGAATGTCTCTTGTGAACGCTTATTTATTAAATGAATTTTGAGTCTCTGCAGTCACGAAAACGACTCTTCTTTTTGTTGTAGGAAGCGACAAAACTAAGTAAAATTATCAATTCCATTAAAAATGACTTCAAGGAGATATTCTTCTCGAAGCGCCTGTATTTTGAAAAGAATCTATCTCCGACCAGGCGGAGTCCTCTCGCCAAAGGCCTTTTGCCGCCGCTCGGTCATTGAAACCCTTACATCGCCCTCGGCGCATACATTTTGGGGATGTTTCAAGGCACCTACATCGGTGAAATGCTATGAATTACTTCAATTTCTGCCTTTCCGACATAACGTCACAAGGTTGGCAATATTTAAACCTAATAAAGTGATGAAACATACATGTGATTTTTTTAAGAACTTCTGTCTGTGAATTATATACATTGAATAAATAATGCGCCTTTTAAAATTTTCAAATGCTAAATGAAGATTTGTTTGTTAGGACAATGATAATGACATAAGTGAGCTAATCCAAACATTGCAATAAAATCTGTGTTGATTCTAAACTAATAATAATATGTATTTTATAGTGCTATATTTTATAAATTATTTTCTAAGTTAGTGTATCTTCGATATGAAGGCAATCTATTAGGTGTTGGGTAGTTCTGAACGGGAACCAGTATCAAGCTCTAGGACTCATTTGCGAAACAAACGTCGGAAACTAAAAATGTATGGGAACAAAGTGGTTCACGATGTTATCCATGGAAACATTTCAGAAACGCAAACCCACTCTACAGTCTCTTGTGAAAAGTAATATTGATTTAAAGCATATAACTTTACACTTACTACGCATGTAGTAAGTGTAAAGACGCAGGTCCACTCATCTCGTCTTATGTCTCTCATCCAGCAGAAAAGGAATAACGTTCATTTCAATTTCCATGACTTCCTTTTATCCTGCACAGAAAATAGTGAAAGAAAAAATAGTAAAAACACAATTTCTGCGATTATGGCAACGCCACAATAGAATTGCACACATTTCAACAATTTGAAGAAGCGAAACATAAGCAGAAACACAATAAAGTCAGCTGCGTAGTAAGCGGTCTCATAAGGAAAACTGGTAAACGGCGAAGGTAAAAATTCTACCAAGTGAAGAACAAATCCCAACTCATCAATGTTACGCCTAAGTCACGAACAAGGAAAAAGCCACTCAGTATCACGTCACAATGACTGCTATGCAGACTCAGAGGCTGATAAGAGCCGCTCGCAAGGCGAGCTCTCGTGAGCAACAGAACACTCACTCTCCTGTAAACTAGCTCACAATTAAGCAATGTTTCAAGGAAGGAAATTGTAAAGGAAACAAAGAACAGGAAAGTGAGAAAAAAGTGCATAATCTAAAATGCACATTCCATTATGTGTATATTGGCAACAACGTGCAAATTGGGGGCTTCCATAAAACAATGGATATTATTCGATCCCTGAAACAGTCCTGTGTTTTCCTTTCATCCGCTCTTGAAAGAATGCTGCCTGGCGAATGGGAGCTCAGCGAAGCGATGTGCTCTGCGTTGGGGGGGGGGGACTCTTGACTCCTCCCTGGCTTCAAAGAGAATGCTCGCTTCGAATCGCCTTCCTTCGTACAGCACCCCTTTGGAATTTACATACAACTAAATGCTCGATTATTTTAATTGTCCGTTTAAAAAAAAATTCCCGAGAACAATTGCGTATCATAACATTTTGTCTGTAGAGATACCTCAAGACGAATACCAGAAAATCTCGACAGTCGAAACACACTCAAAACATCCGAGAATGCTAAAAGTATTTGTTTTTACATGTGAAAAAGTTGGTTTTGTGTTGTAATAAATGTTAATAAAGTTTGTAAAAAAATATCAATGTTGCGAAATACTCCTATTATTTCTCCTTCTTTGTAATTCCAAGCGGTCCGTGTCTTTTCTCCTCTGACTATTAAAGCATAATATAGTATATCAAGCAGAATATTAGAGTCAAAGGATGATAAAATGAATGCATTTCTTCCAAATCCTGTTTCTATAATTCCGTATTCAGGAACATTAAGGAGAACTAGTGGTGCTAAAACGGCACGTACTTTCTCGCCCGTATTTTCACGTAAAATGTATTTTCCCAAATGTACTCAAATTTTTGATTGATTGATTGAGCTTCCGGGCGCGTCAACTACTGCGGTCATTACTCCCGTAAGTGTCGTGTGTTTTTTCATCGGGAGGTGGCTGTGTTCTTCCCCCGCTGGAGGGCGAGATTCGGCGTCGACTAGCGGGGATTTCCTCAATCAGATATCTCCCACCAGCGAGGCATCACCCCAGCCGGGACCAGCTATAAACCCCCGACCGGTCTCCCAGCATGTATGGTAGTGTAGCGCATGGTAATGTGTCTGTGTAAGGGGTGACGATAGGACAAGGAAGAGGAAGGAAAGATCACGCGAGGTCCGTGGCCCGTTTGTTAGGACACTGCTCCGGCATTCCCCTGGTGTTGATTGAAGAAATCACGTAAAAATACCCATCAGAGCACCGGCCGCTAGAATTCTCCTCCAAACAACGACTGAATTCGACCTACTGATGTCGAAAATCCTGCCGCCGTCAGGACTCGAACCAAAAACCTCCCGGTCAGAGGCCGATGTCACTGAGCCACCTCTCCCGATCAAATTTTCGAAAAATTGTGCAATACCTTATTTCAAAATCTATCTTTAAGGAACAGATTTCATTCAGGGGAAAAATCTCTATCTTTAATATTTTAGTTGGAAGACTCCAAAAAATTATCAATTTTTCCAATTTTCGAATCGTCAGGGTTTTCCTCGACCATGAGACCTACACCACTCTTTTAAACGTCCTCCACACTATACAACGACAAAATTGAATCAAAAAATTTGGAGCCACTCTTTTGAAAATTTGGAAAGTGTCCCAAGGACTTCATGTAAAATACCCCCCAAAATTAAAATATCTGGCTTAAATGCAAAGGAGCCCTGACATCAGCCAAATCAAACGGGGAATACCAATTTTGGAGAAAATCGGCTAAACGGTTTAGCTGCTTACGTCGTTCCCAGACTGAGAGGCAGACGTTTGGCTGCCATTCGATTTTTCGGCATTAAGGACCCATACAATATGGACTCTGGCTACATCACGTGATAGAGGATTTTTTTCTAAATTTAGCAACTGGATTTATCCACTTTTTTGTTACCGGTGCCCTGTAATAAGAGTTTTTCTGACGAAAATTTGCCATTTTTTCTCGCAGCATTACATAACTTTCTCTCTACTGCGTAGTGAAAAAGTAAAAAGAAGCGGTGAACTCAATCCCTAGCGAAGCGTTGTCATCCATAAACGAAAAGAACTTTAAAATCTAAGAGTAATAAATTGGTTACTTGGTATTATGAGCAATTTAATCTCTTAGAATTATGTCTTTCTGTCTGTTAAAGAACGCATCTCAATATTGTGTTTCCCTAAACACAGTTCTAGGTTTATAATACTCAATTTCACGTTCTGACATTCGAAATTGGTTTTCAGAATGAAGCCATTAAAATGATGATTTACAAAATCCGGAATTTTCGCACGGCACGGACTAGAATTAAACATAATCAGCAAATTCATTCCATAACCATTATGAATATTATTTCTTTAATTTGTTGTTTGTAATTATATTTTCGTATTAATTCATTTATGTGTATTATTCCTCTTCATTTTTCATTTTTAAAAAGAATGTATTTTGGAATAATTTTAAACATTGATTATAGTAGTAAAACGGCCGAAAGACAGCTGTCATTGTAGAATTCTATTCATGGAAATACCAACTTTTCACTAACTCAGGCCAGAAACCTTGTTGGATAGGATTTTAATATGTGCACTACACTACATCAAATTTAAAATTGCGCAGAATTTACGTTGTCAAGAATGCTTAAAATTACGTTATTTCTGTGTACATTAAATGTTTTTATCTTAATGAAAAATAAATTATCAGCACTTCTGACTTGTTAGACCGTGCGGTTGTAGGAGGGAGACAGATGTAAGATGTGTTGCCTATATCCAGGAGCTATCGGAAATATTGCATTCGTCAACAGTAGTTCCCTGTATTACTTTACAGGGAACACATTCTAGAATTACCTTGAATGAGCAATTCTCAGTGATAAAAAGAATTGAAGGACACATATTTTGACACAGACTTGCAAAATCATGATAATTTTGTAAGATTCAATTTTCATACCAGCTAACTATTAAAGACTTTTGTAGTAAACTAATAATAGTAAATTAATTATAACGGAGGTAGTGTCGTATTGAAGTTGGTTACATCTTTCCTCTTTTGTACTGGTGGAAGTTTTCCACAAGCAGATTTTGCTGACTTCCTCGTTAATATTCAGTCTTTATTTATTTCCTTATTCGTTTCTTATTCCTTTATTCTTATGGTAGAAAGCATAGTTAAAAGTAGCATACTTTATTCTATCTTCGTGTGATATTTTCAGAATGAAAAATAATAATTATCAATTAAAACATTAATATATTTAAATATGAATAGTATTATTTTATTTTTTTTATAAATTGTTTAAAATATTTTTGTTAACTTTTAATTTTAAGTATGGTATACAATTATAGAAAATGATTAAGTTTATATAGTCTGTTGATTTTTATTAGTTTTAATAATTTTGTAGTAAGTAAATAAATGAAATAACTAAAATAAAATACTTAATTTTGATTCTTGTAAACTTTATTTTTAATTCATTTCTGAAAATATAATTTTTCATTATTTCTAGATTAAATATTACACCGCTTATTAATAAGTTGGGCTACACTCGATATTGCATTCCTATATCTTATTTTGACTTTGGGCAAAAAGAATAATCCAAATTTACTTCATTATCCAAAATTTCAAAAAGTATCATCAATTAAATTACTTCTACGCATTTAACAAATGAATTAATGTGTCATCTTTTTAATTATTAAAATTGGCAGTGAAAACCCGAAATTTTAAATTACCAATTTAGTTGAAGTAGACAAAAGAGGTTTTATTTAAATAATTTGCTTATTTAAGTTTGATGATTTAAACAACTGATTTAAAACATTGCCAATCTACTATCTTCGGATATGGAAGATGCTTGATCTCATAATTTATTTAAGCTCAGATATATGAAACACTTAAGTTTTTCGTGAGCACATCTAATTTTCCTATGCATCAATTACCGGACTATCGCGCATTAGGACACTCGTTTAGGTAAAGATAATGTATTTATGTAAATACGCCAACTCGTACGTAACACACTTCACATAACTTGATTATAAAAACCATTTAAAGGTAATTCTTGTATTTTTCCTTACACTGAGTTGTTGTGTTTTCCTCGGAAGCCTACAGCATTACTAAAACGTACTAAAACACGTATTGATCATGGCAGCTTGAATAAAAACGTGTTCATAGTTCTTTCTTTCAGTTCTATTCTTATTTGATTTAGTACATCGTTTGTCAACAATGTTAGTTTGAACGTGTGGAGTTCTCTTGGTCCGCGCCAAGAGTGGCTGCTGGGGCTTCTCCTTGAGGACTCTCGAGAATGCGACCGCAAGTGGGCGCGTGGGAGGAAAAGCCCGGCCTCGCACTTACCTGGCATTTCCTGTTGGCACTGGGGCTCTAGTTCAACTTGCTTCTTGAAATTGACGTCAATATCTTTGAATTAACACGAACGAGCAGCGAGAATATATCGCCCACAGGAAAAATGGTAATGAAGTAAGGTAGGCCGCTAATACGGTCCACGTTTTCCTGTGAACGTAATTTGCATTAAAAACTCCAAATCGCAGTTAAGTGTGTTTTCCAGTCATTAGTGAGTACATTTTTCTCTCTTCAAGCAGCATTCATCGTTATCAGCCATTTTGGATTTTCTGTTGTTGCCAGTCACCCTCTAGGTAAATGCCGATATCTTTATGGTTCAACGATTTTTTTTTAAAATTTTTCATGATTACTACTTCAGTTGTGAATGTGGAATCAATAATAATGATCTTTACATGAATCTCAAGAAAATGGATGGAAAGCCAAGACCCCCTCCCTTCTAATCAATTCTAAGCGATATTGAAATGTAGTTTTCGCCCAGCAATAATGAATCACGAGGTAAGAAATATTCCGTAGAGATATTTTTGTTTTTAGAGTAGGCGACTCATTTCAATTTTTCAAATGGAACTACTATAGTTTTTTTGCCTTCAGTTGATACACACAGAAATATAATGATGTTACTATTTTAAAAGTAACATTGGAGAAAGTTATTTATTTCTGGCGAGCTATTTGATATTGTACGCAATACTGACAATTTCCTAGTAGCAGCTGTTCGCAATTTTGACGTCATCTGGGAGCCGGTGGTCTTGTTCTCTCGGCGGTCGCAACCGAGACCCTTCGGAGGCTGGGAGGCGACCAGCAATCAAGATAGGGCCACAGAAACAAACACAAACATCACATTATTTAAAAATATGCGAATATTTTTTCTTCCAGTGATCTCGCAACTGAAATTCAGAATGGAGTTACAGAAAGAACGATATCAAAAAACCGGTGGCAGGAGAAAGATTATAAAGGTCATGATTAAACTTTTTACTTTCTCGTTAGTAACTAGAGGTTCAACAATAATGAATGTCAGAAAATGACTAACAATTATCATGAAATTTTTATGATCAATCATTTCTCCATTTCCATTGCAATACTTGAAACGTTTTAAAATGCTTCTTTTTTCATAAAGTCATTACAAATTGAGCTCTTTCCTTACAAAGTTGGCCTCTATGTACCCCTCTCAGCCCAAGAATGTGACCGGGAGCGGTAGCTGAGTGCATCAACAGATGTCACTGCAGCGCCTCTGACCGGGAGGTTCTAGTTTCGAGTCCTGACGGCGGCAGGATTTTCGACATCAATAGGTCGAATTCAGTCGCTGTTTGGAGGAGAATTCAAGCGGCCGGCTGCTATGATCGGTAGTATTTCGTGGTTTCTCTGATGAACACCAGGCGAATGCCGGAGCAGTACCCTAACAAACGGACCACGAACCGCGCGCGATGTCCTTCCTCTTCCTTGTCCTATCCTCTCCCCTTACACACTTACACTCACATGCACTACACTACCACATATTCCGGGAGACCGGTCGCGAGCTTAGAGCTTGTCCCGTCTGGGGCGGTGCCTCGCTGGTGCAAGAGTCCTGGTTATAATAATAATAATAAATAATAATAATAATAATAATAATAATAATAATAATAATAATAATAATAATGTCTTTATTAATGGCGAGGCTCAGGCCATAGGGCTTGCTCTTCCGCCTAACCACTGAGTTTACATTGATACAGAGTAGTAACATATAAGAGGGGAGGGAAATCTGTACATTTACGTCTGGGAGTGCAAAACTAGGGACCATCCCGGCATACGCCTTAAGCAATTGAGTAAACCCACAAAACCGCAATCAGGATGGCGGCTTAGGGCCGAACAGCATTATGGTATAGAAATGAAAGAGAAGAGAAAAACGAGAGAAGGGAATCATAAATGAAAATGAAGTGGAAAATACGAACGAGAAAGAAGGAGAGGGGGAAACCCCACTAGCCGACGGTAGGTCGGCGCCGGATCTCGCCATCTAGCGGGGGAAGATCACCGCCATCTCCCGAGAAAAAAACATGCACTACACTAATGGGACTAATGACCAAAGGAGTTGACGCGCCCGGAAACACGAAAAAATCAATCAATCAATCGGTCGGGAGCTTAGAGCTTATCCCGGCTGGGGCGGTGCCCCGCTGGTGGGAAGAGTCCTGGTTAGGGGGAAACTCCGTTAGCCGACGGTAGGTCGGCGCCGGATCTCGCCGTCCAGCGGAGGAAGATCACCGCCAACTCCCGAGGAAAAGAAGCTGTTGACGCGCCCGGAATCACCAACCAAGCCAAGCGAATCAACCGGAAAGGAAGGCCTGCGGTGCATGCGGGAAATACTGCGCGCCTGAAAGGCTTCTTAACCGATGGGCCAACCCTGCAAGTCATTCCAAACCATACTATCTTCATTCAATATCGCCTTTGAAACATAATCGAATGTTATCTCATTACATTCCTCTTTTTAGGACCTATTTATTTCAGACGAAGAAAACAACTATAAGTGCCATTTAAAAATAGGACATGATTCAATTTCTTCAGAAATTAAAATATTATGAACAATGTCTCTAAGGCATATTGCATGCCCCTGATACAATATTGTTGGACGAACTTGCATTTCGATATTATGAGCCGTAAGTAGTGTAAAATTAATTGAGAGTGGACCAGCCTGTATTTTAACTTAGAAGAACAATATCATCTTTGGAAAAGTCTCTAGGGTAACTTCAGGAAGAGTTCCAATATTTCTAAAACCGGCGACGGCCTGGCCCAGTGCTGACGACGCGGCAGCTCGCTGCTTAATAAAACCCTTTTATTCGGTTTTCAATGACGACCTTGCTGGCGTTGTTGTTGCTGATGTCTGCCTCGGTGAACTTGGAGCTCGGTTTACTATGTCTTGTATAACCGCACGCAGGGACTGTTTAGATTCTGCGGGGCCCCTGGTCACAAAATAACGTTGGGATTCGCCTTCGAAAATACATCCTCCAGATACACTAAAAATTTAAATGTTAAAAAAAAATCAAATACGAACTTTCTAGTACGGTGCACTATTTGATTAACAATTATTTTACAAACTTATTTAACGACATTTCGAATATTTTAAATTTTTTCTGGAGCACACTGCCCTTTGTGGGTAGGGATCACTGAGCAACTGATTATTTTGCTATTCAATCCGGTCCTAACCCATTCTATACGCAAGTTTTCTTGATATTGCACAGCGGATGATATGGGGAAACGATGTCTATGCCCACGTCAGAGCTTCATCTGTGCATGCCAACGGTTGAACGGTGTATGTCACTTTCCCTGGGCGTGTTCCCTGCAAAGTTCACAAGGATGCCGACTGGTATTTCAGTACCCATTCCTTCAAGAGTCATCTTTACGTTGCTGCGTGCAGAGAAATATACGACGAATAACTATCACCCCTTTCGATGGCCCTCTTGTCGACAACGTAAACGTTTTCGTGGGGCTTATTAATTTGTATTTGTTAAAAGGGTTCAAATCACTTTTTCATTTATTTGGATTACATTTTGTCTCTTCCTTAAACAAGGGTAACCTAAGCATGAATTCTGACAGATGAATAAACAGAAGTCGCTTAGAAAATAATGAATGTATCGTTTATTGCTATAGTTGGACCCAACAAAAAGCAAAAAAGTCATAAAATGAAAGAGCACTACACCCAAACCGCTAATGAAAGACTGAAGACTAGGAAATCTAAGACTTCGAAGAGATTTGCGTATGGATTAAGATATGGCAGCATTGGAAGTGGATACGCGCTGTTCCGATTGAAAAGCCCGTTCCTCGACGACGAGGGCGCCCGTGCGTGCATCGTTGGGATGGGGCTGTGGCTGTGCGGCGGGCCGGGGCCGCGGCATCCGCTTCCGAATGCGTCAACGCCGCCGCCGCGCCCTCCGCTCGGGGGCGACGTCCTCGGCCCACATTCGCCCGGCGGAGGCCACGCGCCGGCCGCGCCGCCGACGCACGCTCTTCGGCCCGCCCGATCCGTGAATGAACGCGCCTCCGGGGCAAGCCCGAGACGGCGGCACGTTGGCGAAAAGCCCAAAATGGAAATGCACTTCAGAAGCTCCGTTTCACATACACGGATAGCACAATATCTCCGTCATCGTTCCCCGATCAGGAAAGGAAGGGGGGATCACGCTACGCCTTGCAGTGCGAGTTGGAACTTGCACATGCGATGCGCGGTTCGCTTCTTCGCTCGCGCAGCAAGAGCAGAGGTGTGGTCTTCGATGCAAATACTTTTGCTCTCTCGACTAGCACACTCGTACGTACTATGCATACGATACCTGGAGATACGTATTTTTAAAAACTCCTTGAATAATAATTTAGTAATTCCAAGTGACGTTCACGTGTCACAACGGAATGAACTTTTTAAATCCGATTTTCCATTTTGTCTTTTAGTTGTTCCCTTCCGGGCTATGATATGAACTGAATCTGATATTCATCTAGTTTTCAAAACATTCATCAAAGTTTGCCCGTTTTTACTTATTTTTCGTTAAGGTACTTTGTTTATGATGATATACATCGAGTTTTGTTAGCCTTTCTATCTACAATATTCATTTCTTCTATTTATCCTTCATGGTTTGGCACTAACAGCTCTTTATTAACAAGGAGAGATCTGTATGGTGTTATTAAACACACTCAAAAGAAAAGAAAAAGAAACGGAAAGAAAGGAAGTGCTTCGCAGACTGTTACTTGTATCTAACCCAATGATTTTACAAATGGAATATAGAAAAACGGTGGCGAAGGCATTGGATCTAGAAGTTACACCAATGTTAATAGCTTCAAGTATAAATTCACTTCTTGAAGTCACATAATGTAAGTTCTGACTTTGAGGCTATGTGAATAAATATTTGGACGTTAAACAATTAAATAAGTCTTTACTTAATTATAAAATGCGTTTTATTCCCAAAAATATCGAAAACGCTTAAAAGTACTTTTTGACAACTTTTCCCCTTTCTGAACCCACTGTCTAACACCAGCGCTGCAGGAACGGCATGTTGCAACAACTCTTTTGTGTGGTCAGTGCCGGAGTTAGAAAATGTTGGAGCCCAGGCAGTAATGAAACGTAACCCCCCCACACACACACGAAAAAATTAAAAATGTGAACTTGTCAAGAAACTATGACTTATTTTATTTCAACAAATAACAAAAATTACGATTAAGGTAGAAAAAGCTTTTGGAAATATATTTTAAATAGTAATTTTAACTAAGTATTACATAGAAAGTTATGTAATGCTGCGGAAAATCGAGTTCGTCCCCTGAACCGTAAGTGTCCGTCCGTCTGTGAACTATCACTAGCGCCCAAACTAGGACTTTCCGGTATCAAGCACCCACAAAACATAGATTCTGACTTAACGTGTTAGAGGAAGTAATTTATTACACACAGGGCCCGAAATAAAAGTATTTCTTTCGAAAATTCGCATTTGTTCGCACAGCATTTCAATACTTTTTCTACACTGCGTAGGCAGTCGCGAGAAAGTAAAATGACACTAAATTTTTTCATTACGTTTTTATACAATATGACTAAGTATGCCTACAAAAATGGCTAAAGTCCGATTTCCGTTGAATTCAGAAAATTGTGAAGAAAGTTTAAAAAAAATCGGCGTCTTCCTGCAATATTGAAGATAAAGGTTTTTCTTCTGGGTGAAATGTTCTTCAAAATCAATCTTAAAATAAAGTGATGTTTCAAAATATGAGTAGTTTTTCCGTACTTTGCGGGAAATAAAGACAATTTTAAAAAATTGATTTTTTCGAAAACCGCTTCACATTTTTGATTTTAAATTTTTATGCCTTGCGATGTTAAACGCACTGAATAACATGACACAGGCGCCATTTTGATGTACTCTTTGATTTGGCAAAAATGTTAATTTTTAATATATATTTCACATTGTTTATGTATTACGAGCCTTTTTTTTTAACCTTACTGCATTTGTGAGACAAGGGCTTTAAATTATTTCTTATAAAGATCCTCAGAAGCACAAAAGTTTCCTGTGTAATCGAGCTCAAAATAGCGTATTATTAGAAACACTCAAACAACAATTTCTTAAAAACGACACTTAATTTTTCGATGAAAATTTTCATCCTTTAAGACCCTTCTCTTTTACTCCTCTGAAACAATCTCAAAGCCGTATTTCAATTCTACTTCTTAGGGGACCCAAAATTGTACATTGCGAAAGTGTGAAAAATGTGTTTTAGGCGCCGCGCGCTCGAAGACGGAGGGGCAGATGTTTTGCAGCAAAACCAATATTTCGGCATAAAGGACCCACCAAACGTGGATTCTGACTTCACGAGTAAGAAAAAGCGGTTTACTACATATTATTGAAAGATTATTCACTTTTTCGGTACGAGGGGACCTAGAATTTCTGCCGAAAAATCGCCGGTTTTCGCTGCAGCATTACATAATTTTCCGTTCCACGTATATGATGCGATTTTTACTCTCTACGTACGTAGGGAGAAAGAAAAAATTACACAAGTTATTTTTGAAATATCAATAATTTTAATCAAAATTGTGCGTGATGTGATTAAGCGCTTTTAGTTCTATTCATAAAGGACGTCAGAAGAGAATGATGAGGTCCTTTCTTCGAAAAATGTATTACACCTTTAAAAAGAAAGTAATAAAAATTTTAAAAAAAAAAAAAACTACCAACACGAATTAACTTAAAATTAAATTAAAAAAAAAAAATTTTTAATTTTAAACGTATTTTATTATAAAAAAAAAACAAATAAAAAAAAAATTAAAAAAAAAAAGAAAGTAAACTGAGAATAATATTGCTAGTATTGACAATTTCAATTTCTTTAAAATAATAATAATAATGAAAAAAGTACAAAATAAATTTAAAGTAAATTGCAAAGTTGTTAAATTTCAAAATTATGAAAGTTGAAAAAAAAAAAAAAAAATGTTGGCGTTTTTCTGCAATATTGAAGATAGAGATTTTTCTTCTGGAATTCGGAATGATTACATGAATTTATTTTTGATTATGAAATCTTAAAAAGAGGGAGGCGGATCTTTGGACTTGCCACACTTGGCAACGCCGTATGCATTTCATTATAGCTACGTGAATGAATAAAAACCAGGATTTTTCCCCAATTTTTTTTTTCTCCTATAGAAATCACTTAACCCAAAAATACCAACTGGGTTATTTTTTGCTTATACATTCTTTTTCAACCCTGTCAATAACAGTACAGTTGGTTATATTAGTCCAATAAATTTTTAACTTACACAACTTTTAAAAGTTTGGAGGTTTTAATGAAAATTGGACTAATGACATGTTTGTAAGGACACTACACTATTCAAGAAAAAAATTGAATGAAATATTTATGAACAATTTTTGAGAAAATTTTGAAAATGTCCAAGGGTGTTCCATGTAATGTTCCTCCCCAAAAATTAAAAGATCATGTTCAAATTTGCAGAGCCTCAAGTAGGGCTCAATCAATCAGAAAATTTCCAATTTTGTGAAAATCCTATGTAAGTTGTAGGCACTAGTAAGGCAGGTAGACATTTTGACAAAAAAAGATTTGCAAAAAATTATAAAGGACCATCAAATTATGTATTTTGACTTCATACATAAAGATAATATTAAAAGGTTGGAAAAAAAACAAACAAACTAATTATCAACCCTTAGGTTTTTTTCTACCAGTGGTGTTAATAAATAATGACTGTGACTCAAATATATGCTTGTTAGTGAACATTTCTGTTATTATTAACATTTGTATAAAAATTATCAATGTCCTGAAAACATTTTTAGCTATCATTTTTACACACCTATAAAACATTATACTAGTAAAACCTTAAATATAGGTAATTCAAACATTATTACTTTGTACTTACTACACTTAATGTGTGTTTCAAACCATCACAAACATTAAAAATTAAAATAATTTTGAGAAAATGATTTTTTATCCTTTAGTGTGATATTGAAGTTTGAATGTATCCAAGCAGGCACATTTTTAAAAACATTCAAAAAAGACACTTTTTGAAGTATTTACAGATTTTTTTATTTCTTTCATATATGGCAACTATATATTAAACTTATAATTTCAACATGCTTTTCAAGTTATACTACTTGTGAATTGACAATATATTTAGTTAAAAAATCTAAAACTTTAAAATTAAATACAAGTGAAAGGTAACAAAAAAGCATTTGCACAGAATACATTTAACACGTGAAATGACATTCCAACAAATTTCACGTAATGGCAAGATATGTTTCTTACAAACTTTAGATTACATTTGTGACTAGCCTGAAAATGGATTTTACTAAATTTTAAAATCTTTGATACAATGTAGTACACTGAATAGATTGTGCAAATATTATTTGGAAAGAAAACCCTTACACAGAATATATGTAATGAAATACTTTAATCAACCAACTGCATCTTGATCAAGGTTTTGTTCAATTTGCTTAGATTCGTTGAGCAAATGCTATGATAGCCCCTAATTTTGCTTCTCATCATAATTGAAGCTTACTATGTGTACACATTTTGTAGAGCTCTGATTTTGCTAGTTGCAGGTGTAGGGAGAGATGTCATTTTGTCGAGAATACCGAAAAATCAAATCTGTAAATCATTGGTCTATGCAAAAATGTTTTCCATTACAGAGGAGTAAAAATTCATACTTTCAAATGTTGCAAACCATGCTCGTAGGCACCTTCATTCATAATTAGGAAACATGTGATAGAAGAGAGAGGTAGGGATTATGGAGTTCAAGAAGCACATTATACTTCTCCCCCACATCATATCCATTTTTTGTTTTTTGATGATAGATAATTAAAAAATAAAATGAATAGTCATATCTTCTAGGATGTTACATCCAAAACTGAAATTTGATATCTTAACAGGCTCTTTCCTTAAAAAAAGGTCAACACTTGTTAGGAGACAATAAACTTAATAATCAGTTAATTTTCCAATCACAGTGATGATATCTTGCTATCTATAAATCACAGTTGTATGCATGTAAAGCATATAAAAATAAAGCACAATTATCCTCTCCAATTGTATATATTTAAATGCTCACTTCATGAAATTATGCATCTTCGTGATTATGTAGTAAAAAGCACTGTTAATGGCTTCAAAACTCTTTTCATCACAATCAACAATACAAAAATATTAACCCCAATGCAGCAGTACGTAATGCAAAATATCTTTAAGGCATTCTACAGAAAGAGATATTGTCTGTGGTTATTTGGCAAAAACAGTATGCACATAACTTAACATTAAATATCAATCTACAAATATTTGCAACAAAGCTATGAAGCATTTATACAAGCTGCAAAACAGCAGGGAAACCAATACAATTTTTCCTGGGGATCTTGCGTGTCAAGCCAAGCTAGTCCTTCTTTTACCATATGATTTAAAGCTTTTTCAGCTCTTCCCGTCTCCCATTTAAGTTCTCGCTCTAACATAGAAACAGAAACATGAGCTTTACCACTATTGGCTGCCTGTGTTAGAACTGCTGTGTGATCCATAGTAAGTTCTCCCGGTATTGACTGCACAACATACTGTCCTTTTCCTATTGGATAAACTGAAAAACCATTCCCAAATATTCTCAATTTCCGAGAAGCATTGAGAAGATCATCATTGGTAATATCTTGATGCTGTTTACTTTTACCTCTGGCCTGTATCAGCCGTTGTCTTAATTCATCCAAACTTATTAAGCCACCATTCTTGTAACTAGTAGCTAGGCATACTTCCACTATTTGCACGCTCAATTCATAGTAAAAGTCGCCAATTCCTAGAACCGACCAGAATCCTTTCCCTGATGCAAGAGGATCCACACCAATTGAAGCACACATTTCCTGAAATTGTCGACGAAACTGGGCGTTCTTTTTTATCTCCTTTTTATGTTTTGTGGCAAATTCTTCTAGATTTGTTCTGAATACATCCAGCTGTTTAGCCATTTGCTCGAATTGATTTTCCTGTATCTCAGTACCCTTGTCACGGTACTTTTCTTGTTCAAGTTTTTGCTTCTGAATCGCACCAATTCCAGCACGACGTCGCATTTTATACGAGTAATATAGATACGTGAATAAACTCCAATTACAAACCCACGGCAGTAAGAATTACAAAAACAATTAATAAATTAATATTCGGGACATTAGTGAAAACTTGGAGAACCACTACGTATCACCATTCCGCAATCTCCAACAGCTGAAATATAAACAAAACACAAGTGATGTCTGATTGTCATTTCTCCTTGACTCCCAGGGTGTCCAACGTATATTTGATTTTAGTGATCATTAAAAAGTAAACATTCAATTTTTGATTTTTTTCGAATGTTTCATTGATGATTTATTGCAATATGATTGTGAATCTGCATTAGAAGGAAATTAAGAAAACCTGAAAAATTAAAATGATAACCTTCAAGAAGAGGATTAGGTTATGTCAACACTGCAATATTGCTAGAAAATAATCTACAAAATACGGTCTAAAACGGAAAATTTTGAATTGTCAACTTGAGTACTGCCCACTGCGTTGCATTGGAAAGTTTTTTCAATGATAGCATAATTCCTGCATCATGAATAATGCAGGAAATCCTCTTGTGTATATGGATATTCAAATAGGAGATGAAAGAGGTTAGCATTAAAATTCAATTTCATTTTGAGGCCAATATATTTTGTGTAAAAGGTTGCTTATTGTCAAGTTCAAGTTGCTATAAATAAAAAAAAGTATGTATATCACCATCTATTATAGTAGCTTAAAATTTTTCAAGTTGTACATTATTGCAGTTGGCAGAATAATTATAGAACTCTACAAAAATGTTGCTCCTAAGACTGCTGAAAACTTTCGAGCATTATGTACAGGAGAAAAAGGAGTAGGACAGCATGGGAAACCACTCCATTACAAAGGTTGTTTTTTCCACCGAATATTACCCAGCTGCATGATTCAGGGAGGTGACATTATAAACTATGATGGTAGCAGTGGAGAAAGTATTTATGGTGGTTGTTTTGATGATGAAAATTTTGAAATTTTGGTAAGTAATATAAAATTTTAATTTGTTTACTTTGACAGAAACAGTAGATTTTTTATAAGTTTTTGTTTTAGCATTTCGAAACAGGAATAGTAAGCATGGCAAATGCAGGACCAAACACAAACAGTTCCCAGTTTGTCATTACTTTAAACCATTGCCCACATTTAAACAATGTTAATGTGGCCTTTGGTAAAGTTATCAAAGGGTTTGGAGTTATCAATGAAATAGGGAACACGGAAATGGAAAATGATATACCCCTTAAGGTAAGACTCCATTTAGTTTCCATAATATAGAACAATGTATGTGAATACTGATCATATTTCCAAAACTAAAATTTTTAATTCAGGCATGTTTTATTGCTGATTGTGGTGAAATTTTGCCTGGGAAAAGCCTTGGTTTGGAGGAGAATGATGGTACAGATGATACTGTACCTCCTTTTCCTGAAGACTGGGACATTGATGTAAATACTGTTCAGGTGTGTAGATTTCGGATTTGGAAATTTGTTGAAAATATCTTCCTTGTAAATAACTGTGAAAAATTTTCAGAGTGATTACTTAGAAGATATTATAACAAAAATAAAAAATGCAGGAAATTATTTTTACGATTCGTTAAAGTTCACTGATGCAGACCATAAATACAGGAAAGCTTTACGCTATGTTAACTGGTAAGTCAAAATATTAACTTTATCAGATAATTGTAGATATCACATATATTTACTATATTTCTGAGTAGGGTTCGGAACCTTGGAGACCAAGAAAAACCTGATAAAATATTGATGACTCATCAGACAGAACTACAATGTTTATTGAACCTTGCTGCTGTTAAACTTCAAACAGATGTCTACCGTGATGCTGTAAATTACTGTAATATGGTAAATATTTATTTTACGTCAAAAAAACAGTTGAAACTGCGTATGACATGCTATGGGGAGAAGTGAATTCTGTGCACGTTTTCAAAATTCTGTGATCCCTACACTAAGTCATATACTACATGAATTTTGAAGGAAAAACAAAACTTCAACACACCTCTCATGAAATAAAATCTATTTTCAAGGATAAATAAGCAATAAATTTTGGGCTCTTATCCATGATGTCCTTCGTCAAGAAATAATACTTCCTGCCGCGACAACATGGAAACAATAATTTGAATAACTATATTTCCCAATAAATCTAGAAGACGTGCACAGATAATGAAGTTACATTTATGTCCAGAAGCAAAGCAAGGGGTCATCTCAGTCAGCATTTGCTCAATGGATCAGGGAAACTGGACGAAAAATCCTGATTGAGATGGGGGTTATTGACATTTCTGCTGCCCACTTCCATGAGCATATTGATTATAAATACAATTGTATTTTTAAATTGAGAATTAATTGAGAACTGAACAGATCTAAAGCCATACAATAAAACAAAACATTTTATTCTTCGTGCTAGTGTCTACATCAAATATCAACAAACATGAAGAATGTAATACTTTAACAAATTCATTACAAAATTATAGAAATAATAAACAGTAGACTTCAATTTAAAATTACAATTAGTAAGAGAAAATTTAGAAATTCTTTTTGAAAATTTTGTTAAATTTTTTTCAACATACTTTATCATTATCATTGTCTTATTTGTAGGGTTTGGAATTTAAATTATCAGTGATTGAAACCATTATTTAAATCAAATGATTTTTTAACAATGATTTCAATCAACAATTTTTTTCTTTCATTTTGTCAGAATTTTCCCAAAACAGCCTTTTTTCAGTTTTCCGTCATTTTAATTTTATTATTGATTTGCATAAAATGCACATATTTATTACTGAACTCAAACAAGAGCACAAAAGTTACTTTTAATAATTATTAAACATTTGAAAATTGTTTAATAACTATTAAAAGCTTTGGAGTATTAGAACTTGTAAGTCAAACCGAGATACTTGTAATATTTTATTTTATTATTTTGGTAATGTTACTTATTTAAATATTAACTAATTATCAAATGTTATTGTAAATATTAAAAATATATTGTATATTGACCAATAAATATATAAAATTTTAAATGTGCAATAAAAATTCTTAAGTTCTTATTCTATCACAAATCAAAATTTAATATAAGTGTATTTGATTGGAAAAATTCTATTAAAAATTTTTAGATTTCTATAAAAAGATCACCCTGCTAATTTCAAGACATTTCAAGATTAGAGAGGAGAACATCCTCAGATTGTTAAGATCAGTTCAGTACTACGGACTATCTGAAATTTAATGTTGATGGCATATATAAAAGTAAATTCTGGAGAAATAAGACAATATTTCCGTTCTTCAGGCATTGGCAATTGATGGCAATAATGCTAAGGCTTTGTACCGGAGGGCCCAAGCAAAACGAGCTCTCGGGGATTATGATGCAGCCTTGGATGATCTTCGGACAGCTCTTCAAATTGCACCAAGTAATAAATCAATAGTTAGTGAAATGAATTTAGTCAAGCAGTTCATTCAGCGGTACCATGCCAAAGAGAAGAAAGTGTTTGAAAAGATGTTTAAATAATATAGTAAAAGACTGACTAGTACAAAAATTTTTTTTTTTAAAAACAAAACAGTATTTTCAAAAAAATTTTAATTTTGTATATTTGAAATGTATGTATGTTGTTCCGATCAACATAATTGTGCTTTCATGCCTTGAACTTTTTGAGATAAGACTGAAGGAAGAAAAAGACTTATACTAAAAAGTGTATTTGTTCAAAGCATATTTGTAAATATAATATTGTAATTTTTCACATGAATGAAAGATAGATACATTAAGTAAAAAGTACATTTTGCTTAATATTTGGTGAACAGTCCAAAAATATATAGGTGCAATGTGTTTTTATTATATTTATACTCTACTATTACATTATAATAATGGCTAACATGTGAATTGACAGATCTTGGAATGGGATTGTAGCTTTTTCCTCAATGATAATCTGTATCATAATTCCTTTTCATCACAGGATTTTCAAAATGTATTTGATAAGCTATCATCTTTGTTGTAGTGTATAATAGATTTTTGTGAAGAAAATTGATAAAAATAATAACTGTCATTGCAGATCATTATTATAGAGGACTTAATGGATAAACATTGAATATACATCAATGTGGTTCAGAGACTGAAAGCTTTTGGTGAGACACTAAAGGACCCCAAACTACTGAACCATTTGACCACTAAACAGATTAATAATGATGATTACCAAATTTGTCCTGGATGTAGTACGCATACTACTGAAACTGATATTGCTAGTCAGCATTACATTTGGCCCACAGTGGTGGATTTTCTAATAGAACTTCCCATGCCAAACTCAAGTGCGCAATCAAACATTTTCAACCTTTTATCTTCATTTTCAAAATAAAAAATGAATATTATGTGTCTCTATTTTCTTCATTTCTTCCACATTTTATTTATCAGAATTATCAACATCAAAGCCAATATCTTCCTTAGAAGATTTAACAGATCCTCAATCTCCAACAGAGTGGAAGATAATATTTTTGACTGTGATTCAGGAACCCCAATTATAACTGAGTAGCAGGATGTTCCTTTGGAGTTATAGATCTATTTTTGACACCAGTGATTCAAATATTCTTGTTCAGGAATTAAATATGTCAAAACCCAAGGCCAAAGTTTATTGAAATTACTTTTATTTCATGATAGATGCTCTTAATCATGAATGGATTTTGAGTGGAGAATGCTCACTGATTACACTGCAGTGTTTGAGTCAACCTGCACATGTCAACAAATTCTTTTCTGTTTCTTTGACTCATAAATATAATAAGAAAGAAAATTTTGAAAATTATTCTACCAGAAAATTTAGTATGATAAATTGTTATATTGATCTTGACCTCATATTCTCCACATATTGACCTATTCTCAATGTTCTCCTTTCCACTTTTTTTTAGATGGACTGATATTGGATGTTAAAGGTCCCTCAAAATTAATTTCTTGGATTTTACAAGCAAACTTCCTCTCTCAGGGTCTTGAACATAAATGGCGATTCCAGCAAGAATGTGCCTGCTATAGATGCCATGAATAGATACTATGCTACTGAAAGTGAACATGATTGCTAATTGCTGTTGGGTGTTCAAGAGAGGTGATTGAGATGCAAAACTTTCATTAAAAAACAAAACAAAAACACAGAAGTTCAAGGCAGGTTGAGTACCATAAAATATGGGGGGAAACGACATACATGATACCTTTTGTAATTTAATCATGGGGTCACATTAAATCTGAGCAATATAGAGAAAAAACAATGTACGTATTTGAATTCAACATGAAAAATTCTAATTCAATCCAGTGCTTTTTCTCATAGATAAAAACAAAATATTAATTTTGTTGACAATAAATTTAAAGTGGGAAAAATAATATTTGTTATGAATAGAATTGGCACTTGTACTGAACATCATTTTTGGACTTAAGTTTGATTATCTTTTTATAAAAGTAGAACTTACATCTTATAGCAATACCTATGCATTTTAACTGCATATTTCAGTTTTATTTAGTGTACATAAAAATGCTGCTTCTTTTTTTGAAACATTACACAATGTGACTCCTTGTGCTGTATAAATAAATAAATAATCAGACTTGTGATACTTTTGATATTAATATACATAATCTTTGAAAAGACCATAGTTTTCTTATTCCTTTTGTGAAAAACACCTTTTAGTGTCGAAATTCCATTGCAAATGATAGAGAAAATAATTTTGTTTTAATTTAAAATTTCCATTCAAGAAAATTTTCACTTAATTGAAATCATTAAAGAAGTGTTAAGAAAATTCAGACTATACAACAAAAATTACATCAATGTCCAGATTAATAAACTAATTGTTCAAGTCAAGGAATACAGAGTTAAAAACTAAAGTAATTTTCTGTTCCTCTGTTTTGTTGTTCCCATAAATGTTCATCTTTATGACTTAAATTTCAGAATGGCTATTAGAGCATTCGAGTGGTTCTAAATGTGAAGTGGCAAACTGCAACTGCATTTCTTATTCACTAAAATATGCTATTGATGAATATATGGCAATAATATGACAAGGTAGCATTTTATTATAAAATGAGTTCTTAAATGTTTTGTAGTTTGGAAGAATAACATAGGCCTGTGATTTGGTGGTGATAGGGGGAGAGGAAAAATTGAACAGGTAGCCATAACTTATTTTGGTGTTCTGAATTCAAATGTGTAAACCATTTTTTTTGTATGGACTCAGATATTGTCTTCGTTGTGGGCTGGATTTTGGATTTTGTTGAAATTTCTCATTTTGACCATGGTTTTAACCTGAACCTGATCTGATTCTTTATAGGGCAAAATTGTATGTTAATTCTAAACTATGGAAAGTTGGTAGTAAAATTCATGGAAAGGTAATTTTTATTTCTCCTTATCAGTGTCAATCATCCTATTCCAATACCATCCAACATGCTCAGGAATATCTGGTGAATGTAGCAAGGTTCCTCATGTGATGCTAATTTTCATTACAAAATGGCTATTTTGCTATTCCATTGAACCCTGAAAAAAATTGACAAAAAATGACTGGCGTAGGTGGCTCAGGGCATCAACTGAAATCACTGCAGGGCCTCTGAACCAGAGGTCCTAGAGTTTGAATCCCAGTGACAGGATTTTTGACAATTGCTTTACAGCGAGATGGAATTCAGCCGCGATGTGGAGGAAAATCCTAGTGGCCGATTGCTCTGCTCAGTAGTTTTCCGTGGTTACTCTCATCAACATCAGGTGAATGCAAGAGCAGTACCCTACTAAACGGGTCACGGACCACATGTGATCTTTCCTTCCTCACCCCTTCACTTGCGCTACACCACTGCACGAGGCCAGAGACCAGGCAGGAGCGTAGTGCTTGTGTGGCAGGGATTGGGTCCCACTGGTCAGCCAACCAGGATCTCATCATCCAGCAAGGGAAGATCTCTGCCACCTCCCAAGCAAATCATGATTACACTTACAGGACTAATGACCTCACCGGTTGATGACCCACAAACATGAAATAATCAGTCAGCAAAAACAACATAGGAATGATGTTCTTATTCCTGAGACTATTGAAATCGTAAACATTGTAGATGGAATGAAACTTGTGCACAATGCCAGTCATTACCAAGTTCATTTTTGTGAGGGAAGAAGTATTTATACGTTATAAAGTTTGCAGAATATACCCAATTATGGGCTTATTTACAATTATAAAAGGAAAAAAATTCCTTGAAAATTTTTTTTTTTTTTTTTTATTTGTTGTATTTATACAATATTAAGTATGCAGAATATACCCAATTATGGGATTCAAAAAATTCCTTGAAGCAATTTTGCAGCATTTACATTATACTCAAAAGTTTAGCATTATCTTATTTGATTGTTCCCTATAGTGTTTAAGGTATTCAGAAGAGAAGTAAAACATAATAAATTTCTTAAAACCAAAAAATTAAGTTGCTTCATTAAAAAAATGAATGCAAACGGATTTATACATTTAAATTAAACACACTCAAATGAAGCTAAATTGCATTTTCAATTCTATTTTTGAAAACCATTGCAAGCCAAAGAAATACAAATTTATTTATATGAAATTTCAGACAATTTGTTATGTTTACATTGGGAAGGTTTAAATTATTTTTTTATCAAAGTTATAAAATTAATTGATCTTGAGATTTTGATGGAATAAATATATTTTCAAGGTTTCTGATACTGAGAAAGTGTTGTTTTATTTCCAAAACCATTTCACAATCTCTCTATTTGTCAACAACTTCTACTACTTTCTAAACAGTTTAGAGAATTTTTTCCAAAATAAAAAACAACCACTGAACCAGATAATGAACTCGTTTAGTTTGAGGCCCTGCAAAATTGCAAGAAATGTAAACTGTGAAAAGTACTTTGTGAGAGTCCTAAACTACTATTTAATTTTTTTCCAAAGGAAAATTTTTTTTTTTTTTTTGGAAAAATTTTTTCAATTTTTGAAAATTATACATGTTTAACTTATTTTTCTTTTTAACTGCTCATCCACCTTCATTATACAATCAACAGATATTATTTCCTCATATAATATTAGAATTTTAAATGTTATGTAAGAGTTTTTCAACATATGAGTAGTTTTTTGTACTTTCCAAAAAATAGAATGATAAAAAGTCTCCAAATCAGTGCTGATATGTTGTTGAAAAATGTATTATGAAAAAACATTACCTTTTTTTATATCTCATTTTAAATCAAGTATCAGAGATCTACAAATTAAAGAAAAGGAAAAAAAGAGGATGTTTTTAAACAATGTGTCTTCACAACCATAACAAAAACAAAAGTTCGAAAGTTTTTGGCATCTTCCTGCAATTACAATAATGAAAACAGAAATTTGTTCCTTAATGAAATCTGTTCATCAAAGACAGATCTTTAAAAAATGTCGTGTTCAATTCTTCTAAAATATAAGTGGTTTTTCAATAACATTTGTGAAATGTAATTTTGAAACAATTATTTACTCAAAATCACTCCACATTTTTTAAAATTTGTTCTCTGTATGTAGCAAAGAATGGTAAAGAAAGTGATACTGGTCCCATTTTCGGCAAACTGCGTTTTTCGAAAATTGCAAATTCGAATTTCCCGCGCCCGCGAGGAACTTAATTCGCAAACGGCAAAGAAATGGCTTGAAATTAGAATTCTTCTCATTGTTGGTGGTCGACAAGGAAGGAACGATAAGGCATCTATTTATTTAAGGTTAATGTTCAATAAAATAGACAATTCAACTATATCAGTGGGGAAGAGTGTAAAACAAGTTAGGATTTTAGGATGTGCATTACGTAATGACACCTTAGTTACATATTTTGAATATATTTATTTTACACACCACAAACCGTGAGACGATGCTCAAATGTTGAATTACTAATATACTAGAAAGTACTGGCAATACACTGTGCAATAACATTTGTGATGTTTCATTGTGTTATGCATGTATTAAAGGAATTGGAACATGGGCATGTAATGATGTACGTACTAGTAGACACTATTCTTATGACATGGAACAAGATTTAATGAAGGTAATAAATTGAACTTATAACAAATACACTTCTTTTACTTTTAAAAACATTTTATCACTGATTATGGTATTCAAATATTTGAAACTAATAAGATAATTAGACTGTGGTGGACATAAGTTATTAGACTGTGGTACTACGTAATCAAGGCTAGTTTGAGTGAAATTATCTTAGCTTTTCTGCAAAATGTGCTACAAATTCTGTAACATTCTTAATGTTCATTTCATTTGTAGAAGATAGAAATGATTTGTTTCTGACTATTCAAATTAATTCAGACGTGCCCTACAAGCGCTTCGTTGAAATGATTTGGACGTCTTCAAGTTGTAGCTGAAACCACAGTCTAATATCCCCGAGGACGATTGTACCTTTATTTCAATGTCGTAACTATAAACCCATGATTCGTCACCTGTTATAATCTTCGACAAGATTTAATCTTCTGACCGATCAAGCAGTACCTGACAAAGCTGGACGGTGGGCTTTTTGTTCCTCCATTAGGCGTGGCACAAATTTCGCAGCAACGCGGCTGACTTGGCTTAGAACTTAAATTTGAAATATTTCGGCGTTTTTCTTAGTTGTAAACACATGTTGTATGGTTGTCATTTACTAGCTGACTCCCTATTTTTCAATAATTACATTTTTATTTATGAATTTTTAATTTTTGCAAAAAATAGTACTTGAATGCCCAAAATTATCATGACTCATTTTGAAAGGAAAAAGTGAAGAAACTTTCGAATCGACTATTGAAAAGAGGTCGATTTGTATCGAACCCCTAAAAATGTGTAAAAAATCGAAAATCAGTCGAAGACAGCTAATTCTGAAAAGCAAGACTACTCCGAAAAATGTTGTACAACCGCCTAAAAATACATTCTAAAAATTCACAAACTGACTGAAAAATGTTGTACAATTGTAAAAGTATGTACATGTAAAACATATTATGTAAAATTTATACGTAAATAAAAAATATGAATGGACCAGGGTGGCAGGAAAGTTGTTGCAAACGTAAAGATAATTCAGAATGGTGTTTGGAGAGGGACGATGAAGTGTGTCTACCCAGTTGAATCCCAGAAGTTTGCGTATGAGTTTGCTCACAGTGCAAGAAGACAAGAGCTCCTTTCCCAAAGAAGTCCAAGCGACAGACGGAGACCTTAGCTCTGATCCATTCCGAAGTCTGCGGACAGCATCTCTGGAGGAAGCGCCAAACTCCCCACTCCTCGCGCAACGAGGGCTCAAGGAAACGTGCCCGGTAAAAGTATTCATCCAAAACAAAAAAGAACTTTGTTCGAAAATACTCCGGCATTTCGTAACAAACACTTGTTTCGACAAGTTTTATACAAATACAATTATTTTAGTTCGAAATACACTACCCTGGTATATATTACAATAATGAAATATGTTCCGCCCACAATAGTTTTCACAACAAAGCTCGCAGACTGTCACTGCTGCACACACCTCGAGAGACAGAAAGTGATTTCCTTCGAGAACGAACAAACTTTGCACAAAGAACTCATCAAATGTACATTTTGAATCAACGAACCTAACATGAAATAAACAAATTCTCCATACATCATATATGATGCATTCAATACCGTCAATAATTGACTGAACTTGAGTTCTTCCGATAATACGCGAAATTCATAAAATTAACTTGCAACTCGTCAGACGAATACAGAAAATTGGTATTCCCCTCGCGCGCCGCGCCGCGACCAGACCAAACTCACGGAACAAAACTTTCCCCCACGTCCCTCCCTTCTGTGCTATACGCTGGTGACTGGTTGCCGCAACGAATGCTCCATCCTGAAGTATACGACCAAAGACAAAGGGCAGTAAAAGTCTAAAGGCAATAATACGTCTTGAGTTTCAAAATGATTTCATATACATCGATATTGCTGCAATATCTTGAAATTTAAGTATCATTAAATGAAAAATGTACATTCTTAACACATTATAAGAAATTTTTATAACGAATTTACCTGAGGGTTGTGCAACCATGCAACATAACAGCGAGCCACTTCAGATAGAAACAGTGGACATACAGATAAAATGGTGGGGAAGAGATTCTGGAGCTCAAAATGTGTGCAAATTATTCTTCTCCCCTATATGTTACAGTTTTTATTAGTCTTTGAAAAACAATTCAAAGCAAATCAAGACTCATTCAGTTTTGTTCATCCCTATCTAGCTGCCTCTCTAACTGTTACATCACTTTACTCCATGAACAGAATCTGGTCCACTAAAATTTGACATCGTACACCATTTCATCTGACAACAGATTTGTTTGTTTGTTTGTTTGTTTGTTGTTGTTGTTGTTGTTGTTGTTGTTGTTGTATTTGGTCCTACAGGCTGTCAGAGGTTATCTATATTCTCTAGGTAACATTTTCAGTTTTCAACTTCTGACAAAGTGTACGACTTTCCCGCAGTGTTCCTCCTGCAAAAAATTCCTTATTAGTTAAAAATTACAAAATTTGTATCACGTGAAGAAATTGTTACAGAATATCTTGTGGGATGGGTCGGGCGTGTCCGTGTCTTCTTGCAACTGAAAAAAATATTGTGAAGTCAGATATTTTGATTTTTAAAGGTACTTGACATGGGAGCCTCAAAATTTTCTCAAAAATGTCTCCAACTTTTTAATTCATCTTTGTGCTCGCATAGTGTAAAGGACACAAGAGAAGGGTGCTTGGCTCATGCTCATTGAAATATCTGCTTTTTTCGAAAATTTCAATAGAGCAATATTTTGGTGTCTCCCTACAACTACATTATTGAAGATACCATTTTTCCCTGAAGGGGAGAAGGTACCATGAAATGGATCAAATTATCGATCTTTGTTTTTTTGGGGCTAAATAAATAGTTCAAACCTTGCACTTTGCCAATCTATCAACAATTTGCTTCTAGGAAGCCTGGAAGTCCCATTAACTCTTATTTAAATGCCCTAGTGTGCAAGAGCCATGCCACCTTTTTTGACACTGCATATGAGTATGGCTATTGATTTGTAATTTTCAAAACATGTCAAATTGTTAACGAGTAATTGAAACATACTCTTGTTAATACGTTGGGTGCATTGGTCTTTTTCATGGAAAAAGATGATCCAGAATATAGTGCAGGAATGTTCTAGTAAAGCAGTGGAAAGTACAGACTTTTTTTAAATAGTTTGCCGAAGATGTGCTAATTTTGTAATTAATTTACCTTTTCTCAGAAACTATTGTTCACAATGTATTAAAATTTGCAGGATACATTTATTATAGCATTGGCAATAAATTGACATTGTTATATAAACATTCTTTAGTAATAAAAAATATTTTAAAAAAACAAGGATTGTCCAAAAATGGTGAAAAAATTAGGGTAAAAGTTATAATTGCAAAAAAATAATTATTATTTTTCAATTAACTAAAAAAAAGTCAAAATAATAATAAAGGCTGTATCTTGAGGTGTGTGAATATCATAATTTTCTAATATACTATTTTCTAGAAAAGGTTCATCAATTATAGGAAATTTAGCACGGGCAGTATACGTTGTACCCTCTCCCCTTAATGAAATCTGTACTTTAAATACAGATCTTGAAATAAGGTCATGGTCAATTTTTTATTTTTTCTCAAAAACGCACCAAATTTTTTCTTAAATTTTCTCCTTGTATGTATCAAGGGATGATAAAAAATATGACACTCGTCATATGCAAAACATTAACATTTTAAGACTACAAAACCAAAGGTGGAGATTTTTAGCCTTAGACGAAGTCAGTTGTAAAAGAAAATAAAAAATTTAATAAGTTTTGAAAATTCAGAGAATTCAACGAAAATTAAATATGCTCCATTTTCAAATGTGTTTTTGTTGTGTCCAAGAAAAAATAAACAAAAACTTTGGAGCCATTTTTGAGAAAATTTTGAAAATGTTGAAGGGTTCATATTAAGTATCTCCTAAAATCAAAATATTCATTTCATATACAATAGGCCAAGACATCAGCCATAATGTTAATGGAAAATCAATTTTGGTGAAAATCCTGTTTGTGTTTTAGACTCCAGCATTATTCACACACACAGACTGACCAGCAGACATTTTGCTGTCCACAAACTTTTCAGTACCATGGGCCCACAACCTCTATACTATGTATATAGTATTAGTATTAATATAAAATTCAATTTAAAAATTGTTTGTGAGAAATTTTAAAAAAATCAGACACTCACCTCACAATTAAAAACCTGTATAATTCAAAGTAGTGAAATTGTTTCATAAAATAAAATAAAGAAGTGGTAGAAACAGAAATAGTAGATGTGGAAATAATAGTACACACAGAATAATCAAGTAGAAGAGGAAAATAATGAAGTAGTAGAAGTAGAAGAAGGATTTATACAATGACTTTCACCGAATTTCCAGAAAATCCAACTGTTGCAACATTAGATTTCTTCAATACGCCAACAACTAAATTTAAAAGCAATGAAAAACAAGGTTTTAACTTTCGTTTCTAGTTTTGTACATTATTAGTTGTGATAGTTTACCGATTCTTTTATGATATTAATTTTATGCAAATGCTAATCATTAGTTGTACTTCGTTTGTGTACATCATTGATATAATTTGTTCTACAATATTTTATGCTTCTCTCATTTGTGACAAATACTTTTTAAACTGCACATGATGGTTTATTTTTTCCTCTTTTTTCTTTCCTGTGTGTATTTATTTATGGTTTGCATATGATAAGGTATGTAAAGGGAAGGATCCTATAAGAAATAATAGATAAAAACAGTAAATGATCGCCATGATTCTTGTTGGAGGTTTCCTAGGTCAATGAAATAGAAGATAGGTGATCAACCCATTTCTCAGTTCTAAGTATAGGAATTGGGACACAATAGGGAAGGAAGGATTGCACATGATCCATGGCTTGTTCTCTAGGGTGATGCTCCAGCATTCACCCAGAAGCAATTAGGAAAATCACTGATTAAAGCAGTCTGACTATGATTTTGCTCCTGGCAGATGCCACAAATTTGCTGATGTTAAACACACAAGGCAAATCTCCACCAGTCAGGGGTTGAGTCCGTTATCTCCCAATCATGAGTATGCTCATGCTGCGAGATGTTTTAAGGCCTGACTGCATGACTATAGAGGCCTGCTATGATTGGCTTTGCTAGCTTTTATTCTTATTCTGGAGAACATTAATGACTAATTTTTGTGTCATGGTAAACAAATGCTAAATAGTTGAATCAGTCTTCAAAGTGCTGGAACTTGGGACTGATGTGTTTGTTGCATCTATACACAAATATGAAGGTGAAGGCAATGATTCCTCCATTCTCAAGGTCTCTAAATGTCTGGCACATGTAAAATCAATAAAATGTTGTCCAATGTGAACATGTGACAGAAAACTACCATCTTCTGCAATATATCTGAAGGCACTTGAAAAATATGTACTCAGGAAAAGCTGGACATTTCTAACACAATATTATATTTACAGATTAAATTTATTATAAACTACATAAAACTTTTGTCTTTACAATTATACATTTCATTTACAGTGGAAAACCAATACTATAAAGCATAATTCAAATAAGTTATCATCCACAAATGCATTAAAAAAATAAACACCCATGATATAAAAATGAATCCAAAAAAACTACAAAGAATAAGTTGTCCATCTGAAAATGTATACCTGTTGTGCTTCTGGCATTTTAAAGACCTTATCTGGTCTACCAGTCTAAGCTTCCCTTTTCAAGGTAGGCCTTCAATGGATTCTTTTAACCTCAGCTAGGCAATTTAATGATCAAGTATTCTCATGTTGCCAGATACAATCTTGTTTTCCAACACAGAGCCCGAAGGAATGTCAATTCTATCACCATGATTGGCAATGATGATAACTGTGCCCTGCACAGAAAAAAGACAGCATTTTACTTGAAATTTTTTTTAATGTTAATTCATTACTATCTTTTTTAAGAAAATGGACAAACCTTGAGTGAAACATTTTTTCCAAAAGTAACATCGCCGGAAACTGTTAAATGATCCAATTCCATAAGATCTGGAATATTTGCAAATCTAGAAAGGAACTCTTTAACCTGAAAATAGATAAGAATGGAATAAAAACTTTTTTCTTTTTAGCATCCAAAAATTACAAACACACTTTGAATTCAATTAATCCAAAGGAGGGGAAAGAAGCAGTATAATAAGGTCAGAGAGCCAAAAGAAGTAAATATCTCTATAAAGAACTGATATTATTTTTTCAAACCCATTAAACTTCAGATATGATGAAAAAATTGTTTTCGCTTCTCAAGAAGAGATGTGAAAATAATTCAATTACATACCTTAGCAAAATGATTATCACCCAACTTGATGAATGGAGTAGTAGGAAACATGCGCTCTGGACTCATAACTAAGGAGCCATGCTGGAGACTGTACAAATTACTCATTACAAGCAACAAATCTTGTGTCTTTTTGACTGGTAAGAACCTACTCCGGGGAACGTTAATGCCTGGAAAGAAGAAAGGTGTGACAAACTACTTGAAATTGACTTTTGGAGATGGACAGTTGACTGTTATACACACCAAGTCCTCCGTCAAAGCACTTCATTGCAGCTCCCACAGCAGTTTCCAATTGAATAATATTAAGACCATTTTCCAATGATTTGTTGTTCACAATAACCTCCATATTAAGTGTGTTGTTATCCAAAACACGTTTAATTGCTGTAAAAAGAATTAATACAATTAATATTTTATAAACATGTTTCAACTGAGTATATTTCCGAATTGGATTGGATTTTAACTCTCTTTTTGTGGTAAGAATACATAACAAGGACACACATATTTTTAAGACTAATACACAATCAACAAAGAATGAATATGCACATTCTTTTTACATATGTGTGTGTATATATATATATATATATATATATATATGTATATATATATGTATATGTATTATATGTATGTATATATATGTATATGTATATGTATATATATGTATATGTATATGTATATATATGTATATGTATATGTATATATATGTATATGTATATATATATATATATATATATATATATATATATGTATATATATATATATATGTATATGTATATATATGTATATATATATATATATATATATATATATATATATATATATATATATATATATATATATATATATATAAAACATGATAAAAAGTTCATTATATAAATAAATACATAAATGGTGATGTTCAAAAAGCTTATTACAAGAACGAGACTTTCCAAAACATCCACGAGAAATAAAGTTGTGCAGAGAATGAATTGACTTGATCCATAGAGAGAATATACTCAAGAACTGAACAATGTTTAGGCAGATATCTCCCAGGCAAAGAGAGTACATTGCCTGGGCATGACCTTCCATGCTTCCATTTACTCAGTGGTGCACGTCATTCCTGTGAGATTTTAGGTTCTAAAGCTAAGAAAATTCGCAGAATTTCTTTTACTGCACATAATCAATATTTCCTTTTCCCTCATTGCAGTGAACGAGGAACTAAAATGGATATATTGAAGTTGGAAATACAGTGTGCTCCTAGCTCCCATATTTCAAAAATGGTGATGCAACGACATTCACTTTGAAACAATTTTTTTCTACAATTCATAGGCCAAATATTGAAGAGTATGAAAGTGCCTTAACACAATAAAAGAATTACTTGCAGTCTCTTGCCAGCAACATCTCTTGATGTGCTTAGTAGGGTTTGTTGGACAGAATAAAAACAAACAATAAAAGATCTACAGGTATATGAGATCATTTTCTAAAGCAGACAAGAAGGAAAAAAAGGTCCCATGGCATAGTGGTTACGGTGGTAGCCACCAACTGCAGGGTCTGTGGGTTTGAATCCCACCTTGGACTAGAGAACGATGGAACTTATCCCAACCACCAAGTACCATTGCGCAATACCCCATTTGTTCCCAGAACTCTCTCTGTCCGAATATTGTACAAAGTGAGGGAAGAATGTGAGGGCCTGCATGCCAGGGGAAGAGAGCTCTCCAATGGGCTTAAAGTGCCCCTTGGTCACCACCACATCTCCCTCCTCTTCAAAAGGTTCATGTGCCCTCACAGGCTTACGAGACACAAGCCACAGGAGCAAGTGCTCAGCTGCAATGGGAAAACGAGCCACTGTGAAGTGATGGAGAGGAGGATAGAGTCAAGGGGCCCTAGGGTGTGAAAAGCATCAAGAAACATCAGTGGATAACTGAAAGGTTAAGTTAATGTAAAATGCCTAATGATAATGATTTCAAAAAATGAAGATCAAAACATGATTTGCTTGAACGAGAAGTCTCTAGAAGTGGGGAGAGAGCATTTTCCATATCTTTGCAATTAGGTGTATAAAAGTGCATAGTGTGAGTTACTATGTAAATGCTATTAGATTGCCATTTCCTGAGTAATCAAGAGCCCATAGCCTGAAAGACTTAAGTGCACAGCTCTTGAATAGACACTGCATTCAAGATATTTGATGAATACAGGATATACTCAACCCTGATTTATGATTATTGTGTGTGTTTGTTTTTGTTTTTTGTTTTTTTTTTTTGTTTTTCTTAACTTTTAAAAAGCTGTTAAAAACATTTATTTAAATACAGTTTTAATTTATATTTTAAAAAACTAAAATTGTTTAAATTTAAGTTAATTTGGGTTCAAGTGACATCTCTTAGAAATAATAATTACAAGATTTGTTTCAATAATTGTTGTGATATACCCTTTAAAATTTAATAAGCGCTCTTTTGAGCTACAAAGAATTTACATTGAACCATACCCACCATCTAATTTCATCCACAGGTTGTTAGTGTTGAAAAACTTGAAAGTTTTTACAGATTTGAAGTCATCAACATGTTCTTTAGGAACTTGAGCAATTTCCAGTAATCGCAATTTACCCTCATACTGAATAAGAGTTCCACCCTTCACATCAGAACGTGTTTTATCTGTAACTTCCATTACAAACTCTGGTGCAGGCTCTCCAGATGATGGATCCATTAAAAAGTTCAGGATATTTAGATCTACAGTTGCTCCAAGGTTGTCAATATTGGATATAAAACAATATTCTCGTCCCTAGAAAAAAAAACAATATACAAAACAAATATTTCATAGTAATTTGTTTATGAGAATAACACAATAATCAATACTCATCATCTTCTATTATTTGTAAAAAAAAAAATACCATATTTAAAAATTATCCTTCTAAATTTTGTGCTAGTGCTTAATATATCTTAATTAATAACTATATTGTTATTCCCTCCTGTTTTAGAAACAAAAAATTGTTCAAGTTCTATACACACCTCTTCCAAGAACCTCCTTAGTAAACCAGATTCTAGGAAGCTATAGTAGAAATCTCCATGACCAGGAGGGTACCATCTGGAAGAAAAAAAAAAAGCTCTTAGACTAGATGTGATATATCCTTACAATGTTGATTTTACATTAAAATTTAAAATGTTTTACATAACCAATTACAAAACACAGATTATCTTGCAAAACTATCCTACCTCAGTTATTATTTTCATGGATTTTTTTTAAAATGTAAGGAAATACTAGTTCATTTTGTTATTTTAATTTGACCCAATTTTTCCCTCACAAAATTTTAGTATTAAAGATATGAATAATTATGTACCTAAATTTATAAGTTTCTTCAGAGATAATCTCATTTGAATAGGTACTTAACAAATACAAAAAATTCTGAAGAATAAGAATACTTACGCATCCATGTTTTCATTGACATTACATGTTTTTGGAACTGGCAACAGAGAGTCTCGGTTTATGCGAGGGTAGCAGCTTTGGTTGAAGGTATAGATTTCAACCTGAAGACCTTTATATTTACGAATAATTTTCTGAGTATCCTCATCAGTATTGAAGGAGTTCATAAGAACCAATGGCACATTTGCTTTGTATGTTTTGTTCAAGTGCTGTGACAAAAAAAAAAAAAGTTAAAATTAATTATTTAAAAATGTCAAAACAATAAAATACACCTAAAGCCTTTCTAAATTGCTTAATTAAACAAAGATTTGTGCTTCAATAGATAAAATGCCTTTTATATTTGTTAAGTTCTTCTCTCTTCAATAAGTTCTATAGTAACAGCATGTAAAAAGTAGAAATCTGAATTTCTATCTTTTATTCAATATAATATCTTAATAATTATATAAAACTTTTATTTTAATTTCTTTTCAAATAATATTATCATAATATATATTAGATATTGATGCTCAAAATTAATAAGAAACAAACAGTAAAATTTGTTTTGTGAATGGGAAAAGAATCTCCACCCAACGCAGTGCACGAACTGATTTTTACAAGACAATAGTTTGTAGTATTACACACAGTCAACATCTCCCGCAGATATGCACCCACATTACAATCCCGTTGTGGGAGAATTTTGGATCCAAGAATCTACTAATGCAGTGAACCATTATTTTTAATTGGATAAATCAAATCATTTTATTCAGATAAATCGGAGCCAGAACATTAGGATCTCCAAAGAAAAACTACCAATCTTGCACTGCAAGCGTCTTACGCATTACTCTATCTCCCTTCCAAATTTACGAGGCACATCCAGAAAGTAATGTTTCTTAAAGTTGTCAGCAAAAAGACAATACAATTTCATGAGAAAACTTTACTGTATCAGAAACAGCACACGTTGCATTATTTTCACATTATCAGCATCAGAATTAAGGTCAAGTAGTAGGATCACGATGTGTATCCCTGTGAAATAGAAGCCTAGGATTATCAGCAGGGCTTGATTTCTGGCGGAACGCGAGAGGAACAGCGTCTCGGTACCTCCGGAAATGTTATTAAATCATACTAAAAATATGTCCTTCTTTCTATTAAATTAATAAGTAATTTGGGCCGCGATCCGGTACCTAAAATTTTACAAATCAAACACTGGGTACCAGTGCCACCTTATACCGGACAATAATTCCTTGAGGTATAAGAAGAGACGGATATGGCTGGGTGCGAGGTTCGGTCTGAGGGGGGAAATGGTAATACGGTCGGTCACACCCCAGACCTTTTGCAGCGTTCCACTGGGAGGTGATTGACCTTCCGGTCAATAGTCCCCATCTCACCCTCATCTTCTCCAACTCTCAGACATTCGTGTCCGCGCGACACTGCGCGTATCGCAATGACGCAGCGTTACAGGTGGCTGTCAAAAAACAGACTTCTACGACACGGGGATACAAACATTGATCCCACGGTATGATGCGATACGGTCTCGATTTTGGTGGTTATTACGTGGAAACATAGGGCAACATGCACTGTTTCTGATACATTAAAGGTTTTTCATAAAAATGCGTTTTGTTTTGGTTGACGGACAAGGAAAACTTACTTTCTGGATGCACCTCATATTTTTCTTTGCCTAATTTTTGTTATTTTCTGGGAGAAAAATGAAATGCGATGAGATTTTGAAATTTATTACTAGTTTATTAATTAACGATTGATTATATTTTTATTTAATTATTGTTAAATATATTATTATATACCAGAGGTAATAAGCTATTGTAAAAAAATGGTATTATGTTGATAGAATAACATGCCAAAGTATAGTGAGCTTAAACTGATGTTTTTGTATAAATTCTATTTGTGTAATTCCATTTTTCCTCAATTTTGTTTAGAACTCCAATTGAAAAGAATACGTTGTAATTCACTTCGAAACTATCTTAGCATGGTGCCTAGGCGGCATTTCCATGTTAAAATTTTTATTGTGCTTTGCAAGTTAATAATAAAAATAAATTTTAAACATATTACAGTTACAGGCTCGTCCATTTTCGCGGGCATAGAAACTTACATGAAAATAATGGCTAACAATTCTATTAAACTACTTATTTGAAGTTCTGTTTCACTACAAAAATACGTTTTCAGAACTCAAATTAACACTTTTTTTTTTTTTTTACAAATAGAGGGAAATAATTATTTTGTTTAGGGATCTGCAAGTAATTTCGAATACTTCGATAATCAAATACACCCAGGGCTTGATTTCTGGGGGAACGCGACGGAACGACGTTTCACTGCCTCAGGAATAATTATTAAATTATAATATAAATATTCAACTATTTCTATTAAATTAATCACATTTTTGGGGTGCGTTCCGCGACCGAAAATTTTCTAAATCAAGCACGGAATATATATAAATATAATAGGTGCCGGTTCCCGAATCGGGGTGAATTGGGCTGTCGGGTCGATGCTTTCAACGATATCACCCGACAAACACGTCGATATAAATCAATTACATCGTTTCAAACAAATATCTGGCATCAGGAACATTACAATATTTGTTGGCAAAATGAAAACATAACATTGTTATGGCAGTTCATACAGTCATTTACGATTTTCGCGACTAACAGGAACATCAGTTGACACAATATCACCAAGTCCTCTCACTCCAACTCGCAACCAGTGAGATCTAGCACTCGCGTGTAAACATTCATGTTCGAAAATTATTTTATGAATCAATAAAAAATCCGGGATATAAGAGAGATCAACCACAATAGTAGGCTAATAAATTTACTTTGCAGAAAATCCAGACATTCACGTGTTTCGGGCAATTTTCCCCATCGTCAGTGGCTCCAAGTAACATGGATTAAACACATTAATTGACCACGGTGAACCGCGTCTTAGCATTGCGCTATCTTATGCTCAGGCGCACCTCGATCTGCTGCACGGTGAGGTCGAGGAAGGTGAGGTCGGAGCGCACCGGGATGACGGACTTGGGCCCGTGGCAGCCCATCGACGTGCCCAGCCCGCCGTTCAGCTTCACCACCACCAGCTTCTCCAGCATGCAGCGCGCCAGGTCCGTCGACGGCTGCACCAGCGACTGGTAGTCGCACACCTGCCCACACATTCACATCTCGGCAAATGCATTCAATAAACAATATTTCTCTTTGAAATAAAGACGCGTTTATGGTGTTTATCAGAAAGACACGTCATACGTGGTTTCAACTGTTTTTTGACGTAAAATAAATAAAGACATTTCATGCAAATCAGTTTTACTTTACAATCATGTCCAATCCTGAAATTTGAATTAAATATTTTATTTACTGCATCACATAGCACGTTCAATACAATTGGTTGTAAGCGATCTACAGCAATAGCAGGGAGATAATGAGAATGCAAACGGATAACATTTACATTTTAAACTGATAATATGATGAATGCACTTTTGAACCTTAAATGAAATGTTAACCTACTCTGTTCGTGGGAATGTGAACATGTTTGTGTGCAAGGGTGAGAACAAATGCGGTGGTTACACGCACACTTTTACGTCTGAACAGAAGGATGCCTACACATTGAGTATATATTCAAATATTACAATAGTATTCTGTGAAAAACGACGGGGAACCACAAAGAGTAATGTCGAAGGTTCCAATTCTACTCACGATCATGCTGCTCGTCTGCCTTATCCCATTACAAATGCTGTCTTAGGTCTCATTTATCTCGATTTAACATGAATTTCACGTCAAGCATTCACTAGACGTGTAGAATCCAGTGTGTGCAATAGTACTACACAAGTTGCGATCGACAGTCTGCCCCAAAAAACCACACAGTTGTGTTTGTGGGCCTGAGTCTGCCTCGCTCCATTTCTCACTCTACATTGAAAGGGAAGCAAAATAACGAGGACAGAAGAAGCAACGCAGTTATCGGGAGACAATGGAACGAGCCTTTCAACCCAAACCGAGGAAGCTTTGTATTGCGAAAGTACACGGCCAGGCCAATAGGGCACACGTGAGCAATGGTTTCGAAACGAAGCGAGCGACGGCCTTTACTTCAACACGCTCTGGGGCTTCCGGTCCTGAGGAAGCGAGCCCCATCTTCCGTTTCCGGCGCTGGCGGAAGGCTTGTGGGTGGCAAGTACAATTCCTCAACGGCTGCGGCCGGTGGGCGACGAAATCGCCGTCGAGCGGAAACGGAAGTTTGGGCTGCAGTGCTGACAGATGAGGTAATGGCAGAAAGCATGACGTGAGCGCAATACATCTTGCCGGAATTGTCAACGAAACGTAATACTGAGTTGTACATATTGCGAAAGCGATGCAAGTGGGGTATTAGCTGCGTCCAAGCAACCGTTCGTAATTCTGAGGTCCGAACTATCTGAATTTCCTCTACGGTACTCGGCGCAATTTAGTATGCGATTCATGCGTATCTTTTAATTAGAAGACAAAATTATAGGAGGGTAATATTTTACGTTTGATCCTCAAGTATGTAGTGGATAACATCTCGTTTGAACCCAGTAATTCTTACTATATTGCTCAAATAAGTCATCTTGTCATTTACAGAACAACATATGTTCAAGCGTGACACACAGTTGTTCTGCAATCAATGCAGCTGTAAGATTAACTTTATTTTATAAAAAAATTTGAGTTTCTAACGGGAGCGTAAATCCAGTTTCAATGAATAACTATAGTGAATGTTTTAACGCTTGATGGTGAGATCCAGCGCCCCCCTACGCGCCGGTTGGCGGGGATTTCTCCCTCCAAGTATCTCCCCCATAGTGGCGTCGCTCCAGCCGGAACAAGCTCTAGACTCTCGTCGCGTGTGGTAATTTAGTGGTAGTATGTGTGCATCAATGTGTGTAAGGAGAGAGGACAGGACGAGGAAGACAGCTTCGCTCAATATCAATCGGAAAACTCCCTATCAGAGTAGCCGGCCGCTAAAATTCTCCTCCGGACAGCGGCTGGATTCCCTCTATGGAACTAATGTCGAAAATCCGCCACCGTCGCGATGCGAACCCTAGCACCTCCGCGTCAGAGTCGCTGCATAGCCAGCGGAAATTCTGGCGTTGGGCTACGCTCGGCCGGCTTTAAAGAACAAGAGACACTCGTTATTAACACCCTGTCATCAGCGGCGGATTCAAGGAAAAGGGCCCGCTCAGCGAACACTTTCAGCAGATCTAGGCCTGTTTTGTTGATATAACATTTTCATCCGATTTACGACTTTTTTTTTACTTTCTCACTTACTACGTACTTACGCAATAAAGAGAGATTATTGTAGTTCTGCGGCGAAAGTGGCGAATTTGCGTCCAAAAAACTCGTATCGTGGAACCCTAATATAAAAAAAGTGGATTGATTTATTCCTCTATGTAGACAAGTACTTCCTGTAACACGTATAGTCAAAATCCTCGTTTTATGGGTTCCTGATACCGAAAAATCGATTGACGGCAAAACAGATCTCAATCTGTCAGTCCATCTGTTCGTCGTCCGTCTGTGTGGTGTTTTCGGTATTAAGGACCTACAAAACGCATGGTTTCTGACTATATATTACAAACAACACGATTTACCCACTTTTTCCATACCAAGGCTCCTCAATACGAGTTTTTCCGACGAAAAATCGACTCTTTCCGCTGAAACATTACTTTTCCTCTTCGCCATGTAAGTATATGTACTAGGTAAGAAAGTAAAATGTAATGTAAGAATTAAATTCTTTAATTACTTATCTTTGTTTTTATTTATCTACTTTATTATTATTATTATTATTATTATTATTATTATTATTATTATTATTATTATTATTATTATATTTTGTGATTGGCCGCGTGTGGGCCCCCATAACTATGACCAGGTACTTGAGATATTTCCGATCCTCCAACTAGAAATAACGAGTGAAAGGCTTTGCTCCCCTGCTTACACATACTACGTTAACAGTTTGTTGAGGAGGATAAGACTTCGGGAGCACAAATTATTTAGATGAAGGCACATTACAGAATTTCAGTGAGCAATGAAAAAAAAATCGAAAATATTTAAAAATAGAATGACAAACACTTGCAAAAATATGCTGCGTAGGCAATTCTGCAGATTGCGAGAAAAGTTCGATGCATTTTCGGACTCCCTTTCCCTTCAGAAATACAAACTAATTCCATTAACGGAAAATGAAACGTATGTAATTGTTAGGCAAATAACTGACAGTACCTTTAGGAGACTATCTGACATTTTGTCAATAGCTGATCGATTTTTGGTCTCCAAGGTGAAAATACAAAAATACGCTCAAAACACATGAATCAGGCCAGACAATTCCCAGAGATTAGGTACCGGAACATTCTAGATCGGAAGGACAATGCTCGGTGGGGTTGGGGAGGAGGGGCGGGGCACGAAGAGCGCTAGGCGGGGTGACGACGGCGCCGAGGCGTTGGAAGGCGGGATTGGAGGCATATTTGTCAAAAATTCTGAAAATGTCCCAAGGGTTCCAAGTGAAGTTCTCCCAAAATTTAAAGAATGCTTTTCCAAATCGCAATTTTGAGTTGGGCGCAATTAATTAGGGAATTGTCATTTTGGGAAGCAGCCTATGAATAGTTTAGGTCATACTGTTCACAGACGCACGGAGGAACGGACACGGACGTACATCAAAAAAACAAAACAAATCTTTTTCGGTGTCAGGGTACCTTAAAACTTTCTTTCCGTTGAAATATCGAAATCGATTTTCTAAGTATATTCTAAGTATATTACTCCATGTATTTGTACGAATACGTAGCATGTATACGAGAAAATTAAAAAAGTGATTTTTTGGGAACATCAACATGGTGTTGATGTTATGCTATTCAGGGCATTTTGCAGTATGCGTACAAACAGTTTAAAGAAAAAAATTGGAGCCGTTTTGGGGAAAATTTTTCTTCCAACTTTTCGTAAAGTGCAATTCACTAAATTCCATGCCATTTCTGCCATTGCATTAAAACTCGTTAATTTAGAAGAATTTAAAGAGTGCTTCTGAGAAGAGAGTTTATCACGAGGCCAGGGAAGTACAGTATTACAAGAAGCACTATTATAATGTATCGTCACTTTTACAAATAATAGGAGCCAGTTTGTGACAAATTACTAGTAGATTGTGTATATTTTTCTAGTGCTTGTTAATAACCGGAAAAGGACAAAGCTAGAAACGTTTTGTATATAGTACTGACGGCGTTCTCGGGCAGGCGCTCGATGTTGTCCCACTGCACCGAGGGCCCCTCGTCGCGCAGGAAGCGGTCGAAGAGGCGCGCGAAGCCGTCCAGCTGCCCCTGGGCCAGCGCGCGGTGCGCCTCGGGCGCGGAGCCCAGCAGCCGGTCCAGCTCGTGCTGCAGCTGCGCCTGCGCGTCGCGCTTCGTCAGCTCCTTGAACTCGCGCGACCCCGACGGCGCGCGCTGGTGCCCGCGGATCTGCAACACACACACCACCACACATTTAAATTCACTCAATATTAGCAACGGAAAAATTAAACAATTAATAATGAAATAAACAGGTCGGAAACAAAATATCGACAAATTTTTTACAAAATTCCATTTCATTTCAATTCAAACCTTTGTACTTTAGAACAAAATATACTTCTATGTCGTTCTCATATTTCCTTTCTCACTTGTTTCAATAGGTGAAAATGACAGAGTAGATACTTAACGACATGATCAATCTCCGAAGTCAAGAAAAACAGTGGACAAATCCTAGCATTTCTAAACGGTAAGAGACATGTTAAAATGAATAAGAAACAAGTAAAAAATCTTCCTTTAAGAACAATAGTGTTCTGATTGTCCTTAATTAAAGGAATCAAAGATTAATTAAAAGTACACCATATGTAAGAAATCTCCAGTGAGTATAATATAAATCTTTAGCAGCTGAACTTAATTAAGTTATTTTCCTAAGAGATATATTACAACCCATTAGATATGACTCCACTACTTTTTTATCCTTTCTGTATACATACATAAATTAGGTAAAAAAAGTCTGATAAAAAACACAGATATTGCATTACACGAAACAATTAATTTCCAAGAACTAATACATATCTACGTGTAAATATCCTTAAGTTTAAAAGAAACACTCGTGCGTAAGTGCAAGACCGTGTCCTCAACATTTGGCGTAAGGAATCGGAATCGGCATCGACAGCAGCGAAACTATCGCAGATTGACAGCGCCTGCCATCTCGTTTACTCCGCGCAATTACACACATGGATTAAACGTATCTCTAACAACTTTTATGTTTTGATGTTCCTGTAAATTACCTTTCAATAATACTTTGCACTTAAATTTGAAAGATGACTCTTCGTCTTCAACTCTCGAATTTTAAATTTCCTATCTCAGCTACGAACTGTGCAGATCTGTTCCACCTAGATTTCTCTTTTACACTTTAAACGGGCTATGCAACGACATTCATCTACACTGAAGGAAAAAAATTGGGGAAAAATAATAGCAGAGTAAGCATGAGAGAAGAGACTAGATTGCAAGTTCTTTTGAAAACATGAAAAGAACTGAGAAAAGGGAACAACTCAGTAAAAACTACATTTATTATTTGCCTGCACGACGTAATTGAAAATAGACAATATGAATAAAAATATTGAAGCGTCATTCACAAAGATACCACACATAATTATACGGAGTCTAAATGACACATGAAATTTCATCGAATGAGAAACCAAGAGGAGGCTAAAAGTGGAGAAAACCAAGAATACATACTAGAATGGGAATTACACGGAAAAACATAACGAGAAAAACGTTAGAAAACAGGAAACAAACGTAAGGAATTGACTTTGCTTGTTCTTTCTTCGATATTGGATTGATATGAACCAGCTCCAGACATTTTCATCTCTCAAACTACATTATTCAAGGAAGCTGTTCTCGTAGTATCAAGATCCACCACTTCAGAGGGAAAAAATAAAGGCAAAGCCATATGTGTTCTTTTGTTGATGCGTAAAACAGCTGTCTCACAACCCACTGCAAAACAAGAAAGACATCTTATACCGTCGTGCACATACATACACTTAGACCACGCAAAATTCTGACAATGGCATGTCAACATCTGTATACTACAAACAATCAAAATCAAGGAAACGCAGAGTCATTTTCTGAAGATTGTTATCGATATTACCAATCCAACAATCACCTGAGAAGTGAAGCACAGCGGGTTCGCGACTCGTTTTCTCGTGCCTTTCATTTAACTATTTTTGAAGGGGTCGGGGAACATATACGTCTATCATTTTTGACAGACGCAGGAAAAACCAAAGTTTTAGTACAATGAGACGTGTCTTATCTTCTGTACACACTCCTGGCTGTTTTCTACGTACATATTGTAGTTCTATGGACAAGTTTGTTCAGCATTTCGTTCATAATGTTTGTTTTAGGAGACATCCTAAGACCTTCAGTTTGGATTTATGAAACGAGGGTTAGCATTACCTTCTTCCGACCCATTCAATTAATCATTCGTGTCGTAACATTACAATCACCAATAATTCAAAATAAATCATACACTCCAATCACGGCCATAAAGCTCAGAAACCTGCGTCATTGGAATAAGTCTATTGGGTTGTTTCGCTATTCTCTTAACTGTTTCACAATTTGTAATGATAGGTAGAGGTATACGCGTAATGCAATGGTTGCGGTGCCTTATATCAATATTATGTGCATTTCCTTGCGATAATAAGAAAAACACTGCTTACGATGAATACAGTTTTATCGCGAGAAAAAGAAAAAGAAGCGGAGCGTATTTCGGGTGTGAAGTTTCGTGATATGACCGTACAGGTGAGGGGGGGGGGGCCAGATACAGATGGTGGCTCTAGTAGACTTTAAATCCGAATCCAACGATCGTTTGGACTTTAAATCCGAAACCAATCGTACGATCGAGAAATGCACATCTTCTGGACTAGGATATAAACCAGGCCTAAATAATTCCATTTCCATCAAATTTATTATTTCACATCGCGTAAACGGGAGAGAACACTGAAGGGCTTTCTGGTTTCTAATAAAAGAGTTGAGAGAATATTTATTTGTATTTCTATAAAACTAGCTTCCTTAAAAAAATTCTTTGTGAAACATTGCTTCATCGTAACGCGCAATTCTCAAATAACCAATGAATGTAACAGAATTAAATATCTTGTGAAGTTTATCTTATTCCCAGAGTCATTCGTTTCAATACTATGCTAAAATATATTTACAACAACTATGGCACTACATCTGAATATCAATTATCGATTGACAGAAATAAATACAGAAAGAACGGAATTTTACCTACCCACCTTCACAATCCTATTGTAGGTACTTAGAACGCGAATCACCGAGAAAGGAAAATCCACTCATTTCTATAGCAAAATTTCAACGAGATAAAAGAAAAAAAAAAAACGTCAAGAAATATACCATCACTTCATATTCAGTCAAATCTCCCGCCAAATCAAACAATTATCAATTTTCTATTTCCACGACCCCTTCTCAAAGTTCATTTTCTAACCACTCAAAGCCGTTGTGCGTAATAGGCTGCACACACACACGATAACACGAGAGACCGAATTCGATAACGAGAAGGAAACGAGGAGTTTGTGGGGTCGCCGGAGATGTCGCCATGCCCACACTGTCCACGTGGGGAGGCGAACTGGCGCAGCCCGGCTCCCCCATCGAGGCTGGCACGCGGCCAAACGCGCTCCACAACAATGTGGAAGCGTCCGGTCGGGACAACGAGCTGCGAACGACGAGGCTACATTCGTCACAAATGCGTACGGGTGGGTACGACTAGTAGTGTGAATACATCAAAACAATTTAAGAAAGCAAATAGTCCATTTGCAAAGGTGGCAGCAGTCTAGTTCGATCAAATCGATTTGTTTCAAGAAAAAGACAGGTTGAATACTTTTACTGATGCTAGTTCCGAAAGACCTTCCGCGTATTCTTCCAATCATGAAATTTCAATGTTGACATATGTAGTTAAGTGAAAAAAGAAAGGGGTAAAGCCAATTTATGGCTATTAACCGCGATATATTATAAAAGAAAACTCGTATTACCATATTATTATTGTTATTATTATTATATTATAAAATTATCTATAAGATTCTACATTTCAAAACGTGGATGTTTAAAATTAAAACATTCATGTGTGGTTAGCGATGTCCCATCCATGTTCAAAACACTTGTTGTTTTTCTGGTGTTTGCTTTCTTAAATGTTTTTACCGAATAAATACTCGTAGCAACGCAGAATATTTCAAAAACAAATGCTGGCGCATAAAATCCAAATGTGTACATATCACTGATCCACAGGAGACACATCCAAACAGCGACAGACGAGCCATTGACACAACGCAACAAAAGAGAACCGCTCTAATTCCCGAGACTTCGTCACGTCCACGATTTGCCGGCACACACCGATCACAACACCGCTTGCGGGAATGTGGTGCGGGAGCAGACCTTGGCGTAGCGCGGGTCGGCGGGGGTGGCGCCGCGGCCCGCGGGGTTGAGCACGGTCCATCGCGGCGGCGCGGCCGGGGCGGCGGCGCGCGGCGGCGGCCTTGGCGCAGCGGACGGCGGCGCAGCGGACGGCGCGGCGGGCGGACGACCACCGACTGGCGGCCGGCGCCGCGCCCGCGCGCGGATAAGATAACGAGGCGCGCGCGAGGGCCACGCGGGGAGGGGAGGGGCGGCGGCTCAGCGCGCGCACCACGAGGGGCGAGGACGCGCCCCGCCCACACCAGAGGGGGCACACAGACAATCAGACGGTAACGAGGTAAACGACCTCTTCGAGAACGAAAGCACCACTAATACACGATTTCGCACAAAGCGACGGTGCACTGGCGATGACAATCAACTGCTAACGGGGATTATAGAGAGGCATACGGACTATTAAAAGTCGAACAGTAGAAAAAGTAACAGCAAAATTCACAGAGCAAAAGTAAATGATACTTTTCGCAATCGATTCACATAAAATCTTTTTGTTGCACATAGTTATTCTCAAATAAGGGCAAAAGGCGATTTGGAAATGCGTTTTTGGACTGCCCGAGTAACGGGCCTTTCCTTTCCCTTTCCCCCCAAGAACGCACTTCCCGGAGGGCCAGCCCAAGCCCCAGCCGGCCGCCTCCGCGTGGCGGCGTTGGCTTCCTGCGCCGGCGCCGAAGGTCGCCCCGCGCCACGTCGCGTCACCGTGACGCAGCCGCCTCGCCTGCGGCCGCGCTTCGCGGGTGATGCAAAACGCCACGCAACAGGTGGCGGCGCTAGCAAGGCTCCGGCACCACTCGCGCCCTCGCCACAACCCGGCCCCATCTGCCCGGGACCAGGGCGCCAATGTACAGCGTGGCAAACAATAATGTATTTCATTTCCGTAAACGAACCCAGTTGAATTCATTTTTTACTCCTACGGGCGATGTCGAAAATCACTGACGCGATATGCAGCGCATCGAGACAACTCATATCGAATCACTCATACGGCGGTCAGTTTTATTTTTAAGTTCCTGAGAATGCTCGTTCTGCACAAATTTATTACAATTGAATTTCCGTCATAGCGAGGGAGCTCGTTGAAATATATTAAAGGAGCATTCTAAAATGCATATTAAAGTATGTTTAAGAAACGTCTACCTCAATAAACTAATTTCTTTCAGAACGTCAAATGAAGAGAATTCTTGTTAGTACTCCACACAATTGCATTTGCTCACCAGAAGGCACACAATTAAAACGATGTTCATTTAGAACTCAACGTACTTTTAGTGTCAGATCAAGTTCTTCGCGAGTTGTAAATTGATCAAAGGCCGTTCTTTTCTTACGCAGTTTTGGTGTGAGAAACTGCATTAACGCTTTCCTGACGATTTGGGGTAATAGTCACGTTCTGAAGAAGAAAAAAACCAACCGAAATGAAATACTCTCGCACGTCATTATCTAACAAAAAGAAAGGTCGCTAAAGAAAATGCAAGTTCCTCCAATTCACTCGCCCTAAAACTTCGTTGCCGCAACATTTCACGTATGTAAAAATATGAAAAACTACGAGACAATTATTTTCTTATAAAGAAAATACAAATGAAAACAGATTTCGATTTTCCACTTCCACAACAATATGGAAGTCAGGAGTTTATAAATAGGCACCTCTTGCTGATACTGAGAAATAAGAGATTTAAGATTCGTAAATAATACATGAGCGCGACGTACCAAGTCGCAATTGTTTTATGTAGGTAGGACTAAAACGTGCTGGCTGTTCGCCTGCACATTTTTCGCATTGGCACAGGAAGATCTTCCACGTGATGTAGTCCTGGCAGCACACAAGTGTGCACTATGAATAATGTATGCGTGAATAGCTGTTGCGAGAGGAAAGAGGAAAGCCTGCGAAAATAAAATCGAAGATAATAAATCGGAGCGGCGACGCCAAGCTCGGCTAGTTTCAAGCTTAATTATCGATCACTAAGATTATACGTATGTTATGTCTCGTATCTAATCTAATCAGTAATCAACGAGTCTCTGCCCTAGTGGGACGGGTAGAGCATGAAGGTTTTACATGACAACTGAACAAGATAATCGCTTAGGTAACTAACATTGATATATCTCTAATCCATTATCAATGGCTCATATCGTGTTACTGCAGAAGGAAAAAAAAGAATGAATTAAACGTCACCATGATTGCTTCTAGACATTTATCATATTTTTTATCGTTTGGTTTGGTTTGGTTTGGTTTGTCTTTTTCGTGTTTCCGGGCGCGTCAACTTCTTTGGTCATTAGTTCCGTTAGTGTCGTACATGTTTTTTTACTCGGGAGATGGCGGTGGTCTTCCCCCGCTGGATGGCGAGATCCGGTGCCGACCTACCGTCGGCTAGTGGGGTTTCCCCCTAACCAGGACTCTCCCACCAGCGGGGCACCGCCCCAGCCGGGACAGCTCTAAGCTCCCGACCGGTCTCCCGGAATTTGTGGGAGTGTAGTGCATGTTAGTGTGTGTGTGTGTGTGTGTGTGTGTGTGTGTGTAAGGGGAGAGGATAGGACAAGTAAGGGGAAGGACAGATCGCGCGCGGTCCGTGGCCCTTTTGGTAGGGTCTGCTCCGGCATTCGCCTGGTGATCGGAGAAACACGGAAAACTACCGATCAGAGCAGCCGGCCGCTAGAATTCTCCTCCAGGCAGCGACTGAATTCGATCTAGCTGAAAAGCTAGTGTCGAAAAGTGACATCAGTTGATGCACTGAGCTACCGCTCCCGGTATATTTTTATCGTGATGATTGCGAAAACCAATATCTTTTATCAAATGTATGTCATTAAACTTTTAACTACACGTATGACAGATTCAAATTATGAAAACTAAACACTATCATGAGTTGCTTTCGGAGAATACTAGTATAATCTTCGCAACATTTAATGAATGATACGATTTTGCTCTTCTCACTAAGAGTGAAGCATCTATCGAAATGAAACTAGGGCACGAAGGTGGTGAATGGTGAAGGAGTTTTGACATTATCGTCTCTCCGCTATATAATGCCGCCATAACACGTAATCCCTAAAAGGGTACTTGATTAGCCTCGCGGTGCATTTTCCGTAACAGGAGGTTTGTTCGCCCTCTCGCCTCCGCTGGCGTCCCTACTGCTTCCCAAGCCCATAGAGGTGTAGGCCTGGAACGATCGTGGTCTCCAAATGCCCGGGTCAGAAGTTGAGGTCTCGTCCAACCTACTTTTAGAACCACGCCAACCCATCCCCAGACGCTGTCAGCTCCTCGACAGAAGCGAATGGTCACAGCTACAGAAATAATTGACGGTCTCTTAGTTACGCCTATAGGAAGAGCAAGTTGCCACGAGCGTAGTTTGAAAAGAAAGAGATCTACTCTTCTTCATATTTCACAAAACATGAGTAATAAATGTTAATAATAGGCATACTTAACAGTATGTCCACTCACTACTTCCGTAGTGAACTACCGAAGGACATTTTTATTTTCACCTTTTGCGTCGAACTTGTGTAAAAATATAACTTGGTTTAGAATAAACTTTCCAACACACAAAATCAATTGTAATACAGGTATTACACTTTCAACTTCAAACGGGAAAAATTACACAAGAGGAACAACCATGAATCAAATTATTTCAAGAAAACTTTTCAAATGCAATTTTATTAAAATTCAATAAGGTATTGGTAGGGAACAGTATATTCACCACATTTTCCTTTTTTTTTTTCGGAAAACGTACCGCAAGCAACTGAAAAGGGGTAAAACAATTGCAAAGCCCTCTACACGATGTAACTCGAGGGTGAATTATAACTTTAGTAAGACAGAGGCTAAAAATCGCGAATCTTCGTAAAATTCGTTACCAAAATGCGAACGTTTCATAAATTCAGCCCAATACTCTGCCTATCGGGCTCAATTTTCTTGTGAAACGCTTCTTACTCTCTACGGAAATGCTTGAAAACGCTGCATACTGGTTATTTTGCCGTAGCTTCATTTAATTATTCTGCACATGTAAATGTTCAGGGACAAGCGAAAAATGTACAAGGAATTCCTTTACAGGACAATAATTTCAGAAAATTCACCTCTAGGAAATGAAAATGGATGGAAACATTGCTGGCAAGTGAAGCTCGAAAAGATTTAATCGCGTTGTGTTTCTTGCTAGTTAAGTCCCAACATTGAGAGACCTGATAGCGTGGAAAGTGGCTTGAATGTGCTCGTTGTTCTATGCTAAAGAAGATTTGAATTTTGTATTAATTCAGAAGATGTCTCGTAACTGTGTAAATAACCCAAATTCGTTTCGCTTTATCTATGGAAAATTAACTCTGAAATCGCAAAAACGGAATCTCAATTCTCTGATAAGGAAGTATTACGAACTGTATTTTGGGTGTTAAGATGGCGTCTAGGACAACAAATGGTCCCCCATTTATGCTGGGTGTCGTATGTTATATTCCTGACATGCTGGTTAAAAAGTTCACGGCACTGTCCTTTTGACTGACAAAAATAGCTGGAATCCCCTCAAAAACGAAGAAAACTGTGCAACATTCTACTTTACCATCCACTCTAAGGCCTGTATATCACAGCGAAGAATTGTCAGCACCACTACCTCCTGAGAATATGATATTGAGTGAAGATGAATATGATATCCATGCTGACCCAACATTTCAAGCCTCCTGTGACAAATGAACCATATTTTTGGTCTCAAGGAGATCTCAATGATCTTACTTGTGATTTAAATTTTTCGTAGCAAGAGTCTGCGTTTTTAGATTTGCGACTAAAAGGAAGGAATCTTCTTTTCCTCCTGTATGAAAGTGAGGGTTGTTCGTGTTCACCAAATAGTTTTCTCAAAATATTTCTCTAAGAAAGGTGACATAGCTTTTTGTCGGAATAGCGAGTCCATTATGGAGACTCTTGGCCACGATTTCAATGTAAATGAATGGCGCTTGTTAATTGAATCCAACAAAATAAGTCTGAAAGCAGTGCTTCTCCACAACGGGAACACATTTCCTGCAGTTCCGATTGTCAATACATTTAACCTGAAGAAGACGTACCAGAACTTTAAACTGATCCTCACACTCATCAAATATGAGAAATGCTCGTACAAATGGAAGACATGGGGAAGATAACTGGGCAGGGAGCTCGGTTAAACAAAACTCTGCTGCTTTCTAAATAAGTGGGATAGCAGAGACAGAAAAAGAAACACTATTGAGGGAAACAATGGCCTGCTGAGATTGCACTAATGCCTGGACAGGAATTCAGTGGCATCGCGATATTGCACATGAACGGTTGAGATCATAGCACCGCATAGAATGTAACATGCTTCGCAAACTACATTTCTCGAATGACCATTTGCACTTTTTCCCGGATAACTTCGGCGCCGTTAGTGACGAACATGGTGAATTGTTTCACCAGGAAATTCCTCAAAGTGACGCAATGTTGTCCAACTATTGCTGAACCTTTCTTATGTTTCTTCACATTTCTTAACACGTACGCTGTAGTTTTTAATGTATATATTTGAATTCATATTCGAACACATCTGTTATTAGAGCGTGTCATTTTGCCTGATTATAGAATACATAGGGCGTCAGAAGCATTTACAAAAACGATCATCACATGAAAACTGAGGTCGATACAAAAATTCTGAAATTAGATCTGTATTGAGAGGCAAATTATCTTTCAGAAAAACTGTACTTTGTTCTTGTTACAGAAAAACTCTCTTTTTTTGTAGACCAATGTAATCAACGTATCATCTAGATGTTATTCACTTCCCACATGCCTAGAAAAAGCATAATGTGAGAAGATCATAATGTCGCGTTCGTCAAGCAAAGATAAAATAGAGAATACAAAATGTAAGCTTTTTGAATCAATAATCAATATTAAAGGGTACCATACAAAACGATAAAAAAATTACTGCACTAACATCAAACAATACATGCAATAATACACTTTTGTTTCCAAAGACAAAGGCACACATTGTAGCACACTCACAAGTGTAAATTCAACGATACTTTCAGAGTTAAGTTTTCCCATATCAAGACATCTGGTCGTTGGGGTGTTGCACTGTTTATTTCGACAAGTGCATGTTAGCATGACAAAAAAGCTGGAGTTCTTCCGGGTGCCGTAAATATCTCAGCTTAAGTAACATGACACACTTGGATTTAAAGACAAAATTATTTTTAAATTAAATTCAAATTCAGCAAGAGTTTTTCTATTAGCTTCCTCAATTATATAAAAATACTTATTTTGGTTTTGCAAATCCATCACTAGGACTTGAATAAGCTCAGTTAATCGTCTATCTTACAGTGTAATTCAAAAATCCATATGTAAACACAATATACAAAAATAAATGTATGCACGAAAGAAGAAATAATTCCCGGAAAACATAATTAATTCAAAACTATGAACTTAAGTCCTTGTTTTGCCCCTCAATCAAAAATTCTTACTTAAAATATTAACAACAGGCAAGAGGGTAAAAAGACACTGAAATATGAGACCATCATAGTACTAAAATGCATAAAATTCACAAGGTGCTGCAACAAATACCGACGCCATGAATAAATGCAGATGTACGAGTATTCCTCCCTTACCTTTAATGCACCTGTTTATTATTATGAATATTATTTTTACTATTATTATTATATTGGAAATAACACTGTGAAGTATTATAATTAGTATTATAATTTATAATACAATGACCGGTTGTCCACCATTTATTGAGTCCCATTTTTTATTCTAACCATGCCTCGTTAGAATAAAAAATGGGAAGAAGTTTGTAAATTATACTTTCTAAATAAATTCAACGTTACTTAAATGCCGAATTTCATAATGATGACACACTATTATACATTTCATCAGAAGGCAACGAAACTTGCGAGCCTTCATATCATTTGGGAGAAATTGGCGATTAAAGAAAAGAAAAAAGACTTTAAAACAAACTTGGCGTTTTCCAAATAAATGTAAACATGAAAGTAATTAATGAAGGATCGCGAATCCTTCAATTTGTGCAAGAATGTAAATTCGAATTTCTCCTCAAGCTACTTTTTGTATTACCTATATATTATATCAATGACACGCTTTTGTGGCATTGCTATAATAAATAGGGTGGAAAAATTATATTAAAAAATAGATTTTTGGATTTAAAAAACACGGAATTCTGGATGTATAATTTATTAAATTAACCAAATATAGACGTATTAACGTTTAGAATTTTTATAGCTGACACTTCATTAAAAAAAATTGGATAATTTTTAATTTTAACTCGTTGCCATTGAAGTCAATTGTTCAGGAGATGCGTGAATGCTAAATATTCCCCCTATTTAAAAAATAATATACTAGCTGAACCCGAGCGATTACTTCGCAAAACTAGTGGTATTAAAAATAGCACATACTTTCTCGCCCGTATTTTCACGCAAAATTGCGCGAAACGAACTCAAATTTTCGAAAAATTGTACATGACCTTATTTCAAAATTTACCTTTAAGGAGCACATTTCATTAAGGAAAGAAATCTCTATCTTTAATATTTTAGTTGTAGGAGACTCAAGGATGTGGAACTATTTTAGTTGTAGGAGACTCAAAAATCAGAGTTTTCAAAGAACATGAAACCTGCACCATTCCTTTAAACGTCCTTCACACTATCCAACAATACAATAATTTAATCAGAAAACGTTGGAGCCTTTTTTTTGAAAATGCCCCGGGGACTTCATATAAAGTACCCCCCCCAAAAAAAAATTAAAATAGAGGTTTCAAATTCAAGGGGCCGCGACATAAGCCAGATCTTTGGGGGAATATGAATTTTGGGCAAAATCGGCTGACCGGTTTGGCCGCTAGCGTTGTTCACTGATGGCTGGATAGACGGACGAACTTTTTGCCGTCATTGGATTTTTCCTCATCAAGGACTCACGAAACGTGGATACACCACGTGTTAAAGGATTTCCCCCAAAATTTGGCAACTGGATCACTTTTTTGTTACCACGCCCTGTAATACGAGTTTTCTGCCGAAAATTCACCGTTTTTTCGTGTAGCATCACATAACTGTCTCTCTTCTCCATAGCGAGAAAGAAAAAGAAAGAACTATAGAAACATTTTAAGAGTAAAATAGCCTACAACTGTTTATGAACTAAACGGAAAATCGAATTCCTCAAAATGATTCTTAATGTCTTTCAGAAGTTATTCCCAAAGAGTAATGAAATGAGTGGTTTACCCATTCTGGAACAAATATAATCACTATTCACTGTCACCGCAGTTATACATGATTTTAAAATGGAACTGAAGTCTTCCATTATATAATCGAGATATTGTTTACAATGGTATGTGTCACAAAAACAAGTACCACTGGAGTGATTGCTTCCATATTTAGCCCGTGTGCTTTTGACTGACCAAGAATCAAACATAGCATAATAGCGATTCAAAGAGTTAGCCGAAAATGTGCATTTTTTAAACAAGAAATTACTTTGAAATTGCTTTGGAGTATACACAGTTTAACTAGCTTACCCACTGTTAAAATCAAAATCTCAAACAAGTGAATGCAGAAGAGACTATTGTTAAGTGTCTTCGTGTTGTCCTGGCGTATTTAGTGCAAGTAAAACGGGTAATAGAAAAATATTAATGAATGAAGAATACTCCTACAAACTGTATTGAAACAATTACTTAAACCTCTCGTGAGTGTATTTTTTAATTTAATTGCGTAACGTAAATGACAACCTTTTCCAATTTTTCTTACACAGACGATATTAAGTAGGAAATTGATATTTAATGGATTTAGGCGTCAATGCATTAAGTGACCAAGAAATATTAAATGAATGGGAAAAAGTCATGAACAAGCACATGCAAATAACAGTTGAAAGATGAGATAATGAGCAGATGCTCGTGCAGGGCATGCGCTGCAGAGCTAAACCTTGCAAAATACAATTACGCCAATGGAACGAAGTAAAATGTATTTCTTACAGCTTGTTCCAAGAATACATAAAGTGGTTTGCGTTAACACCACCTCTGAGAAGTGACAGCAAAAACATAGACTACGGGACCGTGTGACAGAGATTTCTTCCTTAATGAAATATGTTCACCAGAGACAGCTTTTTAAACTAGGTCATGTATCTACAATTTTTAGAATGTATTTGTAGTTTTTGCGTAAAATATAGGCAATTTAAAAAAAACGATAGCTGAAAAACTGCTTAATGAAATCAGTATTTTAAAACAAGATCTTGTAATAATGGAAATAAAAATCTATAAATGTTTGAAAATTGCAAATGAAAATGCAAATGTTCAACTTTTTTAAAGCGTGAGATTTGGAGTTTGAACTAGTCTGGTGGGATAGGGTAACGTGAAAGGTGTGTCGAGGCAAAGAACCTGAATTCGAATCCCAGTGCGGAGAAAAGAGTTTTGCTAGTTGACTGATGTAGTATTCTAATATCGCGAAGACGTATATCGTTAATAATGCGAGAAAGTTTGCGCTGTCGTACCTCTAGTTCAAGTGTTCTCTAAGTGTTGTAAATTACAATGTGCACTTTTGTAAATAATTAATTTGTGGATTTTATACATGGAAAATATGGCAGGCAGTAAAAACGCACTATTTGGAAAATGTTGATGGAAAGAAGAAAAATTATGTTTTGAATTAAATAGTTTCATTTGTCGCCAACCTAGTAATAAGAATGATAATTCGCCATAGCCCTTCATAAATAGAAAACTTCCTATTTGGAGAGAAAAGAATAAAAGTATGCACGTGTGCGGCGGCAGTGGCCGGTGCCAAAGCGAAGGAAGGGCAAGCGCACTCGCACTCGAGGGCAATTAGGCCAGGAATGACGAGGACGCGCCGCAAAGATTCACTCATTCATGCTAAACATTTACACATTAATACAAATTCCCTTTTAATGAATCGGGTATTAGAGGCTTTGTGAATCGAAAACATCACAGGCCCCAAACATTACGTTCTTTGTTAATTTCAGTTTAAAAAGAGCTGCAAATGTCGATTTGATTTGATATATTTGGAAAAAAATAGTAAAAAGTGTATATGACGTATGGGAGAGAATAATATTTTGCACACGTTTTCTTGAGTACCAGAATCCCATCGCAACATTTTAACGATAAATTGTTGAAAGTTAAAACAATGTTTAAAAGTAACGTAAAGTAAGTTTAACGAGGTTTGCACTAATTATGACCACATGTAAATGTTCATAACTTTCTTCAAATGAACAGAGGTTTTATCTTCTTTACAATATTTATTTTTCTATTCACCAAATAATTGCGACGTCTATTGCATTCTCGTTCTTGCGCAATAAAGACTTGGGAGGGAACTTCCGAATGACAAATTCCGAAAATTGTTTCTATTCAACGTGACAGCAGCTAACATAAGACTAGATGAAAATAATTGTGCAACGGCTACAGGAGATGCAAAAACCACGAGAGGATAGCGGCTGGGTGCTAAACACTGCAAAACTGCCATAAACAACTCGGTAACAAGCGCAAAGAACTTGCGTCAAGCAATGATATGCAAGGGTGAACTGACAGCAAAGTTTCGTAACACATTGGACATTGCTCTTCTTCCATCTGTCACTTTTTTCTCCTGTAAGTCTAAAATAACTTCTTGTTATTTGAACTTTATATAGAATTGTTACTCTTTCCTACGATTAAATTAAAAAATAAAGAAATTTATAAAAAGAAACTAAATGAACAGCCACAGAATTTGTGAAACTAGAATCACCAACTACATATTCATGGTTTATGCTGTAACAATACATTCAGAATCTGCACAATACAATGAATTATCCTGAAAAACAAAAACAAATGACTTTAAGAACAAAATGTTACCGCGCTTAATGTTTCGTGCACAGCAGAAAATATAATTTATTAATCCCTGTAACTACTTCAAATTATGTGTAAATTTCAAAAATACCGACATGTACAATATTGACGAGTTCTGTAGTCCATCCCCATGAATTTTGTCCCAATAACTTACGAACCTGATCCTACCGAGGCGTTCACCCTCTCTGAATGACATTTTCATTTAACTACGAGTATCTTCATCTTTTGCTTCAATTATTTAATAAAAATCATCAAAATCACAGGTTTTTTCCGTTATTCTCAAACTGAAAGAAACATGCAAACAACTCCATCGTGGGCTAAATAGTAACTCTGCTTCAACAAGTACGTCGTTACGCGAGCCCAGTACTCTCACGACCCTCCCCTCAAGTTGAGCGTCTCCACTCCCAGATTCCAAGTGGAGCAAAACACAGCGGCCAAGGTCGCTTCCGATAACTGCCCCCGCAATCACACAGAAATGAACCGCGAACCCACACGAGCCCAAGTATGACGTCCAATGCTCTGCCTCAGAGGCCTCCACAAGAGCCGACGTCTCGCACGCGCAGAGTACAAGAGCAACAGAGCGGTAGAGAGAATAGAGAAAATGGGACAATGCCTACAGACACTGTAGATGGTCACGGATAAGTTATCGCAAGTGAGGAAGCTACGCTGCCGTTTGATGAAAGTCGTTCTCAAGAGAGTAGAACAAGGGACAACAAATATGTGACGTACGGAACAAGGGAAGCCAGTACAGAATAATCAGGAAAGGAAATGGTATAGGGCGGGAAAGATAAAGCCTAAGAGGAGAGGGGAAAGAGTGGGGAGGAGAAACGTGACAAAAAAACGCTCTGACTTGCGAAGAGCGGGGCGACGTTGAAATGGGGAGGAAATGTATGAAAGAAGGGGAGGTAGTGTGCGAGCCACACGCCAATAGCAAGGATGGGGGCGGTAGAGACTGAATACTAGTACATGAAATTTAGAAACTAAAAGCTTTACAACAGCTCATACTTTCTCGCATTATTTTTAACTTTTACGATTTTCGAAAATTCAGAAGGTTCAACGAATATGAGACATGCACCATTTTTTGAACGTCATTTCCGAGGAAAAATTAAAGACGAGAATTGGAGCTGTATGTGAGAAAATAATTGTTTAAAAATTGGCCATATTCCATGCAAAATTACGCAAAACTACTCAAATAATTACACAAACTAGCAAGGTTTCTTAGGTTAAATGAAAAAGTCGAAATCCCTTGTTTTTCTAGAATTCTTCCAGAATACTCTTAGAGTCATCGGATAAGAATAGTGCTCAATGTGTAGACTGCCCTTGAATACTACAAGATATACGGTAATATTACGACAAAACCGGATGCATTAGAAATGAAATGCTATCATTTCTCAAATACTGTGAAAAATGTCTTATCTAAGCTCATACACGAAACAAGTTCAATGTGTTGGAATGCAAATGACTTTAAACAAAATACATTAGCATTGTCATCGGAGGAGAGGGGAGGGGAGATAACTAAAAAGAAAAAAGGCACCTCCCAATAATCTCGATTCAATATATCAAGAGAACATTAAACAAATTATTATATCAACATTCTTTAACAATGAAAAGACCACATATGAGAAAACTTGTCTCTGAAGAGAAAAAGCGGCCGATGGTTGTGCTGAGGCATGTCGAACTCATTGTCAGTGAGGGACTCGTAGGAGTCACGCCAGACAAAACATAGGATGGCATAAAAATAGATCCATACACAAACTATTGGCTCGGTAGTTTCTTCTTGGGGGATAACACTAACCACTCACCCAAGCCACGATCGAGGGAGGACAAAAGAGTTATCCATTTTTGTGATATTGCGTTATTTAAGAACAAGAATGCTAGAACAATAATCTTCGTTGGAGATATTTACTGAGAGATAATCATACTTTTTCAAGACTTGCATTTAGAGTTTGGTGCAACTCGAAGCCGGCTAAATTGCTAGTAAAAATGTTCCGTCCTGCTCATAACAATAAAGAGGCAATAACGGTGGAAACGTTCTGACCAGAAATTAAGCTTCGACTTGTTTCTGGCTGAGCAGTGGCGGAACAAAAATGATACGTCTCCCAAGGAAAATTTAACTAGGGGCCTAATAGACCAAGACAATTTCGCACTATTTTTAAATGATCAAACACATCTGTGGTGAACCTTATACATTTTCATTTCTGCAGTTTTTCTTACAATTCAAGACCATCCATACAACTGATCTGCATCAATTTTATTTTAATACATACAACAATACTCAAATAATCATAAACACACAATCATCCTATGAATTTAACTTATATTTGTGTAACGATCTGTAACTCGGAATTTTCGCAGTTCCATTTTGTTTCGACATTTCGTAACCCAGATTATTTACACTGACTGTGGCACCTGCACGTAGGCTTTTGCTTACACCGGCGGTGGCGAATGATTCAATGATTAATGCATATTATGGTGTAAATGATCGAAAGAGAGTTACGAAGGAGGACTCCTCGGAAACGTATCGCAAACATGCTGTATACGTCACAAATTCCGTAAGGTCAGGTTTTGAACTCACTACTCTCCGACGTGGAAATCTATTACGGTACTCACAGCATCATGATCCGCTCCTTCAAGCCCATCGAACACACGCCACGCCACGCCAAAAAACAAAAACAATTTTGCACGCGCTTGTCCGGAGCAAGGTCACGATCACGCGTGCACGAGGACGCGGCGGAGGGGGGCGGGGCGATTACGTCCGATGCGGTGAATGGCGGGGGAGCGGGGGCCGCTATTTCTGTCGGCGGTTGCGCCAGCGCCGGCGGTGGCCGTGGCCGTCCAGCGCGAGGGCACGCGTGCGCGCGCCCACGCGAAGGGCGCCGCCTCTTCCCACCGCCACACGCCGGGCAGCGCTCACGCAACGCTCTCGATAACGCCCTTTTCCAACAGCTTCAGTCGTTTTGGGGATAGCAGACGGCGCTGAATGCTCATTCCCAACATACTAACACGCCCTCATTTTCCACATATTCGCTTGTCGTTACTCTCTAATACGGTTTTGCCCTGGCGGATGGTTCTTCTGCACCCAACAATACATCCACTAATGAGCGGGAGGAAATGTACGGAGAAACCTAAGTATGATGAAACCCTCAGATAATAATTAGCAGTAACGTGCGGAAAGCAGAGTCATCTGAAGAACACTGCTGACTTGCAGAATGGGGAATGACGAGCGCATATCACCTCACTCGTGCTCTCCGCGTTACTTGCACTTCGCTGGGCTTTCGAGAAAAACAGACGAGGTATGTTTCTAACATGAAACCGAGAGCTAATGGAGATTGCACACAACGGCACAAGAGAAGACATTAAACTAATGTTTGGAACAATCTTTCAGTTCGTTTGCGATATCAAGTATATAATAATTTAGCTAGGTAGAAAATTGGTTCACTGATGAGCGAAATTGTAGACACAATGTTCGTTTCCGAAACTTCTTCCTATGAAATTCTCAAAATAATCGGTAAACTAAAAAATAAATATTCGTCCGGTTTAGATGAATTCCCAGATTCTTTGTTAAAGACTTGTGCGTATGCCATTATACACCCGTTAACTCACATATTTAATGCATCTTTATGCACTGGAACGTTTCCAGATATTTTCAAAACAGCTAAATTAAGCCGCTTTTCAAAAAGGCAACAAAAATGAATTCAAAATTATCGGCCCATTTCTCTTCTATCAGTATTTTCAAAAATATTAGAGAGACTTTTTTACATACGAATGGAAACCTTTCTCACTAAACACGACGCGCTTCCAGATTGCCAACATGGATTTAGAAAATCAAAATCAACGGAAACAGCTATATTTTCTTTTCTTAAAGATGTCGCCTCTTCATTGGATCAAAACGAGGCACCTATTGGATTATTTTTAGATCTCTCAAAAGCTTTTGACGTCATTGATCATGACATTTTACTTTCCAAATTACCTTCATATGGAATTCGTGGTATTGCTCTAGATTGGTTATGTTCGTACCTTAAACAACGATCTCAGAGAGTTGAAATACCTTACTGGAATGATGGAACATTACGTACGCACCTTTCCGACTCTTTGCCCGTTGCATGTGGAGTTCCTCAAGGATCGATTTTAGGCCCTATTCTGTTCCTACTTTACGTAAACGATATGCCCTCGACGATTCGAAACGGAAGAACGGTTCTTTTTGCGGATGATACGAACATCCTTTGCAATAAAGAAACAGTAAATAGTACAATGACAGATGTTTCAAATTGGTTCCGAAATAACAAATTAATAGTGAACGAAAAGAAAACGGTTTTAATGCAGTTTTCCATTTCAAATAAACAATTCTGTGCCCCATTGACAATGAACAGTGTACCATTGACTGATGTTAAGGCAACAAAATTTTAGGTCTCTCAATTCAGTCAAACCTTAAATGGAACGTCCATTTAAATGAATTGAACACAAAATTAAGTTCATTGTGCTACGCGTTCAGAATTCTTGCAAATTCAGTCAGCCTTCATACTGCTCATTGTGTATACTTCGCTAATGTTCATTCCCGCCTGAGATATGGCATAATATTCTGGGGAAATACATCTTATAGCTCCCAGACCTTTAGATTACAAAAACGAATTGTACGAATAATAACCAAATCCCACCCACGTGATTCATGTAAGCCTCTCTTCATTAATCTAGGAATTCTACCATTACCGTGTCTTCTTATTTACGAATCAGTGGTTTTGTAAAAAATGACTTGCTCAAGGGCGGGAATATATTTTCAGAAAATGCCGAAGTCTATTATTATAACACTCGACGTAGAAATCATATTCATCAGGTGACAGTATCAACAGCTCATTACAAAAAATTCACATACAATACATGCACATTATTTTACAACACTTTCCAGATGACATTAAACGATAAAATTCAATAGAAAAGTTTAAATCCCAAGTGAAATCGTTTCTGCTGCATAACTGTTTCTATACAATTAGAGACTATACTGAGCATCACAAGAAAAGTAACATAAATTTTAACAATGATACATAATGCTTTATTTACCATTTGAACTGTGTAAATGAGTATAAACAACCTGTAACAACTATTGTACTACAGCTTCCGGGTCAATGACCCCCATCTCGATCAGGTTTTTCGTCCAGTTTCCTGATCCATTGAGCAAATGCTGAGATGGCCCCTTGTTTTGCTTCTGGACATAAATGTAACTTCATTTCCTGTGCACGTCTTCTAGAATTCAGTGGGAAATACAATTATTCAAATTATCGTTTCCATGTTGTCGCGGCAGGAAGTAATAAGAGCCAAAATTTATTGCTTATTTATCTTTGAAAATAGATTTTATTACATGGGAGTTTTTGATTGTTTTCTCCCTTTCAAAAATCAAAATTTATTGCTTATTTATCTTTGAAAATACATTTTATTACATGGGAGTTTTTTGTTGTTTTTTCTCCTTTCAAAATTCAAAATTTATTGCTTATTTATTTTGAAAATAGATTTTACTACATGGGAGTTTTTTTTCTCCCTTTCAAAATTCAAAATTTAAGTAGTATATGACTTAGTGTAGGGATCACAGAATTTTGAAAATGTGCACACAATTCACTTTTCCCCATAGCACGTCATACGCAGTTTTTAACTGTTTTTTTACGTAAAATAAATAAATAAATAAACCAATTTCCATAGGATAGTATTTTGTAAGGCATAATTTAGGCTGCAAAAAAAGTCACGACGTTTGACGGCTAACTCCTCCTAAGTTTTAACTCATTTGAAAGATATTGGAGATGTAGCTAGATCAATATCACTTTGACTATCAACGGCTTCCAATTGTGTGATTGGAAGTTTACACGGCATTAAGCCTCTGCTGCCCCTGGAAAGAGCGCTCGCAGGGGCAGCGAAGGACGCGATGGAGCGAGACGGGGATTCCTTCCTTCTCCGATCCAACTCTCGCATGCGTTCAACACACATCCAGGCAAACCGCGATACTACCGCTCGTAATTTAAAATAAAAAGCAACGATACAAGATATGAAATCCGCCCCAACGATCGTTTAACGACTACACTCCAATATTTTCGCACCAATTACAAGCATTAAAAATTGATAAGGTAACGGGGGGGGGTAACATTGCCACATCTCTGTTTTCAAGTACTACCTTGTTGCATCAGTCTTCACAACAAGTTTTTTGACAATTTAATCCTTCACAATAGCATAATGTTTCTTCAAAATATTGAAGTCACAGCTTCCGTAATTTGAAAGTTTTCATTATTTTTTAAAAGCAAGCAAAGTGGCTTAATCTAAGGATTTTAACTTCATCTGAGGTTTGTAAACTTTAGATATTCGAATTTTTATTTGTCAAAAACAAAAGATATATAAAAAATTTTAATTTAATTTATAAGTCATATGCTATAGAAAAAACAAATGTCAATTGTTTCAATGTAAGAAATCTTATCTAAGGATATAAATACGACAAGAACAAGATGGCCAGTATGGCGATGTTACCCTGTAAATGGTATATACTAATAATACGTTTTGTCTCGCTTATAATGAATAATTATTACGTCATGACATAACATGCCTAGGATATGACACATTTACTTAACTATGCCGTTTATTTCAACTCAATGAACCCAAAATTAACGAAGTTTTGATTACGAGCTTTGGCTGCGTCATAATACACCATAGATATTTACAGACATTTTAGGTTCAACTGTAACCCAATGCATCAAACGATAGTATATAATGTTTCTAAAAGAAGTAGATAAACTTGGAAACACAGATAGCAAATAAATTTACAATACAGACTGCGCTACTTCAATTTTTCAAAGTTGTGGCAATGCTTCACCCCTGGCAATGTTACCCGTCGTGACCTTATCGCATAAATGTTCTCGAAGCCATCGCCACTCTCAGTGTGTTTTACCTTATCGCACATGCGGGAAACCAGTTTTCTACAACGAATAATATTCCCTCATGATGGACATGCTCAATATTTCGACCAAAGACTTTACAATTCACGTAGATACCTACGAAGAGTTTTGGTTGTACTACTACATTTAATTCTGTTGTGTGCGTAAAGGATACAAATAAGCGATGTCAAAACGTAAATGAAAATTTGGGAAACATGTGCCACTTTCACTCTACTTTCAGAAAAGAGATAGATTACAAATCATTTGATGTCTGATATGCCTATCATGGAAGTCTTCCAGTTCCGTAATACACAAACAGACAAATTCCTGCCTGGTAAATTACAAATTTCTGCATTGTTTTTTTATGATTAAGAATATGCATCTTTTAAAACCACTTGTTACATTACAAATTAAGTACATTAAACATTTCGTAACATCGCTGTGCATAGCACGCATTCTCGGTGATTCAATTCGCTACAGCTATTACAATCGCTACAGCAATCACGCTGCATTCATCATGCTACAATCACCAGAGGGTATTTATTCATTTATTTTACGTTAGAAAACAGTTGAAACTGCGTATGACGTGCTATGGGGAGAAGTGAATTCTATGCAAGTTTCCAAAATTCTGTGATCCCTACACTAAGTCATATACTATTCAAACACCGTGGACAAATTTTCCCCAGGCCTACACGGGTTACATACGTCATCGGTCACGGGATTAAAACGGCTTGAGAGGAATGTAATTCACACAGCGAATAATAATTCGGTCAGAGAAACAATTTTAAAATGGAGTATTAGGATCCGCACGAAAACGGTTTTCCCGTACGAATAACTTGAAACGTTCTAAGTTGTGTTACTGTGCCCATATTAACAGCTGGGAGGATGGGCAATGTTGCACCTTGGAACTCAAGCGAGTTCCCTCGCTCTGTTTGTTCGCCGGGGCCCCGCCCGAGGCGAGTCATTCACCCGCGCTCACCTGCGCATTCCTCGGCGGCGGCCGCGAGGGCACGCACTCCCACGGGCCCCCTTTGCCGCGCGCTAAAGCCAAAAGCGTGGACATCGGGCGACTTTCCCACTGCCGCGCTTTGGAGAACTCTAGCGGGCGGATGCTCCGATCGAGAGTTTTCCGTCGTTTCCCCGATCCATACCAGCGAATGCGGGAGCAGTACTCTCACAAACGGGCCATGGACTGCGCTACGTATTTCTTGACCCCGTCCTACCCTCTCCCCTTATACACACACACCTTCACTTGCACAAACTCCACCATCACACAGTGAGGAGACCAGGTGGGAGCTCACGAGCTCGTCCTGGCTGGGCCAGGGCCACGCGGGGAGACAGACCCTGGTGGAGAACGGGGAAATTCCACGTGTACATCGGCGCCGCATCTCGCCATCCAGTGAGGGAGGAACATCGCCACTTTCCGGAATTAAACACTCACTGCGCTAACGGGACTCATAACCGAAGCCGTTCAAGGGCCCAGACACATCAAAGTATAAATGTTCCCTTTATTTTTTCACGCTGTTTTAATGGAAAATGACGTCAAATTAAACATGTGTAATACAACATAACTATTTAAAAATGTTTCGTACAAAACACAATTCATTATTTTGAACAAATTATAAAACATTATTTTCTGAAAATTATGCATTATGTCTGAGAATTCATTGCCTCTGTTTTAGAGTCTTGAGCCAATTCCACCAAGCGATAAATTTTTCAAATTTCGTACATTACGACCCTGTCCTCTCAACTATCGTTCCTCCAACCATCCAAAATCAAGAACAGCAGCAACATTTGCTCAAGCCGAACACTTGCTGCGTAAAAGAAAACCCTTAATCCACAATCACTCGATCCAGGTCTAAACGAAGACAATTAAATTTATATTAAATGAAAAAGAATTGTGCATCATAAACAAAGGAACTGAAAATACTTGTATAGTAGAATAGATGAGGAGCACAAGGCAATGAAAAAACGAAGAGAAGCGAAAAAGAACGAGTGGTACTAAAACAGCACGAACAATTATGTATGTACTTTCTCGCTCGTATTTTCACGCCAAATTACACAAAAAGTATTCAAACTTTCGAAAAAGCGACCTTATTTCAAAATATATCTGTAAGGAACAGATTTCATTCAGGAAAAATCTCTATCTATAATATTTTAGTTGTAGGAAGACTCCGAAAAAATTTTGAATTTTGCAATTAAAAAAAATTAGGGTATTCAACGAACATGAGTACTTTACCATTCTCTTAAACGTCCTTCCCAGTCTCCAACAAGAAAATGTAATCAAAAACGTTGCAACCATTTTTTGAAAATTTGGAAAATGGCCCAGAGTCTTCATGTAAAGTATCCCCAAAAATTAAAATATCAGTTTTAAATTCAAGACGTCGCGGTCAGCTAGATCAATTCGGAAAATCCATTTTGCAGATAATCGGCTGAATGCTTTAGCTGCTAACGTTGTTCACAGACGGACGGATGTTTGGCCGTCATTCGATTTTCGATATCAATGATCCACAAAACATAAGATTCTGGATATACCATGTGTCAGAGATTTTTTTCTAAATTTAGTAATTGGATTTATCCACTTTCTCGTTATCAGCCCTGTGATAAGAGTTTTTCTGCCGAAAATTCGCCGTTTTGTCGCGCAGCCTTACACAACTTTCTCTCTACTCTGTAGCGAGAAAGTAAATAATTATAAAAGAATAATATCGTTCCGGGCAGCATTACTGGCACAACGCAAAAACGAACATTTGAGAAAATGTTCATTGAAGTTTTGATTGAAATACAGAATTCACATGTTTAATGAAATGAAAGAGTAAGGAACTTTCGTTACTAACATTTTACTTAGAAAAATAAAAAGTTCGAAATTTTTTCGGTGTCTTCCGACAGCAATATTAATTAATTTTTCCTTTATTAAATTTTTCTTCAAAAGCAGAAGATCGCTAACTTTTTCGAAAATATGAGACTTTTTTTAATTTTAGACAATTTTAAAAACAAGATTTTCTAAAAAGGCGCAGCACATGTTAGCCTATTTTCTTCTCGAATCGAGCAAATTGCGTTTACAAAAATGGTGCAGGTCCACTTACGGTGATCTTTCTACATTTTTCGTAAAAAATAGAAAAAAATTAACTTCGAAAACCTACAATATCGATGATCAACTTTCTTCTTGAATGATATATGTTCTAAACAATTAGATCTTTAAATGAGATCAAGTACATTTTTTTTTTAAACGAATAGATTTCGAGTAACGTTTGCTTAAAGTAAAGGCAATTTATTTTAAAAAATCTCCAACATTTTCCATTAATTTTTTTCTTGAATAGAATTACTAAGACGCTTCCAAAGAGCAACTGTTTAATTTTCGTTCGAACACTGTATTTGGGAAATTGTAAAATTTTACGAATAACGCGCCCGACACTCGGCGCCGCCCCCTTGAGAGAGAAGGAGGGCGAGGGTTGTTCGCCCTTTCCTCTGAATGGCGCGCGGGCTCTTTGTGGGCGGGCGGGAGGGGCAGGGGGCGGAAGGGGCGAGGGCGCGCGTTCCCTCGTGCAGCTCCTCAGGCCGGGGGACCGGGGAAGGATTTCGGCCATGTTTCTAACCACCAACGTGCTTCCGACACCTACCAATTGACTCGAATCAAAATACTTTTTCGTAATACTGCAGTGACATAACGCAATGAAACCCGGCGTCCGTTAACAACAATCGAAAAGAAAATGACCTCTCTGGACAGAGGGCATATGAGTGCTCCTTTTTACAGGTATTTCTTGTTTGCATCGATGTTTCTTCTAAGAAGGCGGTATTACGAAATGTATTGAACAACTCACGGCCGTGGTTATAACACTCGGCTATCGCCTCCGTTTACCAGCCAGTGATGCTCTCTACGACGGCCTCAACACGTTGAAAACCATTTCGATTTCCATAGCAACATTTCTACTCATTTCGTCACAAGCGCATTTCTAAGAGCAATTCAATATTTCAAGAATCTGTGCTTCTCAGTCTAAATACCTAGCCCCTCAATGATAGACCTATATGTTTTGCATTTGGAAATGCATTTGCGAATGATAACGCTCGCTTAAGTCTTGAATGCGTTCTACCAAATCGTTCCTTTCAGCCAACACCAAAGTGAGAGCAATTCGACCAGACAACGTCGTGTTAAGGAAAAATGATTTATAACTAGATTTTGAATAAAAGTTCCGAGACACTAGAACAAATAAATCTTACAACTTAACAAAATTGTACATACGTTACGATTCTGAAGACATACAAAATGCGAAATGAAAAAAAAAGGTGATGCAACGGACTTGTTATTAAGTTTACCTTCAACACTGCACAAAAGTCGCTAGCTTTAACACTTGATGCACAGACCCATGGAATAAGGAATATCTGGGCATCAAGTGTAAAGTCGTTGGCACTTGTTAGAAGGTCAGCTCATAGAGTGAAACCGCACATGAGGAGCATAGATTCAGAATGCAAAACGAAAAGAATTTTCCGAATCACACGTCAAAGGCGAAGCCACGTCAAACGGAGGACATTCATGTTGTCGGCAGTGAGTTGGAGTAAGCGCGCACGTGTCTGTCCCGGAGCCTCAACACCTCTCCTGGGTTCGCTACGAGCGGCTCCCCCTCGGGCAGAGGAAGCCGGGTCGGCCCCGGCGCACCCTCGGCTGCAGCATCGGCAGCGTGCGAGCCACTCCGGCAGTGCTCTCGCCGCTGGTGCGGGCGTCATGTCACCTCTTTTGAAGCGATCACGCTGCGATGATTTTCACTTGCTCACAGCCAGGGTCCAGCGTTGCCGTTTACCTCACTCGCACGCAGTCCTGGAGGCTAGCAAGATCGGCTTTGGCGAAGATGATATTAAGACGTGTGATTGCCTGTCGGTAAGAGTTCATGTTTTGGGGTTTCTCAGAGTGGCTTAGACGCTGCCGGTCTGTAGGCCATTCGCAGAGCGACATCACGTCTAAGTGGCCTGGAATGCTCCTGATATGGCGTCTGCTCCACGCTGTTCAAGGGAGGGCTGCTTCATGACCTGGTGATCGCACCAGTCACTTATTCTGCATTTCACATTTCTGCCGCCAGCATCTACGTAAGATGAGCACGTATATCAATAACGGAACAAAAGTTTAACTGAAACATCACTCTCAACAGCAACGAAATCGAGATTTTTATGTACACATTCCACAAACAACCTGAATGCGACGGGTCACAATCATTGTTACGTACGATAATTTCGGTTTTTGAGTCCACAGCAAAAAACATTGTATTCCATAATATTATTACCCAATGTATTACAATGCCATTGAAATAAACCCATAAAAATATTTTTTCTCTAATAAAGTTTAGATTTTGTTTTATTCCTGTTAAATCCAGTAGAAAACCTAGGGCACACGAGAAATTATGGGCTTCACTGACCTTCTACATAGGCATGGATCAGTAGATAACTCATTTACAAGAGTGTGATCGAATTCCGCTGTTTGTACTTTTTTTTTTAAGGAAGGAAATCGTTCCAACCGCAAATGAAATGTTCAAAAACATATTGACAGACCAGGAGGAGTGACTGTTACGCGGTATCATCTTCGAAACGAGGCGCCCCAACCAACTGTGAAAGCTGAAAACCAGAACTCTCATACCAACAGGTTCAACTTATTCACATCGTCTTCTAAGCAAATCGTAAACTGAATGAAGTACAGGCTACTACATTCCAAGGCTACTCAGAACAGTAATCGTCGCTGCAAGACAAGTGACACCTCAAAAATCATCCATCATGTTCTGCGTTAAGTCAAATAATACACTTTCACTAATAAAAATTTCAAAAAAATAGTTCACAAGACGGTCTCTATACAGAGCAAACCCCTTCGACCGTCCACGACATGAGCCAGCTCCTTCTCAGACCGCAATTTCCTCGCGTGTTGCCCGCCCCACGCGGCGAGCGCAATGCTCGCCGGAAGGGCTCTTCGGCAGCGCGGGGGCGGCGCAGTGCTGCGCAGGCGAATTCCGCCTCCCACGCCCGCCCCGCCCCGCCCCGCCCCGCCCCGCCCCGCCCCGCCCTAGTCCCCGCCAAACGACTCGGCCGCCGTGTTTTTTCTGCTTTGCATGCACTCCGCTGCGCACATATTTGAAGAACATTCACGGCTCGAGTTCAACGAACGCTCGCCCTGTCTGTTCAAACGCAGTTGCCTCCAACTTTCCAAAGACTCGATGGGACTGCAGCTCTGCTGAGTTTGACAAGGGTCTCAATGGATGGAACAATCATCTACTCGGCTTCAAACTCTTCGCTAAAACCAAGTAGCTCTTCTCAAAACTAACACTTGTACAAAATGCCAGAGACCATCTCTTGAGTCTGGTTTCGGTTCTTCCCAGCTGCTATCTATCGGCGCCTAATTTTTTTTCCAACGTTTGGTCTCTCACTAGTACAGTAAAACAGCGACTTCGTCTGGAAAAGTATAAATTTTCGAGTTTTCGACGAGAAAAGAGAGAAAAAACAAAATTATGAAGTACTTTGATAATTGATTAACTCACTTAAATGTGGAAAGGTAAGCAATACAAGATAAATTTTTCTAAAACAGTTTAAGTTTCAACTGTCTATATTAGCTAATAGTAAACGACAGAATTTATTTCACTACTGAAGAATCAATCTAATGGTACGTGAAGGCACAGCGAACTGGGAGAATCTCTCACAGATCAAAATCCATAGATAAACAACTCATCAATTAATATACGTTACGAACAACATTTAAAACATTTTTGTCATTGTATTTGTTTCTACAAGTTTTCCGAGCTTCCATGCCGTTTGAAATACACGCTCCTTTTAGTTTTGGTTTTATTTGCGTTACATTTTACTATTTCGAAGAAAATATTCTCATACGGTAAGGAATCAGGAAAAAGTACTAAAAAAATGTGTATAACTAACAATACATCGCATTTAAATCGCGTGTGAAGGAAAATTTCTTTCGTAACATTTTTATTTTCGTCATGAGCATCGAAATGCGCCGCGATTGTGCTGCCACCGATCAAACGTTTCTCGGCAGTCGATTTGAGTCCCGCCCCAAGCGCACTTCAGGGCACTTCCCGGAGGAGGCAACGACGGCCGCCAAGGTGAATGACGCAAGGCCACTGGTGCCTTGCCAATGCAAAGCACCCGAACGCGGATGGACGTATGATAAGGATAGGTTTTGCTCGCCAAGCAGGCATTAGCGAATGGGACTGAACGAGAAACCCACTGAATTCGTTAACTTTATAGAATTTTGCGACTGTCGTTTAGTAGAAATTGATGTTAAACCCAGTCGAATTAACTGTAAGTCTTGCTTAGAAACAACAGATTCTCGTGTTAATAATAGGAAGTCGGATTACGGAATGAGTGACATGCAGTGGGATGCACACGCAATGCAACGAGCTCATTTTTAACATTTTCTTTATTACACACTATAAAACATTTTCTTTATTACACACTTAACTGCATTCTCAGTTTTACAATCATAATTCTGTTATAACAATACGGCTTCCTCACCAATGTACCGCCGAAAAACAACAACACAAAACTCTCTGCAGAGTCATGAGGTCGCTTCTGAATTCGTGAGTACTCAACCTGAACAAGACACACATGAAAATAATGTTTGACCTTTTCATAACATATCGGGTTTATTGAAAATATGTCAACAAAAGACCACACAGAGAAACACATTTTTAAATCATCTCCTAGAGGGAAAATGAACGTTGGACGCATTCAAATATTGCAAATTAACTGCAGTCATCGAGAAACAAGGGACTCTAATTAGATGACAAAGACATTATGTCATGAATAATGGAATTGTGAATTTAGAACTCTTATCCAGGAGTGGCCTGCAAGCAACTGACTTTTTTTACTATAACAAAGATGTATGACTATTAAATAGCAAACCTAGGAGTAGAAAGTTTGTAAGACCTCTAGTAATTCTAATCCATACGTTCATTGGGACGAACAGCGCGGTGAGAAGGCCATTGCCAACAAGGCCATTGTACACATTCCTCACAGAGAACGTAGTTAAGAATTTCTGAACGACGCGAAATTAGATGTTCAAGGGAAGTTCCAGCATTGCCAACACTCGACAGGAAGCTGCACATGTTCCTAGGAAATTGTATATTCATGTTCTTTTCAATACGGCGAATGTCATCCGACTCTGCAACACCACGTACTCATGACATCATCTGCTTACGAAGTGGCAAAGCAGGGAAGCTTCTCTTGCTTTTCTTCATCACTCTCTTGAATTAGTCTTAGTTTGGGGCATTCAAGTATTCCTCTCTTGAACTTCGATTAATGTTTACAATAGTAATAAAGTCACAATTAAATTACGAACAAAACTGCACTATCATGCCTCAGAAGTACTATTTTTGAATTTCCAATCTTTAAACATGTTGGGATATTTTAGATGATTCCTACACCATGTAGATCAGACTTGCGAATATTCACATAATTTATCATTTCGTTTGGAAAAACTAGGTTACCGCAGGTTGATACATAGGAAATCAAATTTGATTGATTGATTGATTGATTTTTTCGTGTTTCCAGGCGTGTCAACTGCTTCAGTCATTAGTCCCGTTAGTGTAGTGCAAGTTTTGTTCTCGGGAGATGGCGGTAACCTTCCCCCGCTAGATGGCGAGTTCCGGCGCCGACCTACCGTCGGCTAGTGGGGTTTCCCCCTAACCAGGACTCTCCCACCAGCGGGGCACCGCCCCAGTCGGGACAAGCTCTAAGCTCCCTACCGGTCTCCCGGAATATGTGGTAGTGTAGTGCATGTTAGTATAAGTGTGTGTGTGTGTGTGTGTGTGTGTGTGTGTGTGTAAGGGAAGAGGATAGGACAAGTAAGAGGAAGGAAAAATCGCACGTGGTCTGTGGCCTGTTTGGTAGGGTACTGCTGCGGCATTCGCCTGGTGTTGATAGGAGAAACCACGGAAAACTACCGTTCGGAGCAGCCGGCCGCTAGAATTCTCCTGCAGATAGCGACTGAATTCGACCTACCTGAAAAGCTAGTGTCGTAAATCCTGCCGCCGTCAGGACTGGAACCCAGGACCTCCCGGTCAGAGGCGCTACAGTGACATCAGTTGATGCACTGAGCTACCTCTACCGGTAAAATCAAATTTGGAATTCCGACTGAGATGCATTGTTTTCATAATGAACGTCCTGTGACAGTCTGAAAACCAGTATGTCCATCTTCTTTTGAATTATAATTTGTAACAAAATTTCTGGTTTGTGACGACAATCTCGTCAACGCAAATTGCAACGAGATAACTTGGCATTCACAAAAACATTTACTAGCTAACCATCTTTCGCTTCTCTTCTCAGTACTCATGACATAGTAGTCAGCAATTTCTTTCAAAAAGCTGTCTGCCACTCGTTGTCATCGTCTTTGCAAACGCTTCCTGTTCGCATCGTGCACAGTACACGGTGATGTCATTTCTTACTAAAATTCAGCAGCAGCTCTAGCAGAAATAGACCGACATCAAACAACAAACTCCCGTGACGCTATTCGAGGGCATTTCCGTTTCCCCAATGCTTTGGACTCTCAAGACAAGCTTTCGGTTGCGATCTCACATACTCGTCGTGTTTACCGACCTCGAGTTTTGCTCATCGAAGCCTCATCCAACGTTTCCTTTCACCTTCCTTGTTATTTTTCCGGGGCCTCGTCGGAGCGGGCGAATCCAAAGGCGCCCAGCCCTTCGTGGCCGCCTGGAGCGTCGCGTCGCGGCGCGTCAATTCGCGAGGCCGCGCCGCCGGCGGCGCGAAGGCCGCGCAACAAAAGCGCTCCGGAGTTCGAACCCCCCACCCCCACCGCCTCCGCCTAGGCACTGCGTTTGCACGCCACACGAGACAGGCGCGTTGTCGAGGACAATTCCCGCAGCAACAACCTACTGCAAACGCTAACCACACACGGGGTTTTGCGTTTTGAACAGGCTCTCGTAGTATTTGAGCTTATTCCACAAACGCGGCGTAACACACACGTATCTCTCCGGAATATAGCGTACGTTTTTAAACTTCACGATTCACAAGAAAAGAAGGTTTAGGTGGCCATAAAAGACACCCCTCCCCCAAACAAAACGATGGTTGAGGATGGATGAATGCCTCTTCTCTAAAAATTCTTCAGCAATCCCTCTTCTCTAAAAAAATAAAAGATGGTCAACAATATACGAACACATTATACATTTTACATAATCCACAGTTTTAAAAATTCTGAAAACTTGCTTCTTCCACGACTCTTTTGCCCTAGAAGAAGTAAATAACCAATCGTACTATGGCGACTTGTTAAAACTTATTTATCATAGGTAGATTTTTTCTGAAACACTTCATTGATACGCCGGCAGACTGCAGTCGATCGCAGGAAGGTGCAAGGGAAAGGAAGACCTCTGAGAGAGCGTGGATCGTGTGCCGAATGAACGACGGCAGTGCCCACACGCCATGATGCGCCGGGGAGCTTCAGGTTTCACATGTGCACGTGGTTGCGTCATCACTGAGCTCTTCCTTGCCTTCCGTGACGCACTTATTTGTCTGGCATTAACGTGATTACATATTCAAGAGGCGCTCTGGGCTTCCTGGCTCTCAGCAGCCGTGTCAAGGCAATGTGTTTTTAGTAGACTCGCGTCCTGCTTCACTATTGTGGAAAAACGTTTTGGTCTTGTTCTGTTTACAATGCATCAAGGGAACGCGGTATTTTCGTAATAAAATCAAATGATTCTAAATTGTCGCCTAAATAACACCATTTGTTTATGGCCCTACAAAGTGCAGCAAGTCAAAGTCAAGCAAATAAGATAAAAATTATAATATATATATATATATATATATATATATAATTTGCTGTACAGAATGTGCAATAAATTGTACTTTTATAGTAGCATCAGGTGACCCGTGCGCTCAACCGACAGACATACGAATATTTCGCTGCAAGAAAATTCCAGTCCGTCATAACCAAAAAGCTTGGTTTCGTCGAGAATGCTATCAGCAAACGCAAGACCAGCGAGAAGGACCTCAATGATTTCCTTTTAACTTGAGACTTCATTGATGATGAGGTCAATGTGGTCAAGGAAAATCTGTCTGTTATAATCTGCGATTGCTAACCCCTGACTTGTTTTGACAAGATAGAAGAGGAACTACTTTATTTGCCGACGCGAAAAGGTCATAAATAGGACATTGTTACATAAGTAGGTACTCATTATTACTCCTTCAATGTTAATTATTACATTCTATACTTAAGGAACAATTTTGCATCCTTATGACAAGGCTTCGTTATTTTCATTAGTCCGATGTTTTGCCGTTGCTTTCGCCATCCTTCGCGTCATACGTTTTGAGAATCTCTGGTTCCAGGGACACAACTTAACGTCGCTGCTATACTGTGCGTTTGCTCTGTTGCAAATTCCGCATTTACGGATAAGAACTTGATACTCGGAACATGAAAGTTCTTTTGCTACGCTACGAGTCAATCCATTATCGAGAGAACATACTATTGGGTTCCTTTACGAATGTCAATTTTATGTATAGCACGCACGGAAAATTTTGGGAAAGGAAGGAAAGATATTAATGGAAATAAGTCAGTATCGTATGTTTGAATTTTTTTTTTTGACACAGTGAAATCATTCTCTGATATTGTATTGGCCAACTATGGCCTTCAGATGCTAATGAATCTGATTCAATAGAATCATATGTCATTGTATGACTACATTAAATTGTTGGGAATGACATACAAAGGTGTTATATATAAGAAGCTGCTTATTTCGTCATTCGGATAATTAACTATTCAAGAAAAGATACATGGGAAATGTTTCAATAGTAGAGGCTATTGCTCTTGCCCACAATGTAGTGATAGTAGATGTCTGTATTGCACACGTAATTCTAAGTGTAAGTGCAACACGAACAGTGTATGTCATTAACGACCTTTGATGCCAACATGTTTCTCCAGTTTCAGATCGAGCTATCGTGGAGATAAATGAACACTGATTTTTGCAAGGTCAGAAAGACTTCTTTAAAGGCATCACTCGTAAGACCTCTCTAGGCAATAAATCAAACACATTCATTTTCTTTAAAAATAAAAATGCAAATTAATCTCTGCCTTTGATAATATGCTCAAGAAGACATGTTGCTATTGCGTGATGCAATACGAAATAGTAGATCCCATTCTGTGCGTCTGAATTCGAGGTAATGTTAATCTTCATTATCTCGGCTGCACGTCACTGCTTTCCTTCAGTTGGTATTTTGATCATCCAACAAATTATGAAGATCAGAACAACGATATGATATAAGACAATGACAGCACTCTCTCTTTTTGTGGAATAGATAAAACACATTCGCTTCAATACCTATCGTACCGTGTCATTTTGCCTCTTTCTTTCTGCTGAAAAGTAACCATACGGTCACTGGCTTGTGATACACAGGAAAATTAGCTTTTCTTCGGTGAAAAAAGGGGGAATATATATGAAAAGGTATGGCGCAAATCAACAACATGGGGATGACAATTGCTCTGTGCATTCCAATTTTCTTCGGACTAATGATGGTAGACGCAGGCGTAAGTGAATCCTTGTTAGAGTTTACCAAGGTCTTTCGACATCTGTCAGTACAATAACACAGTACTTAAACAGCCATATCACATGTGGCCACGTGAAATTTAAGTCCCTCCCGCTAATCAGTTAAACAACTTCATCACTAATCCCTCGTTAGTTCCTCCTTGAAGATCGGACTTGCATCACGCGCCCTGCGAGGGCAGGAGCCCTCACTCCCCGCCTCTCCCCCGGCAGCCGCAGCTCGTCCGGAGTGAGCCTTCGACGACCGCTGCTCCTCACAGAAAACAACCCCCAAGCCTCGTTCCTCAGCTATCGCCACGCACCGACACTGCCACGTTGTTGTGCACTCGTGAGGAGAAGAAAAAAAAGAAAACGCCACCTCGCAAGTATTGGGCGCTCTAAGAAGTCCGCGAAAAAAGTTTTTTTTTTCACTAACGTAACTTCTAAAAAGACTAAGCACGCTTAGAGAAATATGTTGCGAGAAAAAAGAATTACATTAAATTTCCCCTAAATTATATCTTATAAAAAATAAAATAAAATATCTTATATATAATAAAATATTTTTCGTCGTACGAGAGATTGAAGCACTAGAGCTCCGCAAAATCTGAAAAAAACTTCACAAGCGTTTTTCTCAGATTTCCGCCTATAACTCAGAAAATTCGTTCTTTTACAGAAAAGTGTTCATATAAAAGAATAAAACACATGGAATTTTCTACAAATAATGTATTCGAGGTTTTTCCGTCAAAAGAAAAGGCGCGAAGTTAAAATTCGAATTCAGTACCCCGAACAAAATATGATAGCCAAACTAGTGGTGCTGCAGAAATCCCATGGGCTTTCTCGTAGTAGTTTGTTTTCTAATTTCTTTGGTCTTAGCTAGCTTTTCGATTGTGCCACATACTTTCACCAGTTCCACCTATCACCCCCAGAAGTATACTTTTTTGAACATTTCTCACATTTTCGATTTTCTAATGGTAGAATCAAAATACGTATTGCTTTACAAAAATTAAAGAGTCAAACTTAAAGAGTCGTCCTATAAGGACATTTTTGTTGAAAAAGTCGGAGCCGTTTTTAAGAAAATGGTATCTTGGCGTTACTGTAAATGCGAAATTTCAAGCTCTTTTTCATAGGTAACTTTTTGGTTTACGAAAATTTTCGTTGGAAGTCATTTGAAACACTTCCACTCTCAGATGTAATAATGTTCACAAATAGCTGGAAATGTGAATATTAAAGGTGTGAGAGATATTTAAAAAATACATTTCTGTAATTTAAAAAAAACAGCAAAATGAATTTTAAGTCATCTTAAAGAGTGCAATTAGCACTATCCGTTCGAAAAAATTGAAGAAAAAAATTGGTGTCGTTTTGAGGAAATGGAGCTTAAACATTTCTGAAACCGCGAAATTTTGGGCTAATTTTCACAGAAAACTTTTCAGTTCTCGACAAACTGCATTAGACATAATTTAAAGCACGTATACTTATAAATGCTTTAATGTGAACAAATCGCCGCTATGATAAATATTAACGACGTGAGAGAGAACTCAAAAAATTACATTTTTGTAATTTTTGAAAAAACAAAAAAACACAATAGAGCGAAATTGTGTTTAAGTCATCGTATAGAGGGCATTTAGAATTATCCTCACCAAAATTTTAAAAAAAGGGAGCCGTTTTTGTTTTTGTTATTTTTTAATACTACTGTACATATTGCACATAATACTGGGGAAAACTACAAAAGTTTCAAAAAATGTTCGCGACCTTAATGAAAGAACCACAAAGAAAAAAATACTTGAAGGAAAAATCTCTATCTTAATTTTGAAAAATAAGAAAAATTTCAAACTTTTGAAAATGTCGAGAATTTAGAGGAGGCAGAAACGGATTCTGCCATCGTTATGTTATTTTACTCCATTAAAAAAAATTAAGAAAAATTTGGAGTCAGTTTTGAGAACATTTTGAAAATGTCCCTGAGGTTTGGTGTGAAGTATCCCCAAATTTTAGAGAATGTTTTTCAAAATCGCAAAGCTTCGAGCCGAGGCAGATCGACCAGGGAAAATCCATTTTGGAAAAAGTTCTGCGTATGGTTTAAGAGCTAGTCGTATTTACTGACAGGTCGGACGGGCGGACTGACTCACGTTTAAAAAAAAAAGGGGGGGGAAGCACTTTTTCGGTATCAAGGGGGCCCAAAATGTGTATTTCCGTTTTAATCTGGAAATGGATTTTCCACAGCATGACATTACTTTCTCTACACTACGTATATTACTCCGTATACACGTACGCATACGAGAAAGTAGAAACATCGTTATCGCCTCCACCGTCAAACGACCATTTGATTGGTCTGCACAGAATATCCAGGAAAACTGTGTCTGCAAAATTTCAACAACGATACGGTCCACACCGCACGTTCGCATTACATTCATTCACAGTTGTTCACTATCACTGGTGCACTTCTCATGAGTGGCAACTTCTACCGCTTATCTCAAAAATGAGCGAAAACATTAATTTCATCTTTCAACGTGCGTAAGTCGGGTTAAAAGGGCGAAGGCTGTAACATGGGGAAACATAAATAGAGCACCAGCCACACATTCACGACGGAGAACAGTGAAAGGGACCAGGAGAAGTAGAGTCACTAAGTGTATGTAATGAATGAGAACGAAAAGAAAAGTGAATTAGAAAAGAGGGCAAGAGGGTTTACAATAGAAGAGCAGGATTACGATATGAGAGGGATAATGGAAGTAATGACATTTTGAATAGAGGATTATGTGAATGCATTCCACAAAAGCATAGGAAAAGGCAGAATGGATGTGATTTTTTTTTCATACCGGAGAACTGTCAAAATGACGTGGTCAGCAGACAACTGCACTTTCACGGGAGCTTCATGTCCTCCGCAAGACATTTTTGGTAAATATGACTAAAATATTATTAACATTTCGGAATGACCAAACAAAACTCATATTTTTTTCTGTGTTTTCCATGAGGAACGAGTGACGAACTTGAAGCAAAGAGAGATACCTGCGACGCAACCGGAGCGACAAATGAGCTGCGCGTCACGTGGTCGGGCGCGTCCTTATGTAAGAGGCGCGCAGCGGGCCATGTGACCGACTTGTTGCGACCTCGCCGGCCGCAAGGTCGGGCGCGAAGCCACCGCCGCAGGGAGTGTCCAAAACAAGGAGACTGCGAGCGCCTCCGAGCGGGCTTACAACACGGCGCGAACAGGCATTTTGATACGCCTAACCAACATCATCAATACATGTGCAAAATTGCGCTTCTCTCTAACAACTCGCATTTACACACCCACACACCCCCTCGCCTTAGATTCCTTTAAATTGTGCATCAATAAATTATCAGGTATGTTGTATTCTGTCTCGTCTTGACCAAGTTATAATTTAGAGCAACCTATTCACCCCTTTCCAGGAACAACGTTACGCCAATCGAAAGATATTTCAACTTGAAACACTTCATCAAAATCTTCTTGAAACATTAAATATCAACATTTCAAAGTTAATATTAATCAAAGAATCAACCACGGAATCACTTCAGGTTTGTTTTGATTATAGTGTTGTTACATATAAGTGGGAATGAGTACAATGCTGTCAGAATATTTTATATATAGGTTAATTGCAATTATGTCCTGTAAATATTTTATTAAAAACCTTGAAAAAACAACAAAACGTCGAACATGTACAACAAACAAACGAAAAACGTGCATCGCTCGACAACAATGTCTTAAAGGTGTATTGTGAATTGCATTACCTTACATTAAATAATAATAAATAAATAAAAATAAAAAAGTAGGAGGAAACGTTCATTTATCCTCATTCGCTCGTCCTTTTCTTCGTTTTCGGCGTGAGAACTTCATATGTCCTCGTAGCTACATAAAATGTAGTCCAATTGCATGCGAAGATGTCTCACCACTTGTTAGAAACACCCACAGATGTCGGTCACGAACTGTTTCCAGCACCCTCGCACATTTTATCGTTCCTTATCTTCCTTAAAATTTTCCACTCTTCCCTAACTGTAAACAAACTCGGATAGGCTTCATGCGACGACCTCCTCCCGGTCCCCAGCAAATCGGTTTTGTGGGGCAATTGTCACGGAAACAGTGGCTTACAGCAACTAAACGGCAGAACGCAATTTGTAGTAGTTGAGAAATAATATAAAATAATTATCATCACATGCAGTACAATTGAAAGAGAAATCTTGCATGTAAAATAACTATTATAAATATTTTTCTCTACGCAATAAAACGATAATGACGATCAACTCGATATTTTTAAACACAATAAACATATTTTAATCATTTCAATATAAGTTATTGGCCAATAAATTAGTTATAGAGATATAATTTTCACTTATACAGAGATCGAAAAGTAGCCTCCCTATATTCTTCTCCCTCGCCTTCTGTGGATCAAAGGTAGCGCAATGAAAATCGCAAAGTAATCTTTCGTATTTATAGTTAGCCCCAAAGAGTCAGCATATGCATAATGGGAATTTACATCAAAATAGAAGCGAAAACGTTAAAAATACAAAGTTTTCATTACATTCATTATGGAAATAACGATGCACCACTGGGCACAGATCAGAAGGAAATTTCAATATATATCCTTAGCATCATAAAGAAATATGCATTAAGCTGATAATGGGCAATTCTCACGTGTGTTCAAAGGTTTTATTAGTAACTCATCATTTTAAATGTTTTATTCGCGTCCAATCCTGGGTATTGAATCATATAGTCAGATATTATAAGAGATTTTGTATTAAATGTGTCGATGTTAATACATTATATTATTTACAAATTCAGTAAATTGAGATTAAGAGATTTAGTGTTACCATCTGAGTACAATTGGAATAAGCCATCAATTTTACGATCGGAGAGCAATCGTTCACCCTTCCTCAACAGAGAACGTGTGAGGATGCGGGAATCCCCGTGCCGCTCCGTCGGCGTCTCCGAAAGGAACGCCACGCGCCTCGCTCGTGCGCGCCGCGGCCCAGGGCCCGGCCACGCCCCAGCGAGGGGATTCCCACGACACCTCTGCGAAACGCGGGCGGCTCAAGGAAACTGTTTGCAAACATAAAATGCCTCCGAGCTGAACGGCGACCTGTCAGTCACCTCGCGAGGGCGCCTTTGGGAATGGAAAGATCGACTCAGAAATCGATTACGTAAACATTAGATCACTAATCGTTACACGTTCGATGGATACGCACTTCAAAATCATCAAAAACCTGCATGTGTTATTGCACTTTTAAGTCACAACACGTAATCAAGCACTATTAATGCACTTAAACATACACAAAATTTCCAAATATGCACGTGAAATAGAGGGTGTACTAACTAATTTCTTCAATTATTGCTACTTAGATTACTTTTGTGACATCTCTAATCTCCGGCAGTACTGCCTCTACAAAAAGGGTCAAATATCAATTTCTCAAGGTACATTCGTGTGTAATTTTTGCCTGTCACTATTTCAAGGAAATTCTGAAAATGCTTCATTTTTTTTAGGAATGTTAGCACAAAAAAGAGCTACAAACATCCCGTCAGAAAATCTGACGTCGCTCTGATTTGTTGCCAGATATCTCCGAAATAAAATGTTTCTTTACGATTACCTGTAATGCTTTACCCGGGTAACCATTTTGATGTGTTGCACGTAAGGAATATTTTGCAGGAAAAAGACTAGCATTATCGTGAAACTTGCATTTGAGTCATATTAGTGTATAGGTAGGATTCAAAATCCGTTTTAACAAAAAATGTTTTCCAGTGGTTTTTCCTAATATAGTATCTACATGTTAGTTATAGTATATATACTTGATGTTAATAACAATTCCGCAAGTTGACTGAGAGGTGTCCCCTTCAATTCATTTCCGTAACAAAACCCTTCTGCAAAATTTATTATTCATTGCCTTGTAAACCTTTAACTACTCATTACTTATACAGCCAGCACTACTCAACTACCGTCTGTTTAGTGGTATGTAATGTATGAAGGGTTAATATTGTTGTTTCTATCAGCAAGGCTATTTTTTTCTTTCAATTCGCTCCTTTGCTGAGGTTGAGTTCATCCCAGTAAACGGATCGTTGCTGATCATTGTTCTTCAGATACAGCCGCTATCATCTTTTGTACTAACATTAAGTCGATAATCTGCTGCCATTATTCAATGCTATCTCGTTGAATTACTCTCTCTGCTCAGTGTTTCACATTGTTATGTGATACTACCACAAGCTAAAAGTAAAGTCAACAATTCCGAAATATTTCCAATTTACTGGTATATTGTCCGTGTATACAAAAATATGCACTTCAAAACTTTACGTATTTCTTTCTTGTAGGCCGAAGTGTGTTTTCCTGCATTAAGCATATCCTTCGATCGCGATATTATTGGGAATGCGCGTCGTACCAAAACTATTGCTCCTCAGAATGAAATTACTCCACAATTAGTCAATTTAAAAAAGCGCATGCCATCATTTAAAGAAGATCTACAATTGAATGAAGTTATGCGAAAATCATCCAAGTCTTAAGAATCAATATGGTTGAAAATGGCTTGGAAAGTTGGGACATACCTTAAAATTTCGAGCAGCAAGGAGCGCCGAAAATGACATTTTGTGGGTTCAATTGAAGGATAAGTTGCGTTGAGAAAGAAATCTCAGGCTTTAATAGAGGTGCAAGGCAAACGCTATTAATTGGAACTAGCTGACCCACTGCGATTACGTCGCACAAAAGGAAGAACTAGAAAAGTCACTTCACAAAAGAACAACATGTGCACTATTCGGAAAATGGAAACACTCTACAGAACATTGCTTCGTCATTCAGTACTTATTCTCAGAGACTAAAGAAATAAGCATGGTTTACAAATTCTGGAACAGTACAATTACTATTCACTGTCAACACAGGTGTCTGAAAATGCAATCAAAGTGTTATATTTACCAAGATCCAGACACATTTGCTGTAGTGAACTACAGCATTAAATCCCGCTATCCACCTTGATTTAAAAACGAAATGCATTACAAATTATTATAATCTTGCTCGTCCTAAACCACGAAACATCGAATGCCTTCAACAGACCTAGAGCAACTCGCATTAATAAACAATGCCAAGAACAAACGACAGCAGCATTTTGTTTTCTTTGTTGCATTCACAGGATTATCTGAACACTTCCGCATCGTCTCACTTGTAGCACTAGGGCAGAAAATTAAACTCTTGCCCCGAAAGAATCGATTTTTCAGGTGTCTGACTAAAACATATCTTGTCGATATCCCGAACGGCCCCACTAGGACTTCCTCCTGACGAATGACTAAGCCTCACCTCAAACGCTTCTACAACGACTTCTAAATGCGCCACTCGTCAATCCATACATACAAATACATCTACAACCGGATTTTCATGTAGTGAATTCTCGCCGCCATCACCAACCTTAACAATCTTTGGAACATCTCTAATCCAACGTGTGGGCGAAGTTACGTTAATTAATCACGAGGGTGTGAAGTTCAGCTTAAAATAACGTTAAATTTTGGAAAGAAATTTCTAGATTTTACGAATGAAATTTCGAGGTCGTATTGTTGACACGATTCCAACACTTTTCCTTAAGTTATAATTAATAATGGTGAATTCTTGAAAACAAAACTGTTCGCAATTCACAGGGAGCCAACATGTGAAGTGATGCCAAACATGCGAAGATTGCAACAGACAAAAATGTACTGAATGTGAACTGCTGAGCTGCGCTAGTCAGTTTTTAAGTTGGTAATATTCAGGGGAACATTTCAATAAAAAAAAAACACGCTTAAGTAATCGTATTCAATTTACCATATGTGTAACTTATAAGGCACATTTTTCCTTTTACTTATTTGTGACTTTGATGAAGCCAAAGAAACCAAAACGGATAAACTTAAAAATAAATTTAAATAAGAGTTTTCTCAGGAAGCGATCGAAGTCAAAAATAAGACAAAAATATAAAATTTTATTGTTCGATTTAACTTTTCACAAGACCAAGTACGAAAATGAAATGATGTTCACAAAGAACTGATTATCGAAAATGAAAAATTTAATAAGAACATTTCAACGGAATAGCGGTCTGACAAACGAAAAGAACTTCAGAATTTCAAACGTAAGAACAAAGGGTTGCAGGGTGCCCAAATGAACGCTAGAGTGAAACATTTTAAATCCTAGAACTCAAATACTTGTACTAAAATCTAATCACACACATGTCACGTGATTATGTCTGCAGTTGTATACAAATTGATTAAGGGATTAACTGCCACTGATATCTCAAGGTCTCTATGACAAGATACACAGACGGATATAAGAAATTTTTAAACCTACGTAAGTAAAGAAAAGGTTTTAAAAAATACATATCTAAAGAATTCTTCTTCTACTGAAGAATGTAGAATAATTGATGTAACCTCAACATCTCTGAAAAACATGATGAACTTGCGCCAGATTTGAGAATACTTACAATTGTGTGGCTGTAATTTCAGCACGCTATTATGGCGTTATTCGGAAATTAATTTCACACTCGTAGCAATGGTTGAATAGTGTGAAAAGAGGCACCGACGGCAATATGAAGTTCTTCAGTTTTCCCTTATAAAATTGAGGAATATTTTCTCTAGCGTTGTTTTTATAAAGGTATGTACATATTGCACATGTTTACTTCTTTAGCTAAAGGACGCAATGTCATTTCAATACGCAATTAACTCTAAGGGGCAAATTAATTATTGTTTCTCATTTTGAGAAAGTGCATTTCCAATTAAAATTACCAAAACCAAACGTACCATTATTCAGCCCAAAGAGGAAGAATAATCTTATTCGACCCTCTTCCGCCGCTAAGCAAAATCTTCAGAGAATGGAATTTAAACAAACTATTAAATAAAGTTATGTTCTTTTTCCTTAACCAACACTAATGTTCAAAAACTTATCCTACTTAATAAACAAATCTATTATGCAATGGTGATCAACATTGATAAATGTCCGTTTTGGAATGGAGTAATCCAAAACAAATATCATGTTCCTTAAACCTTAGATCGAAAGCTGGTCTCTTCCTGACCTCGAGAAGGCATCAATGACAACACACTAGACACTTCTGAACGACAACAGTGCTGCCAACTGCACGAGGAAATGGGAACGGAAGGAACTATCATTTACTTCCTTTCTTGATATTCATTCTACAGCTGGTTTGACCTATATCCTTAAATAGCATCTTCTATCCATTTTCGCAAACAAACATTTGCCGTCTTCTCTTTCATCGGATAATTTCGCACACAAAGAAATTGTAAAGAGTCAAGCACAAATTATAACAAGGTACATAACGTATTTCAAGCGTATGAATTATACAGAATGAGATTATGAAATCGTCATGTGACGAAAAGACGATCGACTGTAACTCGCAGAACAAATTGGTGAACTAATGACGGCATGAAAACTTTTATTCCATCCATTTTACGATTTTATTCAAATTTTGTGTTTATTCTACAACACTGGTGAGAATAACAAGTATATAACACCTTTTGGGTCTACTATCTTTCATTCAAAGCATAAATCACGAAATTTGTAAAGTAGAAAGCACAAATTGCTTTCTAAACAAACCCTTTATGTCTTAATTAAAGGCTGTTGAAAAACGACGAACGCGCTAAGACATCCATCAACAGTAAAATGAAATACATTTCCGATCCTTCCTTTTGTGAATGCAGGAATAAATCCTCCAACAAACCGCATTATAAACATGAAGTTTAAATGCAGTCCTGGTCGTTCCGGTCAATAGTCGAAAAAGAAAACATGTAGAGGAAGCAACATACACCATCATAATAATGTCATATTCATTCAATTAAATCTCAGAAAGTAGACGTTTATCAGAGTCGTGCGTTCCAGAAAAATCGTCGCCATCAAATATAAGTTGGGAAATCAGGATATTCCGAGGGTTAAATGCTTTAAATAACTCGAAATTGCACTAAATGGGGTTCTGGAATAGGCAGATCATGTAAATATCGTTGAGGAAGTGGCGTGGAAGGCAACGAAGGGAAGGAAGGGGAGAATGAGGATACACACTTCTCGTACGCCCGATTCCAGAAAGTAGCTCCATATGTCGGGAACCACATCGTTTAGGGTGGATAAAATCACTAGAAAAAGTCCAAAAATGAGCTACAAAATTTCTTCAGAAAGGATGCTCTAATTCTGGATGCATATGGTGGAAAACTGCGGAGAAAATCGCGAATTTGAGCATTATTCAAAGCAATGAGGTGGTCGTACATGGATGGAGGACCATGTAAGATTATCGAAGCACGTGGCAAAGAAAAACAGGATTCGAAAATTCGGCAAAGAAAACACAACAGATGTAGGTCAATTTTCACTGAACAATGCAAAACTGCCACAATGACCTGCAGCGCTCCTGGAGACTTTTCCATAGAATTTCAAAAATTGTAAAAGTAGATTAAATTATTGTAGATTTTTTTGGAATACATTGTATGTTGAATTATTAACATAAAATTCATTTATCTTATATTATTATTATTATTATTATTATTATTATTATTATTATTATTATTATTATTATTATATTATTTTTTTATATTAGTAGGCCGTCGTTAGCAGCATAGGACATTAATTCTGTAAAATTGTATTAAGAAATGTAATTACTACAAAGATTGTTTGGTCTTATGGTGGATTTTTTGCCATTGCATTTGAAAAACGCCATCACCGGAAGTAGAATTATTAATCCTGTTATTTTCTATACTATATAATGAGTTTTAAAGTTTATATTCGCGCAAGAAATGTTCATTTTCAAGAAACTTCAAGTTTTAGCAGTAATATATCACGGCCTTTTCAAAACTCGAGCACAAAGAAAAACTGCGTAAATCTTTAATATTGTTTTTAAATACATGCAAAAGCCCCACCGTCCTCTGTACACCAAGTAACTGTACTACTGTCGAAAGTATCTACAAGGCGACATTGGCATCTTTCTAGGGAGGAGGATAGAAGTAGAACACATCAATAACTTCACGTGAAGCGTACAAGAAATGAGATGACTTGCGGTGGGATAAGAGAGAAAGGCCTGTCAGTTCGGCTTTTCCATGGCTTCCGTCCATCCACGTTGTAAGATTGTACCTGCTGCAGTGCTACTTCTGACCCTTGGAGTTAGAGTGACATCAACCACGACGCGTTCATCTGAAGAAAGCCAATAGATGGCACTTCAAGGGAGGAGACTCTCCCTTGTGTTATATAGCTCCATTAAAAAAAACCTTTACTCTCCTGGCCACAGAAGCGCTTAGATATACAAGCCATTAACACACGAGAGGAAGAAAGGCTGAGAATTCTTCCTCTGAACGACTCTTCCTTCGAATGACATCTATCGTTTCTGGAAGCGTAAAAGTGCGCGTAGTTTTAAAACTCGATTCAAATAAATTTCCTCGTAGATATAAAGTCAAAAATTGTACATTTTGCCTCAAACGACAAAGCAAATATTCTATTTGATAATTCCATCCATAAGAAGAAAATACTTCAGGAGGCCGTTCTTCCCCTCCCTGAATCCCTATCCTGCAACCACCGTGCCAAGTGCGTTGCATGTGAAAGGGCCTGCGAATGGAGAGTGAACCGCGAGCGCTGCGCGTCCTATTCACAGGCGGAGTTGGCCTGTGCGCGCTCCGGCCCGGGAGGTGCGCCAGCGCAGCGGACCGACGACCTCCGCCAAGGACGCCCGCGCCGGCCGCACCGCCTCTCGTCCTTCGGCGTCTCCATGCATTCGTCACCACGCACGCTCTTTTGCTCACGAATCCAAAAAATACACATTCGTCACTTGGGCCTGACGTCCTCCTCCGCGAATAGCAGCCAGACTCGCCGCCTCACCTTGGGCGGCTTCAGATGCTCCTGCTGCATCTGCTGCTGCTGCATCTGCTGCTCCTGAGCCATGGCTGCCGGTTGGGCCGTGCGTGCCGTGCGCTCGCCCTCGACTGGCGGGCCGTCGAGGTGACGGCGACGGCGGCGCCCGAAACGAGTCTATTCCTGACGCCCCCTCCGCCCCCCTCGGCCCCTGCGCCAAGGGCTGCCTGCTCCGCGTTGTCACGCGTCGCACTTGGCCGACGGAGCGTCTTTCGGCGGAGCAGAGGGGAGCCGTACCCCACCCCTGCGGCTGCTCACACGCGCATTTGCACGCAGCCTGCCGTTCATCTCAAGTTCTGGTAGACGAAACGCCCGCTCACTAGCACATTTCCTGCTGATGCGATGTGACCGAGAACATCTTCATTTTTGGTTCCTTTCAATATTTCTTTTCTGTTGAGACGTCGTGCAATAACGCACGAACGAAAATGCCATAAAGATCACAGAAAAATAGAAACAAGTAAAGCAGGAGTGAAGGTTCTTAAACGGAATATTCTCTTATCAAATATTGACCCTTCACTTTACTGCTAGAACTGTTTGAGGTTTCGGAGCGCAAGTTTATGTGAAAATAGCACAATTTTTAATAATAAATCAAACTCTAAATCATTAAAGTAATCCAGCTCAACCTTCTAACCAGCTGGCGTCTGTAGGGGAAAAGACCTGCACTTGGCGTGTTGAATCAGAGGTTCCGAGTGTTGGCCAACGAACAAACTGTGTGGCCAAGCGAAAAAGGGACAAAACAACGAAAAACATTCAGCTCCATTCACTGAATGTACTTCCTTTCATTCTCCGAAAAACCTATTATGCCTTTACGAAATCCTTTTTTCTTAGCAATTTATTTGTTTTTACGTCATTACGTATTTCAGTCATTTTATGTTCCCCAGAAACGCAATCACATAAAGTTAAAAAGGATGATTCGGGTGCATCCGTGATCTGAAACAGCCACAAAACAAACATCCACAGTATACCAAGGCGTCTCGCGTCTTCATCGGTTAATGGGTTACTGTCCTGACCGCCCGCACGCATTTGAAGGAGCCGCCGCCGAGTGACGTCAGCGGGCGTTACCGCCCTGGCGGGAGAGCAAGGCAACCGGTGCGAGCCGGCCTGGACTGTCCGCGCGCGGCCGTCACGCCCGAGCAAGCGGGTAGGGACTCGCCACCGCCCCTACTCCGCAGCTAGTCGGCGGGCATTAGCCCTAGCGGGCTATAAGAGGGCTCCGACCCGACGCCAGGGCGGATAGCGAACGACGGTGTTAGTGACTGGATCCTGGCGAGTGACTTGGTGAGCGAAGAGTGGAGATCAGCTACGACGATGACCTGTGCAACGAAAGTGGAACTCTCTTGTGGACATTTGACGACTCGGCTGATTTGGGGACTTCTTCTGGACAACGATAACACGGCTTCGCTTTTGGTACATTCTTCTGGTGATATGGAACTTCAGCAATTGTACCTGGTCTTGAATAAAAATCGTTTTATGAATTCTTGCCTTTTGATTGTGTGGCGGGGTGGACCAGTCTTTTCCAACACACCTACAAGTACACATGACTCTACGGATAGTTGAAAGCAGCCAAAAACTCCCCACGACTAAACAGGGTCGGTGACGCTCATTCCGTCATGAACACAAAACGTTACTATTTCTTAAATTTTCAATAATGGACACCACTTGAGCAAAATATTTTGTATCTTACTTTTTAAACGCAGAATTAGATTAAATTAAACACGTTAATTATGATCTCTTTACGAATTACAAAGGCTCAGATCTTTTATGAAGTTTGCACACCACTACCCTGTGTGAGATGTAGTCATTGGTCCGCAGAGCACAACACTTGCCACGTGGATGCAGCTGAACTCTTAAGGCCATTTGCGTGCACCGTTCGTCGGTCTCATTCTTTATCCAAGTCTTTCAAATGTTTACTTACTTTATGAGGGTACATGTCCCTCAGCGCCCGGCTGCCCTCCCAAAGCACTTTACGGCCATCGCCCATGCTTTTCTATCGTGACGCCTGCGCCGACGCCTTAAGGTTAACCACTTGAGACGGTGGTACACGCATGGGTCATTCTCTCGTAACCGCTTCGTAGTTAATGTAATAAAATTGTGTCGATATTGCCAGTTCAAATTAAACCTTCAAAGGTTTCAAAAAACTCACAAACATTTCCTTACTCTAACCTCCCTTTTCGAAAATCTCGGAAGTTTTCAAACGCCTCGCTGAAACGAACGGTTCATTTGGAATCCCTGTCACATCCTGAATTAAATAAAAGATTCATTACATATTTTAATTCAATTTTTTAAATTTAAATGATAATAATTTATTTGTAACATTAATTTACACTTTAAAGTTAATATAATTACAAGAAAAAGTTACGTAGCACAATTTTTTTAAAAAATGTGTCGAGGAACTATTTTTCATCGACCACCTCTCCCTTCATTCGCTTTTGTCACAGCTGCGGACATCCCCAGAAAGAGAATGTTTTTTTGAACTATCCCTATGCGCAGGGGATTAATTAAATATTATATTTTAATTGTTAAATTTAGTTGAACCCGTACTAACATTCGGCATCTTTTAATCATAGTTTTATAAGTGAAAAGAACTTCAAACAGAAACCGTATTTCGAATGGTCAGGTCCTTAACTATATAATCATCAACATTATAACTGAACAGCTGAATATGCCGGAAAACAAATGTTGTAATCAGCTTCTGGCACAATGACCCCCGTCTCGATTGCTCTTGTATCTTTTCCTCATCAACTGAGCAAATGATCAGATGGCTTTTGTTTTGCTGAACATAAAATAGAGATTTTCTCCCTCCCGAACGTCACATACGAATTATTACTGATTTTTGACGTTAAATAAGCTTAAAAACGTTAAACACATAAAAAGGACCGGTTTTGTGAGAAGCGTTATATTATCATATGGCTAAGCGTTTATTAATCTGCTTCTGGTCGAAGAAACACGACTCTGGGCTAATGGGAACCCGAAAATTGGGTTTGCGCGTCTAAAATAGTTTTCGAGTTAAACCTGATGGTAACGTTCGTAGCAGCAAAACGTGCTTTGCCAAAATTCCTTCACAACATTACCTACACAATTCTACACTTTTATCTTAAAGTCGAGGAATAATTACTTAGCCAACATTTTTTCGGTGATTTTTGTGCCGATGGAGTTTTTTAAACGATATAAAACTGTCACATTTTCTCAACGTATTCTCAATAGAGAAGGCAGCGTACACTTTCAGTTAGTGATACTACTAGCACGAGCTGCCACCGATCTTTGTTAGAACGAAAAAACGTACATGGTACAATTCTTCGTTGGATATGAAAAAGAGGGGCGAGGTCGCAATTCCTACACGCGATAGTCCAACACTTGGGCTAATAGCATGCTGTGAGTAAAATGCGCAGCGGTTCATAAGAATAAATACGTAAATGGCTTAAAAGAAACCAACATATCGTTGGGCGTCAGGAAAACGACTCATCTAAAACATTATTTTTTTTATTAAGGAGAAGAAATATGTTTAGACTACAGTTCATTTCTACTCGTAATAATTGGAATGGGTATTATCTCTAGATTACCGTTACCTTTTATTGCATGAAAACGTCTTTTGCTCGTCACTAGGCATAGGTTATAGGAAAACGAGTGGATCTCGTCGCCATCAGCGACCCAACGGCGCTCCACAAGGCGCCTCGCGTGTTCCGCTGATGCTTTGTTTCTTGGGCTCGATCGGTTTGATAAGAATCGGTCTAAAAGGTCGAGGCCCTTCCTGCTCCTGCTGGCGCTCCTTGCTTTCGAATTGGGCCGCCATGACCTGAAATAGGCAGTCTTTGTAACGCTTTTCAAAATTTTTATCAACTACTTCAAAATGATTCGCCTTACATAAGTTTGGAAATTATTTCAAACCCTTGGAATGCCTTGACCAACCCTTTCCGTTTATGGCCGACTTATCAGACGACCCTCGTGAATTTATTTATTTATTTATTTATTTTCCGTCAAAAAAACAGTTAAAAACTGCGTATGACGTGCTATGGGGAAAAGTGAATTGTGTGCACATTTTCAAAATTCTGTGATCCCTACACTAAGTCATATACTACTTAAATTTTGAAAGGGAGAAAAAAAACAAAAACTCCCATGTAGTAAAATCTATTTTCAAAAATAAATAAGCAATAAATTTTGAATTTTGAATTTCGAGACCTCTATCCGATGCTATCCCCGAGCGAGAGCGAAAGTGCACTATCATGCGACTTACAGTATTCTCGCTCAGCAGCCCTCGATAGCCTATTGTCATAATATATAACACAAATATGTTATTAGTGTTTTTTATGACAAAAGCGTTTCTGCGCTAACTCGGTTGGAACGTCATTATTAAATCCCTTTTTAAAAGACGTTTTCACGCATTATCATGTAGTCTATTATTTTATAAAACGTGTTAAGTAAATATTAGTGTAAAACATCTCTATTCATAATTCTTATAATATGTGAATATCAATCTCTAATTTTTCAAATTTACCAGCCAAATGCCGGCCTGACGTTCTAGGCAATATGTCCATAGTGTTTTACAAACAACGCGTTTCATGCGACTCTGGATGATCACAAAAGAGCAAACACTTCACTTCCGGACCCAGATGTCATTCTTTTTCTTGATAACTAACGATCATCTCCTGAATCTTCGAGTGCCTGTTATCCTCTGCCTATTCAGGAAAAACGTTATTTTCGGATCCCAAAGCCTCTTGATCAAGATCCACCGATAGCTATCGCCTTCGGGACCTGCTTTGTTAAATTCTTTGGGCTGAATCTCTAATTTTGTCTACTGAGAGTGACATGACAACGTGTACACTTTTCACACTGTGCCTTTCCAAAACTTTAAACTCCATTTAATTCCGTCCGAATCGACGTTCAAAGAATCTACAATCGCTGCATTGCCACTCGCTCCTCCAATTCCTTGGCGGCAATCAAGTTCCAGCAAGTCCGACGTGCTGGGAGAAAAGGGAGTTAGCAGCGAATTTCAGTGATGGGCCATCGAGCCATCAAATCTCAAAACTTTCAGTCTATCAAGTCTCGCCGGCGATAATGTGTCAATGTCATTGACCCAAGAAGGAAAACGGGACGCGGAAGGAAGGCAGCCAAATGTACAGAGAACGCATGCAGGGGGCGGAAATAGGACACAGTTGTTCCGAGAAAGTTTACGAATTTGCAACGCAGTACCGCCTGTCACCAAGCTTTACGCCCAGACGTAAAGTCCAATGTGTCTTGCGCGAGCAGGCTCGTGCGGGTGTCTTCAGTGAAGACCGTCAAACACAGACCCGGTCCGATTGTTGGTATTTGGAAAGACAGACCCCGGAAGAAAGTTTCTATCCACGGAACTGCTTCTAAGCAAAGGGTTACTGCCTTCCAGAACATCGAGTCGCTTCTTCCTCTAGCAAGTTCTCCATGCAAGGGGCTTTCTCGGGCCGCCGTCTCTTGTACGAGAGAGGTTTGCAGCCGTTGGCCCTTCTGACTCATTTTGCTTGGGGCTTGCTTTGCGTTTTATGGAAATTGCGCCCCGCCCCCGCGGGGGCCCCAGACGCCCGGCCTGGGCGCCGCTCGAGGGCATCTCAGCCGGCCTCGCCCCGGAAGTGGCCGAAGCGATTGGCGACCCAACAGCGCCGCCTACTGCTCCAGCTCCACTGAGCTCCCAAAGGCGTCTCCCGCGTTCTCTTCATTTCTTGGGCTCGTTCGGTTTGGTAACAACTGACAGCGACAGAGGGTTTTTTTTTCATTTTCTCTTCCCGCTTACTGCTTTCGTACCTGCGTGGAATCAGCAATTTTGTTTTCACATTTTTTTCAATTTTTTGCACATTTTTTTTTCTAAGTTTGCACATGCAGCTCTTCACAACACCGTCATATCACTTGTCTAATCCCTTCCGTTGCAAGCTTACGTCTGCGATCGGTAGGGAAATGTGAATTTTGAACCCCCTATTTCAACCCATCCCGCTCGATGACGTAAATGTAACTTGCAATCTTTCAGGAGTCGACGATCACAATTTTCATGACATAATCGCTTCTCAACGCCGCAAATCTTCAGCCCTGAGATATAATGAAATGCTACCAGACACCAAAAGAGTTTCATTCCTCACGGGCAGGATAACGTTTTTAAAAACCTTGTCGAAACAAAATTTCATAACGACGACACTTTTCCTGATGTGCCATTTTCTTGTGCACAGACAACACGGGAGCCTATTTTTAGTCCGAAACAAATTGCGATTAAAAATAATTTAAAACAAATATTTCTTGGCTGATGCTAAGGACACACCGGTGGACACTAAAATATAGTTGGCTGGTGAAACACACCAATGTGCAGTAATAAAGAACAGGCGTCGGTCAAAAATGTAATGGCATCTTTTATCATACGAATACAAATTAGAATACAAGTCACATCCTGAGCAGCAGCACCAAGTGACAAATTACAGGGGAGGAATCACATATCATAATGTATTCGCCCTCGAATGAGTTGAGAATGACCGACAGCGCGAAAAGATTGAGCACACTTAAATGAAATTACTCATATCCTTTGTCTACAAGTATAGACGAAGGATATGTGATATAAACATAATACAGACAGATAATATAACTATATAATTTATAAAATATGTATATCCGAAATAGATACAATAATAAAAAGCAGTAATATAATGTTCCCCATTCGATAATCAAGTGGCAACTTTTCTTTTTAAAAATGAAACTTTCTTCGAAAACGCTCGGCTACAAATTGCGATGGTAGATAGTCGGTGGCGCACACAAACGGGGGGGGGGAGTTAAATCAGAGCACCAACTTCATCAGAGGAGCTAATAGCTATTAAGTAATAGGACATGTGGTTTTTTAAGTTGCAAAAAGTTATCATTGAGAATTACAAAGAAGCTAATTAAACAAATACAAAAATTAAAAAATATCAAAGAGTCATACGAATTGAGCCAGTAATTCCTCAGTAATCTTAAAGAAACTTACAAAAGGAAAATTAAAGCAGCTTCTAACATGACTTCATCAAAATTGGTATCCCTGAAGCTGGTTGCTCACAATTAATGCGCTTCTAATCTAAATAGATCCTGATGATATCGAGAATAAACCAGAATCAACCACCCTATTCCACGACATTAAGGATCATATTCTGCAAATGACACAACATATTATTTCGGCACATACGAGACAATTAAGCCTGTTCTGACTTGAAGAGCATATAATGGCATATTTGTATAAGTATGATTTATACTTAATTTTCGCCTCTAAAATGTAAACCGCGGGACTGTTTTCGAGTTCGAGTGTCGTGTGTTGGAACTCCGCCCTGTCTGTGAGAAGGATGCGCGCTCTTGCCTGCGTGGAAGGACCAGTTGCCTGATCGGTGACGCATCCTTTGGCCAACGACTCGTCGACGAGAAAGCAGCACTGGCTCTCTACTCCAAAACGATGCGCTTGGCGTCAGTGGACAAGGGACCCACCAACAGGACGGCCCTGCCTTATATGAGCCACGTCTCTCAAAAAATATCACAAATCCAACACCGTTTATTCTATTCCTTTTATGGATTGCCAAGCTACGAACATAGGACAAACCAGGAGAATCCTAAAAAGTTGCATCATGGAACAAAAATAATTTCTAAACAATATCCAACGACCACATTGCACTCACCAAACAGATGGTAGATACAATACAGCCATTTGATTTTTAGGGAAGTAAAAATAACATACTTAGAAAACACCTTATTGAAGAAATGTGGGTATTGTTAAGAATACACATGCAGTTAATAAAAGAAGGGATACTGAACAATTACATCTATTTCATAAATATCTATTCGCGAAATTTTGTCTTATGTCATGTGGAGATTTAATCCCTATATCTTTCCTCTCCCCTTTCCTGTCCTTTACAGTCTTTATCCATTTGTTCCATTCCTTGCTTCATTCCCTATTCCAAGGTTGATTACTCGTTGTAACTCTTTGCCTACGTAACTCTTGTCCTTTCGAAGTCTCATCCCGCTCTTTCCACACTTCTGTGTTTTATGCGTTGAAGTTTCATTGACATCGGGCTGAAAAGTTTTACTACCTATGTGTTTTGTGAGTTACTGGTTTCATTGTTTTATGTGATTATGATGTTGGATTCAGTATTAATTAATGGTGAATGTTTTACATATTTTTATACATTTGATTTCCTATGTTGATGTTTCTGCTAATAAATAAATGCTGTGTAACTGTGATATAACAATATTTTTTAGAATTTGATAAGGGGTTGCAAATTGCACAGGAAACGTGCTACATGTTTAATTAAAAAGAAACGAATATCCACTCATAACTTGTTTTGTTCATTTAATCCCTCAAGACCTTAATATTTGAAAATATTTTATCAACTCCATTATATTATTGGCTCACCATTGAGTACGGCTACACTAAATTAATAGCCCAGAATTAGGAATATTAAATATTGAGGTAAATTTTATTCCAATCCAAATACAGATGATCAGAAAGATAGCGATGAGGGTTATGTGGGGCAAAAGAGAAGAACCCACGATAAATGAAGATGGAAGATAGAAGAGAAAAGTGACCAACAGAAAGGAACCCGTTACCTGTAACATGAAAATTAGGCCTAGAGCGCCCAGGGTCGATACGGAAGGAAAGGACGGCGTGGACCGGACTTTTTAAAAGTGGATTCCGTTGTCAGGGTGTGCGCACTACGTGGTCACGGCCGGGATGGGACGGTCCGCAACTAGTCAGAAAGAAAGACGTTTCGGCCATTCCGTCCGCACGCCCACGTGCATCGGGTGAGGCCACAGATACATAGGAGATTGGCAGTGCTCCCCTGCACGTGAAGCCAAGCGGGAGAAGGCAAAATGGCAGCGAGCGCAACTTTACAGCTCACACGAGTGGCTTTGCCACTACAGTCTTGTAGGACTTAAAGTGTATTTTTACTTGATCTTAATTTGTTTGCCAATCGCAATCCTTTTATTCTGCAAAATGAAGATCAAAAAATGATCACTTATTACTGTAATAATTACTGTAAATTACATTTTGTCAGAAAGGAAATAACGATCTAGCTTAATTCTGTTACAACCAAACATTAGTAAATTTTTTTTTCATTGAGGACACCCAGATGTAAAAAATGAAGTTTTGAATGCCACTTATTTGTTAAATTTGTTCGTAAGGAATTCGCCTTACTGATATTCCACTCGCGAACTTTAAGAGAGCTACGTAGTAGATCTAATTTCGGTCATTGAACTATTTAATGCTTGAACTAATTAAGTTACTTGAATGACGTCTAAGTTGTTTCTGCAGCGCTACAAATGTGTGTAGTATGTCAGGTATAGAGAACGCAATCGAGGTTATACTTGTAGACGTGCAATGGTTACGAGTACAAAGACACGTTCCGAATACCATCTTCCATAGGGCTTTTAAAATGTTCAAAATTAAACCCATACATCAGACTTCCATTTGTTACGATTATTAAAGAGGTAAGAGAATACAACTCATTTGCCTTGCACTTACGTATAACGCCTCAGAATGGGGTGATAGTAAGATGGCGCCACTCAGTTTCTTGGCTCCAGTGCTACCCTAGCGTCCAGCAGAGGCATTGCCAATCTATATACTATACGATATCCGATATCCGTATATCTGTGGTTGAGGCGGCCTGTCTGCCGTTCCAGTAGTGTAGGTATGTGAAGCGAACAGGTATGTCCAAATTTAATTCTGTTGATCTAGAATTACCCCCAATTGTGAAAAAATTACTAAGTTTTATTTAGTGTACCAGCAACCAATGGGAAGTGTAATTTAGCTGAACTATTTGCATCAAGAACTAATTTTTTTCAAATTTAAAGTACGTAAGAATGAATAAGAAGCTGTGTAATGTTAGTGACATTAGGCGCACGATGAATAAATTCTACCATATTTTGGAATTTTTTAATTATTTTTCATTGGTTCATTATTCATTTATTTATTTTACATTGGTTTATTAATCAATGGAAATTAGTTTTGAATCTTAATTGCGAAAATTGTACGTCCCGTCCCGCTAGGTCCCAGCCAGTGCGCGCAATCCACATAAAAATGCCTAGTACTGTACCGTCCATCCGCGTTGTATCCGCCCAGTGCGTTCGTAACTTCCAGAAATCTGAACTGACGCCTATCCGACGCTCAAACACACGTAACCCAGAAAAGACTTCCATCGGAACAGATAAGGATTTCCGCTCGGGAAGATTAAAACGAATTCAGCAATTCAAGAAGACGACAGTGGAAAAGACAAGAGGCAGCAATAACCGCACAGCTTGGAAAATAACCATTGTACGAAGGCTCTCTCGCCCTAACAAAAGACCGACGTGCAACTGCGCTTGGGAATTTGTAAAGGGCTACTGCGTCCGTGCGTAACATTTACACTTTTGGAAAGCCTGTGGCCCGAGAATTTTAGAACCGAGGGGGAGTCATAAAAGAAGTTCGATTATAAAATTAAAACGAACATTCAATACAATTCGAAAAAAAGTACTCGGCATTATTGTAATATATCATTATTAATAATAATAATTTTATTAACTATAAACTATACAATAGCTCAGTATGGATTAGGTATTATTCCCAATTAGAAAAATTAAATTAATTTATATTTTTATAAAATTTAAAATTATCTTGCAAACTCATTAGCTTTATGATTATTACGCTGCTTTTGGAACACACATTCATTGAAGTTTGTGTGCGTGTGGCAAGAGCCTGACGGTGAGTATAGGGTTACCAGATGAGAATGGGTGGAAAGGACAAAAGCAGGACTTATTAAAACAACGGCTAGTAACAGATGCGAACGTTACGGATTCGCAAACTAAACCCACTGCTTCCTCAGCAGTGCGACACTTTTTAAACTTTTTGTATTTCGCCTCGTGCTCTAAACGCACCCTCATTTTTTTCATTATACCGCGTAGGGAACACCAAACACTGTTTGGTTCTGTTGAAGCCACGCGTGGAAGTGGCGACTGAAATTGAAAGGAGAAGAGAGTGGTGGCGGTGGGTGGTGGGCGGCGAGTACCTCCCGGCGCAGCTGCAGGGCGTCGGGGCGGTCGCGGGGCGAGGGGTCGTACTCGAGCGAGGCGCGCAGCAGGCGCGGCAGGAACGCGAACGGCGACGTCGTCATGGGCAGCACCAGCAGCGGCGGCAGCGGCGGCGGCAGCCAGTCCAACCACCCCTCCACCCCGGGCAGCGGGTCCTCCTCCTCCGCCTCCGCCTGCTCCTCCTCCTCCGCCTCACCCTCATCGCCGGTCTCCTCTTCTTGCCCCTCCTCCCCCTCACAAACCCACGTCGCCCGCAATCAACCAACATCTCCCAAATTCGCTTCCATACTCCACCGCCACTGCCCTTGCATCCGGGCGAACCGGTCAGCTGCACAACGAAACGACAAAACAGCACATCCGACAGCACGATTTTACGTTCGGTGTCAAAGACCCCTGGTTCATGACAAACAATTTAGCGTTTTTTCGCTCAAAATTTGCGCTGAAATTATGATCTGTGAGAGAAACAATCCATAAAAATCCAAGGTCATTCAAGAATTGGAGGAATGCGTTCATTTGTAGAAATACGAAATGACGACAACGGTTGAATATGAAATAACGACGAATGAACACAGACGTGTGAAACGCATATCCTTTACAAGAAATGGATAGAATAATAGAAAATTCAGAAAAGAAAACCAAGCTCCAATGAAATATAGTCTGCATCACTGAAATTGGGGAAGTAAGAGCAAACCTGACCCTCACCACGTTAAACTACTACGATCGTAAGCTACTCTCAACAGCGTAACAATCCCTGAAATTAGAGCCAAATAATTTGAAAAGAATAGCACTAGGATGAACTACGGTTCATTGATTATTTCGTGTTCCCTGCTCTGGTCATTAGTCCCGTAAGTGTAGGGCATGTTTTATCGCGGGAGATGGTGGTGATCTTTCTCAGCTGGATGGTGAGATCCGGCGCCGACCTGTACGTCGACTTGCGGGTATTTCTCCAACTAGGTATCCCCCACCTGCGGGGCACCGTCCCAGCCAGGACACGTTCCTGGCTCCAGACATATGTGGTAGTGTACCGCGTGTAATGTAAGGATAGACAAGGAAGAGGAAGGAAAGATCGCGTGTGGTCTGTGGCCTGTTTGAAAAGGTACTGCTCGGGATTCACCCGGTGTCGATCGGAGTAACCAAGGAAAACTACCGGTCGGAGCAGCCGGCCGCTAGAATTCTCCTGACAGCAGCTGTATTCGACCTAGCTATCTAGCCAGTGTCGAAACTCCTGCCACCGTCGGGACTCGAACCTCAGGACATCCAGGTCAGAGGTGTCCAGTCTGCAGTGATGTCCTGAGCCACCGAAAGCGGTGAATGAACCACGGGAGAAAACCCACTACGCACTCATCTGGTCACTAATCCTTACGTATTTACACGGAAACAATAGGGAGTAATCGCACGGAGTAACTGACAGCAAAGCGCATGCGCACTTCCGACCACCTGCGAATGCACACGGCGAGATTGGTGTCGACAGCTGCACGCTACACTGTGCTTAAACTCCCTAATGAAAGGCTCAGATCCGCTTATAGATCATAACACTCTCACTTTCAGAAAGAGGGAGAGAGAGAGAGAAAGAGAGAGAACTGCCATCGCATTTCTACCTTCAAGAACACTAATGCACATTAATAAGAGCAGTAATATCCAAAGCGTTATTACAACTCTTTGAGAGAAACGTTATAGATAATGCCACAATGCTACCGGATATAGGAATAAACTATAATGTGCAATAAGGCCAATCAAACCACAGAGAACGTCACAAACTATAATTGAAGTATAATCCGTTTTAGACATTATAACTGTACTCCATGAACTCTCGTGATCGATGAAGCGTTATCATGCTTTTGCTGTTATCGCGAAAAGAAAAAATCTCGTTTATCTCCACTTCGGGTCTCTTTTCGAATCTTTATGATTAGATAAACTGCGCCTAATTCTCATAACCACCTTTCCCATTTTCTAAGAATTCATTTTCCCATTTTTTAAGAACCATGTGGTGTTTTACGTTTGCCGATACTTTAACCTAGATCGAAATATTATTAAAACTTTTGATGGGGCCCCAAGAATGATTTGCAAGCATAATCTGAAGAACAATTTTCAAACCTCCTCGAAACGAACTTCAGTGCAAGAGAACTTGATCGATGGAGCACCCTATCACTAATAAACCTCAGTATACTTTTTTGTTAGGAAACTGATTATTAAAATAGGCATCCTGCAATATTAGTTCACTATATTAGAAATAAATTTAGAAGGATTTTCTTTTAAAGAATTTTGTACAGCTACTTTCAACCCTGAGTATAAACTTACGGTAACTAACAATTTAATGAAGAATTAGAACTTTCATAGAACTTAGGCTTTTTTTTTTTAGTCATCTAAATGACAACACCACATCAGCATGAACTTAACAAATACAAATTCTTACTTTACTCACGAAACAATTTTTATGAAATCTCCGCCCGTAGCTACATATCGTGAACGCAACCCCCTGCAGAAGACATCAACATGGCAGAGTTTTTGGCCAATAATTTCGGAACACATTATAAAATACACTACGAAAAATGTAAACTCTGCAAATGAAATGTTACCAGCAATTATTTGCAAACGGAAACATAAGCAGTGTATCACAAACTAAGCTCATACAAGGCAAACAAGCAAAGAAAAAAATCCGAAGTAATCCATAGCTAATTAATCTAACTATAAAACCAGGTACAATTTTCACGACCACTCTGCGATTGAACATTAAATACGTTTTCCATCTTAATTCGCACGTGCTCCTCCTATGTGCCTGCGCAAAGCCTCCTTGCAACCAGTTCTCCTGACGAGGGACTGGCTGGCCCCGAAGGAGACCTTGAGCGTCCTTCAGCGGAATGCGAGTGCCCTCGGCCATCGCCGCGTTGCACTTGGCTCCTTTCCTCGCACGAGAGCGTGAACTTGACCGCAGCTCATCACCATCCACAACTGGCCACACGCTTCTCTCCTTATTAAACATCGCAAATGCAATTAAGGAACGAGTGAAGACTCCACTCAAGATCATGTCTTTCATCGTTGCCAACTTTTTTGAATTTGACTTACTTTTATTACTTGGACTTCGTCAGTTCCCTCCTCCCCGTCACTACGATATTCTAATACCATAACGAACAGAAAAGACAAAAAAAAAAAAAAAAAGAGAATTGTTGAGTATTAGAGAACCTTTTTGTCCAATATATGACGGCAAGCAGAGGTGTCCACTTTTTAGCGACAGGTCATAAATGGGCATCAACCTCAAGCAGTAGGTGCGTACTTAAAACATTGCAAATTACAATTAAACAATTCTACTACGATTGTTAGCTTCGCAAAGATAATTTGGAATTTTATAAATATGCTCCGCATTAATCTTAGAAAAAATTTCAAAATTTTGTAGATAATACCAACTGCAAAAGGTTCGTAGTTCAATAAATCAATAAGCTTAATGCAGATGAATGAATAAAGCAAAGAATGGGATGTTCTTATATTACAATGCAGAAAAAAGAAAGAAAATGGCGGATAGGTTTCTCAAATTAAAAAATCAATAAGAGAGGGGATACACTTTTAAAGAATCAATTAATCGTATCAAGATTTACACTGTAAAAAGTGAGAGGTCACAGATATCCTCTCTGTTTTGGGTCTGTGGATTCTAGAGTGGGAGTTCACATCAGTTCGATACAACCTTGATAGGAAAAATGTTGTTTCACTTTCACAAAAATAGTTTCACAAAACTAAACCAATACCTCGGTACTAATGAAAACAAAAGCTTCCAATTCTGTCTTGAGAACCTGTTTGAGATTTCCTGTGTATTTCCATGATGCTGGACACACAAAAATGTTCAATACGAGTTATATCCGTTGATGGGAGAGGGGGGAGTGTTCAGTGGTTTTGGTACATTCCTCAAGATCCTAAGTTTTGAATTCAAAACAAAATGCTAACGGTCATTATCGTGCTGAAAAATGTAGTCGTTTCCTAAATTCATTTTAACAACACTAACTCGCAAATTTGCCTTTAAAAGGAACTGATTCATTACTCATCTATAAATTGCAAATACCCCACAACACTTGCACTCATACTTTCCCACACTAGCACCACACAAGCTTGTTAGACTGTGGCAATTAAGTTTCACAGTTCTACCTGTACTTTTCTTCCTCTATACCAAGCATCGACCATCTGATCCCAAACTGGAGAATTTGCTCTCGTCTGAAAATATGACCTTCATACCGAAATTTACATAATTTTTTTGAAAATTCTCCATTTCTGGTTGTTCACTTTATTCACCCAGACTTTCTTTGGGCATTGCGTAGCAATACACAGTGCACGGTATCAGGAGAAACTCTTTGCTCCTTATGCAGGACTGTCGCCAGACTTCTTACAAAACATGCTCTAACTAATGAGGTATGTTTTAAATCCATGCATGAAATTGCTTTTCTTAGCCCTAAAATAGTATTAAAAATACACTACACTTCAGAGCTTTTTGCAAAAATTTTTGCGAAAACCTACAAACAGTATTGCCTAAGAATTTGTTAAATTTGAAGAATTTCAAGTAAAAGCGGAGAAAACTGTGCGTAATGTTAGGACCGTAAAAGTGAGAAGTCGAACGTTCGTTCATTCTCTAAGTGTATAAATCCATTTTCAAATGACTGTGACCCAGAACTTATTCAACTTAACACCTTATGCACATAAATATATAAAACAGTCGGAATTTAATGTGAATATAGGTTCGCATACAAAACGATTAATAGAGCAATTGCAGAAATGGAAGTAAATACAAATTAGACTATGTGGAGTTTTAACCTCTTCAAAAACTAGAGGAGAAACATATAGTAGTGTTAAGCAAATCCGAGGAAGAATTAAATGTAGTTGATTTTACGGCAGAATTTTCGGAACTAATTGAGAATGATCTTATATTAGGACTAGAGACTAACTCAGAAAACAGCTTGCAGGAGACCTTTGTGTATTATTGTGCATATTAGCAAAAATCGTAAAAATGTAGCTGTACTGATCTCTATTCTTGGAAGGAATCATCAATGCCTTCCAAGTATTTTTTTACGGTGATTATAATTTTGAAATTGCAATATTACCAGTTCATATCCCGTATGGTGGTAACATACAAGGCCAGTAGATATTGGGCATTTTTGAAGCGGAGTATAACATTATCAGTTACTACGATTCATTATTATGTCCAAGGCCAGATACTATTAGAACATATCTGAACAAAGCTGCGCATGAAAGAAATGAAGAATGAAAGAAATTTTCAACACATGAAAATACTTTTCAATTGGTTTACGCATCGGCGTCGGCGATGCCACATTCAAATAGTATTGAGTATTTGCGTAATATTGCGTGAAACATGTGCATTTTTTAAATTGTATAAACAGTTCTTTCCTTGAAAAAGGATTCTAAATTTTTCTTTAAATATTTTCCTCATGCAAAGAACGGTAAAGTAGTGCTGGTTGCATTTTCGTTGAACTCTTTGAATTTTCGAAAATTGCAAACGTTTAAAATATGTTCGGTGTCTCCCAACAACTACAATATTGAAGATAGATTTTTTTGAAATGAAATCTGTTGATTAAAACTATATATCGCGAAATAATATGTGTTCAATTTTTCGAAAATATGATTCTTTTTTGCGTAATTTTGCGTGAAACATGGCGTTATAGATAATGGACAATGTCCTGGGTGACGGAATTGACAATTTTTACATTTTGGTATGAATAATTCTTTATTTGCTTATTCCTTAGCTTGATAAGAAAATTTCCAAAGAAAAATACAAAACGTGTGGTCTGAAAATACAAACCCTCCTATGTGACCTTCACAATTTATTGATGAGAGAATATCTCGTATGTGGTACGAGCCACACGGGGAGTTTTCGTAAGATGCTTTCAGAAAAATATTACAATAAATAAATACTTAATGTTACTATATAGAAAGCGCAGGTTACCTGAACACAGCCAACTGTGCATTATTAACATCAAAACGTGTTTTTCCTTTTTTCTTTACAATATTGTTTTTTTCACACAGGCTGTCTATCATCAACGACAATAAACAATTTTGAAATAATTTTATGACAATTATTTTCTCAAAAACTGTTCGAAAATCTCTCTTTAATGTTTTTTCCTCGTACGCAACAAAGATTGTCAAAGATAGTGGTGCTGGTCCCATTTTTAACAAACTCTATTTTCGAAAATTGCGAACAAGTTAACATCGCAAAAGTACAATGCCGATGACACCTCTTTGGTTAAATGAAATCTGTTTAAAAAATCAATTCTGTAACAATGGTGATGCACATTGTTTTAAAATTATGTGTAGCTTAGCGTAATTTTGCAAATTCCAATTTCCCGCGGTCTATTTGCTAGTCTCAGAAGACATTTAGTACGCAGTAAGCTTCCTCGTCAACCAAAAAGTTTTGAACATTTGCAAATTCTGAAAATTCAGCCATTTCGACGAAATTAGCTGCACCATATTTTAAAGCGTCCTTTGCTCTATCCAAGGACAAATAATTAAAAAGAAAATTAGGAGCTGTTTTTGAGAAAAAAAAGTATAAATTACATAAACTTCAAGCAGAAACTACCCGAAAAGTTCTCGTTTTTTCGAAACAAGACCATGCGTAAGAATCTATTTTTTAAAGAAGTTATTTAAGAAAAAATATCTTTGTGGTATCCGAAGTAAAACTTTTGACAAGATTTTAAAACTGTGTTTGAGGCTACGTTAAGTAGTATACCATTAAAAAAAAGTTTCAAATTCGCAATGCCTCCAGTTTGTACACTTCGATCGGGGAATATAAATTCTTGGGAAAATCGTTTTAATATTTTAGGCGCTAGCTTTGACCAGACAGACACGGATGGACGGGCGGACACACGTTTTGCTGTCAATCCATTTTTCGGCGAAAAGAATCCAAGAAACGTTGGTTTCTGTTTGTACAAATATCACTTCACCACGTTGTGCGGTCAGAAACAAGCTTTATTCAATTTTTTGATACCATAGTTCCACAAATTGGATTTTTCTGTCGAAAACTCATTGATTTCTCCCGCAGCATTACAATACTGTCTGTTCTACTTGATACGTTGTAAGCCGGGAAAGTAAAACATTCTGTTTTTTAAGTGGTTTAAACCTGGGTAATTCATATCAGGCAAGTGTATGTAAACATTAAGCAACGTGCTGCTTGTATCTTATTGTATTATTGATAAGATTATCAGAGTACGTAGACGAGACATTACACATTTTCCATCTGCAAAAACTCACGTAAATATTATTTAACTGTGACTGCATAGAGAACTCGAAATCCATTAATGAAACACCGGTTAGTGCATCGCATTTTCTACTCCAATCCCTTCTCCGAAATAAAGAAATGCCTTCGATACTAATGTGGGAAGATCACGGTAATTACTTTTCCTCTTCGTTTCTTTCATTCGAATTTTTACCTCATTTTTCGATAAATATTTTCAAAGAATGTATCACAGGCCGTATTTTGACAACTCACTTTTAATGCACTACATTGGTAAAGTGTACACGAATATTCCGGTAATGATTAAGAAATGTACGTATTTTTACCAAGATTTTATTAGTTATTTTCTATTTTTTTAAACTCTATGCTTTTTTCCATTTCGTCTTCAATTCGGTGATTTTTTACCTCAGTATTCATATCAATTAATGGCTTATATTTATTTTCGTCGCGCGTTTAGCATTGCATACTTTTTCGACAGAATTATGAAAACCCTGATCCTATTTACGTTTTCACATAGCGACCCTATAAATCTTCCCATTTACATATGGGCGTAATATTTTTTCTGGGTTCTTTCTCCAACGCATTTTGTGATAAATGTTCCAGAGCTTTTATAATGGCAAATCACATGCGCGAGGCCCTCTGTGCTTCTCCCCGAAGGAGCCAAGGCGCAACTGCCGCTGGGTCGGCCTCTCCCTCGCGGGGACGCGCAGCCGCCGAGTGAGGCCTGGGCGGGGGCGGGGGCGGAAAGGGAGGAAGGGAGGGGGGCATCGATCCAATTAAGCTGCGGTCACTGGAGAGGCGCTGGAGAACGACGTTGCACCCACAAGACTTCCATCGCCACTCGTCTACATTCAACCACGGACAGAATGCAAGCAATGTAATGGGTATAACCCTGCTACTTCCAAGCAAAAGCTTGCTATTAATACCGACAAAAATATACCTTGCAAGAAATGTTCACAAAAATTCATTGATTAACCATAATTTTTACGATTGCTGCTGATCTTCGAATGAAATTCGCCAAACCAATGAAATTGTAGCAAGGCAGAAAACATTTAATAACAGTCAAAAAATAGATATTGTAACAGCAAATTATTTAAAATATTTCGTATTACTTTAGTAGATCATTGTACTATTTAATATCGTGTTAAACATTCTTATTACGATTAGTTTTGGTTATCTTCAAAAAATTTGGCTGTCAATCTTCAAGGAATCATTTTATAAACGTTTCAAACGAAGCTCAAGAAATAAATATGGAACAATCAAGAGGGTAATTCCTACAAAAATGTACAATTTCTTGGTTATTTAAGAATATTTCGATTGGAATAAAATTTCTTACTAGTCATCGAAATTCATTCAAGGAAATAACAAACTAATAGTGAGAACAAAAAAATCTCATGAAAATCACATCCCCAACTGAACTCAAATCAATTAGGCAAAGAATGTATTACGTTACTAATGATACCACGGATTTTTCTTCCTGAGGGGAATTGATACATCCAGCGCTAATTTTATGTTTTATGGACTAAACAATCATTAATATTCTTCCGCTACGACATAATTATATTCGTTCACAAAACACGACATAACTTTCTGTATACAATATCGTTTCCATCATAAAAATTAATAATCCATTTGCGTTCGTTTCTGAACATACGAATGTCACAAGGATCTGGTGTTCGAACTACTTCGAGAATATGAGATTCACATTCTGCCGGGCACGGAAAACACCAACCTGGAGGGGAACAGACACCTATTTTCTTTCAACGTCGGCGCCATCTATGAGGCAAGATACGCACTGCACAAGGCAAAAGTTATCACAACACTGGGTATACTACGTTATAATAGTTGTACCTGATGACTTTTCTGTGATTTGCCTTCAACTTTTCTACAAATAAGACTATTAGTAAGTGGACGGACTGTGAACAAATGCGGGAGGAAAGATATTAATAAAAATGCCTAGGATGAAGTACTAATTTTATAAAAAACATGTTAAAGTTTAATCATCTTTGAATCTCTCAACAAAAGAGAATCTCCCGTTCATAAGTTTATAATAGAAACAAATGTAGTAAATATTATTTATGAAAATCGTTAAACATTGCTTGTAATCAATACAATCACAGTGTGTTCAATTAAGCAAAGTGCTGATAGCTCACCACTTCCAGTAGCTTAAACTGGTAATTGCCTAGAATGTATTTGGAGATATCGTCCGAACTCTCTCCCTGTTCGACGGCATCATCAACAATAGCTTCAACAACTTGCTGCGGCTGTGCGTACGGGTCATTTGTAACGACGTTGTCGGGCACTTGCTCTGCTGGAGGTTGATCATAGTTATACATGTTTAATTTTAAAAAAAGTATTAGGTATAAAGAAATCTGAAAAACCTAAAAACCTATTATTTCAAACTAGATTGTTGCTAGGTAACAATCAATAATTTAATTCTGGGCCAAAAAAAACACACAAACACAAAATATTGTGTTTCACTTCATATGTAATATTTATTGCATTCAGCTGTTGAAAAAATGGTTTTGTAGACAGAACCAGTGTTACTAATCAAGTACAAACGCCGAGAATACATAATCAAAAGCAATATCAACTGACATGATATGCAAACAACAGAGCATAACTTCACGTACACAATTCCGAAGCTGATACACATCCCTAACTCAATAGTCCAAATACTGGAAAAGAGAAAAAAGAATGAAATAGAATTATAGTTGTATTTTAGACGATAACATGGTTATTGCACTTTTCATGTTAATGAGATATGTTTATTTACCCACGTTATAAAATTCCCTTGTATGTCAGTTATTGGTATTTGGGTTGAAGACTGATAATTTATAAGTAATGTCGGACAACATTATGATATGTATGACAAAACAGCAAAGTCAGGGACAACCAACATCGAGAATTTTTTCTATGAAATTCGCAACAAATATTTGACAACGGAAAACGTTATCATAACCTCACATCGAGACAAACGTACACGCTACTAGTAACATGTACAGTTACGTGTTCTTATCTTATCAACTGATACTTACGGGTCTTTTTTCATCGCCCTCGACCAATAACATCTCCAGAAATCCTCAAGATCCTATTTTAAGACCACAACAACACGAACAACACACCGATAAACACTTGACACTTCACAAAACTCTTCAAATAGTACACAGTATTGCCGTTCAACGCTAGATGGCACGACTAGTACCAGAATGCATGACAATTTCAGAATCGATATTCAATGCTACCTCGACCTATCGATTTATCTTATAATGACTATAAACACTTGATTCAATTTTCACTACTCCGCGTACATATCTAAAAGTTAATAAATATTGTATTCTATGAAGTATATGCGTATTTTTTCGTCCACTGCAGTTATTTCCAGTTGAGGCAGTTTTAGTATAAATATATGTATTATGTAAATATGTCGGTTTCAAATAACTTACGTGTAAGTTAGTAGAGTTTGTGTAGTTAGTACGTATTTTACGTACAAATTATTACCATTCAGTTCCTGTGAAGAATTTTTTATTCTTTGACCAGAATTATTTTAATTTCCAAAACATTACTATTACATATCATTAACTTAACCGACTTACGTTCATACAAATAATTTTAAACAGTGCCACCAACATTGATAATAAACTTTAACTTTAAAATATTTACAAAGCTTGATTATTATGACAAATCAATAAAAAATTCATGTCATTATTTTTTTAAATAATCACATCCAGTGCCTAGCAGTTGATTAATTTAATAAAATAAAAAAATCCCATGGCTGTTGTAAATAAAGTTTTAAAAGATGCCCTTTTCATACAAATATCATAAATAGTTCATATCAACATTTATTAATAACTATTATCTCTCTGTAGAAGTTTGACTACCTATCACACGTGTAATATTATTGTTTACTATATTAAAGAGATGCTATGTTGAGCAGTTTGCTGCACACGGGCAACGTTCAGATATGCCGCGGACAATTTTTTTTTACATAACTGAAAGTGTGCAAACTTACCTAAATAACTTTTCTCTTCGATCGAAAGAAATACTCACAAAAAAGATACTGAAAGACAATCAACAAGAGTCTAATATGTTAATAACATCAATCTATGTGAAATTTAAAATTTAAATAATGAAGTACAATAATACAATTCTTAATAAAGAAACTATCTTCATACACAATAGAAAACATTAACCATATTGGTATAAAAATTAGGACCTGATTGCATGTTTTATTTGCATATTGCAAGAGTGTTAAGGTAATGTGTAGTATTTTGGAACATTCATCCTGAAAACTTGAAAAATCAGCTAAACTGAAGTAAAATACTTGTTTAACTAGTGGTGCTGAAACAGCACGTACTTTCTCACCTTTAGTAATAGTTATGTAATACTATTCAAGAGAATCAAACTTAATATTGCGAAACGCCTTCCTTGTCACGTCTCGAGTAATTGACATCTGTGCGAAAAACCGGAGGTCGATTGTTCCGTTGACCGCTACCCCCAAGATTCTTTTGTTGCGAGTGACTGAATGAGTGATGACGCAATCATTCGTGCCGTAAAATCTAATACGTCATCGTTTGTGCCGTAAAATGTCCTTTTATAAACGATCTTGCAACCGAAAAGGTCGTTTATAATAATACTTTATATTCAAAAAACTATTATACCACATTTTATCTCCGAAACAACACGTCTCAGTCATTATTTTTTATAAACTCATTACAATCAATAAGCTTAATACATTTGGTGCAAAAACTACATATTTTCAAGCAAATATCAACATAAAGATGATAATTATCATTGCTTTTCTTACAGTTAAATCTTATCCCAACAATAAGACTTAATTCACAGAAATTAGTTCCTGAGTCATTGTTGCCGCGCCATTGTTGCATTCCAATCTGATTTTCCCTGAGAAATTTTTATTTCGTACATTTCAAGTATGTTTTAAATAATTTCTAAATGATTAATTTGTAAACATATCATTTGTAATCCAAATACAATACATGTACGTTACTTTTCAACGCATTGCCAGATGAAATTAAACAATTAAAATTGGTACACAAATTTAAGTTAAAAGTAAAATCTTTTCTACTGCAAAACTGTTTCTACACAATTAGAGACTATACTGATCGTCAAAAAGAAAAATAATGTTTACCTTAACAAAACAATGATCTGGTACAATGAATTAGTTTACATTTGCATTGTATATTTTTTAAAAAAGACTTAAATGCCTGTAACATGTAATGTACTTCAGCTTCCGGGTCAATGACTCCCATCTCGTTCGGGTTTTTGTCCAGTTTCCCTGATCCATTGAGCAAATGCTGAGATGGCCCCTTGATTTGCTTCTGGACGTAAATGTAGCTTCACTATGCGCACGTTTTGTTGAAGTTTCCTTTTGCTTATAGTGGTAGTAGAGCTTAGGGTGAGTTTCTACTCGTTAGCAATAGAGAAAAATCAAATCCGTTCGTTTACCGTTTCAAATACGAAAATATCTAGTTTTTGAAATGTTAATCTCTCGTTTTTCAAATTTATTATTATTATTATTATTATTATTATTATTATTATTATTATTATTATTATTATTATTATTATTATTACTACTACTACTACTATTATTTTACTATTTTTTCATCTTTCAACTATTAATAGTTAAATTGTTGGGAAGGGATTCTGAAACGACTTAAGCCGGTGTATATAATGGGTTCACACGAAGTTTTATAACACGAACCTCACTCATTTCTGAAACATTTGCTCATAGCATCGAAATTATAATACAGAGTGAAGATGGGTGAGTTGTGAACCTTAACATACTGTTTTAACACGCGGTCGAACAAACTTGACAGTCTTCAAGCTTTAGATTTGCATATAGCCAAGGAGACTGGTATACGCGTGTCGTCGTTTGCGATACCTGCAACAGGAGGGAAAATTGGTTGATTGATTGATTTTTTCGTGTTTCCGGGCGCGTCAACTGCTTCGGTCATCAGTCCCGCATGTTTGTTTGTTTTTCTCGGGAAGTGGCGGTGATCTTCCCCCGCTGGAAGGCGAGATCCGGCGCCGACCTACCGACGGCTAGTGGGGTTTCCTCCTAACCAGAACCCTCCCACCAGCGGGGCACCGCCCCAGCCTGGACAAGCTCTAAGCTCCCGACCGGTCTCCCGGAATATGTGGTAGTGTAGTGCATGTTAGTGTGTATGTGTAAGGAGAGAAGATAGGAGAAGGAAGAGGAAGGACAAATCGCGGTCGGTCCGTGGCCCGTTTGGTAAGTACTGCTCCGGTATTCGCCTGGTGTTGATCGGAGAAACCACGGAAAACTACCGATCAGAGCAGACGGCAGCTAGAATTCGCCTCCAGACAGTGACTGAATTCGACCTAGCTGAAAAGCTAGTGTCGAAAATTCTGCCGCCGTCAGGACTCGAACCTAGGACCTCCCGGTCAGAGGGTCTGCAGTGACATCAGTTGATGCACTGAGGTACCGCTCCCGGTGAGTGAGTGAAAATTGGGAAAGTGAAAATTTACTGTATCTAAAATGCTGAAATCTTATTGTTATATGCTTAAATTGTTCAAATCATTCATGTTTCAACATAGCCATGACACACAAGTCACGTTACCTGAATTTTTAATTTTCTATGTTTAATTGAAAATTCATTAGATATTCTGACAAAATTCTCTTCACCCAACAACCGAGCAAGGCCGAATTCAGTCGTTGTCTGGAGGAGCAGTCTAGCGGCCGGCTGCTCTGGTCGGTAGTTTTCCGTGGTTTCTCAGATCAACACCTGGTGAATGCCGGAGCAGTACCCTACCAAACGGGCCACGGACCGCGCGCGATCGTTCCTCCATCTTCCTTGTCCTATCCTCCCTTACACACACACACACACACACACACACACACACACACACACACACACACACACTAATATGCACTACACTACCACACTTGCTGGGAGTCTAGAACTTCTTCCGACAGTGGCGGTGTCCTGCTGGTGGGAGATAACTGATGGTGTAAAAACCCCTCTAGTGAACGGTGGATCGGCGCCGGATCTCGGCTTCCAGAAGGGAAAGATTACTGCCACCTCCCGATGAAAACCATGCACTGTACTTAAGGTACTAATAAGTTCAATAGTTCACGCGCCCGGAATCACTAACAATCAATCAATGAATCAACGCAAGAACAGCGGTGGTGTAATATTTATTCTGCCGCCGGCAGAGGGCGTTCGTTCGTGTTTAGTTCATGGTCTCGTCAAGAGAAGGCGCAACGAACACTGAATGGCGGACAACTTGATGCTTAGTGAAAATCCTAAATTTGATTCAGGTGCTGCCTCGTGTTATTTTCTAACGAAAAGAGAGAACCTTTGAAAAAAAAAAAAAGTCTGTATCGGAGTCCCCAAAAACTGCAATGAAATTCAAATCTCGATATCGATTACTTGCAGCATTACAAAACTACTTCTATACATCTTTTACTAAATCCGCACAAACTAATTCTTACTTGAAATAAAATTCTAAGAGAGGAACAAAAACTATTAATAATTAACATTTCCTTGCAATTAATAATTTGCCCTTTTTGGTGATGGATATATTGATGTCATTAATGATTGCAAGGGGCTTCACGAACTTTTCCAGTTTGCTTCATATTTCATTATATACCTGCTTTCCTCGCATATAAAATCCCAAGTAATTTTGTCTCTCCTTTTGCAGGCAGGATTACGAAACAAACATGCAAAAACAGGCGTTGTGGACAGACATTTAAAAATATTCGAATAGATTTTTATAAGTAAAAAAACAACACGAGTTCATTAAATAGTTATATAGGACACGAAGGCTAAAAAAGGTATTCCATTTTCTGAGTACGAAAAGTGGCGTCGCATGGTCGATAGGCGAATGTAACGTCTTTAAATAAGCTTTGACTATAGGGACTTTCATTATAGTGGCTGCCTCAAAATGCATTTATTTGAAATCATTAACAGACACTCCAATTTAATTTCTATACATGTTAATAATAGGTATAATAGCGCAAGTTTTAATTGTCGATCTAAGCAAGTCAATCCACACGCAGACAAAAAAGTACCAAGCAGGCCTGCAAATCAAGAGGTGATTTTCTTGTACTTTTACTTTCGCGTATATACATGGTGTCATTCGTATACATAGTATAGAGAAAGTTATACAATGCTGATGAAAATCCATTTCGAGACTTCAATGGCAATACACATTTTGGGATCCACTGATTAAAAAAAGTGTTGTTTATTTTAGAATTCCAGTCCGTCCGTTTGTTCGACGGTGCGTCCGCTCGCCTGTCCGTCCGCGAGACCGGTCGGGAGCTCAGAGCTTGTCCCGGGCCGGGGCGGTGCCCCGCTGGTGGGAGATACCTGCTGGGATTTATAAGAAAATTTTGAGAAAACGTACTTTGCGCGGCGATAGATGGCAGCTGGCAAAAGGATGGGGCAAGACCGAAAAGTTATTAGAAAGACCAAAGGAATTAGAAAACTAACTTGTACGAGAAAATCTGTGCCATTCTGTTGCACGAATGGTTATTGTATTTGCGACTACAAATGCTTTTAATTATTTCCAATGAATTTTGCTCGGAAACTCAAAAGTTTTCTATGAAAATGAGCTCAAAATTACGCATTAATAAAAATGTTCACACATTTTCTCAAAACCGGCTTCAAATTTTTCACCAAAAAATAGCATATATGACCAGGTTTTACTCTCCTATAATAATAATAATAATAATAATAATAATAATAATAATAATAATAATAATAATAATAATTCGTTACAATAAATGATGTAGAAAATAGAAAAGAATTCAGGAACACCATCAAAAAACATACATTTGAAACCGAAAGCAAGAAGAGGCCAGGATGTAAATGGACAGCAGAGCGGAAGAAACAACACAGTGAACACATGAAGAAAATATGGGCCCAGAGAAAACACAAACAATCATCATAAAGGAATTCAAGATCAAACGCTCTCTTTAAATTGGGAATAATCGTGAATAATAATAATAATAATAATAATAATAATAATAATAATAATAATAATAATAATAATAATGAGAATAATGAGTGTAAAGCCGTATTTTAATTCTACACTAAGAAGGCGAAAAAATCCTGAAAGTGAGAGAAAACGTCTATTAGGCGGCAATAGGTGGCATCTGTAAAGAGGGTGGGATGTGATAAAATACGAAAGCTAGCCCACTCCAATGACATTAAAAAACTAAACAGCACGAGACAGTCCGAGGCATGCTGTAGCACCATTTGTTTTGTGTTTTTAACTTGGTCAGAAACGACGATATGAACTAGAAAAATGTGTCCATGTTCGGCACTTGATGCGAACACGAGTGAAGCGGCGCCTTGAGGCAGGAAGAGGTCGCTTTCCCCATTTCGTCTGTTGCGGTAGTCTGAACAGACATGTCCATGTGTGTCAGATAGAATATTACAGAAGTGTTCAATATTGCAATGCAACGTTGTTGGGAGTGTGGGATTACACTCACGTTACATACATGTGTAATAACTTTGTAATAATTCACTACAGCGCTGACATTTCGGCATGTACCTTTCAAACAGAATACGCTCTGTCTACTTAGCTATTCCGCATTTCTCGACTGTTGGAAGAGTTTTCATCTTCTCGCTGCATTAGGAGTCCGTTCTCGAAGCTTCGTCGTCGAGGTTTGATGCAGTTTGGGGGTAGCCAGTCTCAACCCTCTGTGCGAGTAGGCACATTGAAGGCGTGGGAAGCATCATTTTGTTCCCGGAATTCTTCTCCGAGAATAGAACTCTCCGCGTGGGAGGCTCCCTTGCGTTCCTTCTTCTCAATCATCAGAGGTATCTAATATTAGTATACGGGCACTCTCTTTCCTCTTCTGGGTATCAAGGTTTAAACTCTTTAACGCGAATTGATTGTTTGATTGATTGATTTGTTAGCGAGTCCGGGCGCGTCAGCAGCTTAAGTTATTAGTCCCGTACGTGTAGTGCACGTTCTTTTCCCGGGAGATGGGAGTGGTCACCCACTGAATGGCGTGATCCGGCGCCGACCTACCGTCGGCTAGCGGGGTTTCCCCCTAACCAGGACTCCTCCACCAGCGGGGCACCGCCCCAGCCGGGACAAACTCCCGACCGGTCTTCCGGAATATGTGGTAGTGTAGTGCATGTGTGTAGGTGGAAAGGATAGGACAAAAAAGTGGAAGAAAAGATCGCGCACGGTCCGTGGCCCGTTTGTTAGGGTACTGCTCCGGCATTCGCCTGGTGTTGATTGAAGAAACTACGGAAAACTACCGATCAGAGCAGCCGGCCTCTACAATTCTCTTCTAGTCAGCAACTGAATCCGACCTAGCTGGTAAGCTAGTGACGAAAATCTTGCTGCCGTCAGGACTCGAACCTAGGACCTCCCGGTCAAAGGTTAACGCGAATTCTTGAGGCGAATTTCCAGTGAAATAATTGTGATGTTACCTAAGTCCTAAATTGTGACGTTATTCTAATTCTTCCTCATTTTCAATCTATACAATTATATTCAATTATCCACCCTCGTGTAAAGCAACAACCTGACTAGCCCATTCTGTACAGCGACAATCGCACCACAAAAATGATCATACTGAAAATTGTTAAGGAGCGGGTATAGAGAATCAAAGCAAAAGTTCCAGTGGCAAATACTGTAAAATTATGATATATTGTACAGCGCGACAGGAAAGTCTCTCCGCAGTGGCTCCTTGGTGCTCGCAACAAAAATTATATTGGTAGCAGCGTGTAACAAAAGAAAACGTATATACTGCACTCACTGCCAACATAGCAGATGGTGGAAGTATTCTTCCACTCACTTTTTTCCCGGTGATCTGTTTGCTACCAACATAAAGGCAATTTTTAATAGGAGGCCCTGACTCGGCCCCGTGCAAAGAGACTTCCCTGGCGCACTGTATGCAGTTTTATATACGTAGCATACGTATATAAACGTTTTATATACGTATCTGCATCAAAATATATTTAATCACGTAGTTTACCCCATTAGTTAAGCTTGTAAGCTCCTGCAAGAAAAGGGGATACGACATGAAAAGGGAAGACAAAAATATATTTTGTGAAGTAGGAATTTCATGTGAATGTCTTCACAATACTGGTTTTGTTGCAGTGCCTAAAAAAGTGTACATAAATAGGATTGCAAAATCGAAAATTTGCAGTACAGAGCAGTGATAAGTGATTTGAAGTATCTTAATGGTACTTTGTATTTAGGTTGAAAGGCAATGACATCACAATTAAAAAGGGTCATCTGCTACTCGGCATTCACTTTTTTGTCCCCTTTTGATGACCTTTTATTTTTACCCGACTGTTGTCGAACTTCCCGTTTTATTGAAATGAAACTAGAATTCGACGATGGATTTTGTGGAATTGGTTTCTTTTACTGATCAAATGAACGTACTGAACATTTTCTCACGAGTATGGTAATCTGATATCCATTTACACATTTAAAAAAATCATTACTTGTGATTGCCACTTATTTTCTCGAAGAGTACTACAACTCTATTGGTTCACAAATAAAAACATTGTAAATTGGGCATTTCCAATGTCTTTAAACCGTTTGAGCCAGATAAGAGTGATTATCAACAACACCAGATCCGTAAATGTGGACTGCCCATCATGAAAGAATCACATGAGACTAGTAGCAGCATTTTTTACTACTTTTTTACCAATTCATTACCGCAAAACCAATTTTTAACTCTCATCTTCACGCAAACAACTGAATGGCGGGGCAGCTTCATATCACACTGGCCCGCCACCTGTTTGTGTAGGTCAAGATAGGTAGAAAAAATGATTTTTCGCTCACAAATAAGTAATGCAATAGATTACTGATTGTGCTACGGTGGGCGGGCCAGCTTGCTAACCTAAGAACATCCCGAGTGACAGGTATCGAGCGCAGGCCGGCACGCAGCCCAGGTGAAAAGGCGCGCTCCGCCCCCACGTGGCCGCTGCAAGAGCGGACCCGGCCACGCTGCTCGCGTCGAAGCGAAGCGCGGCGGCGACCAGGGGCAACGGCGACCGCCGAGCGCACGCGCCTCCCCCGCCCCCTCGCGCCGCGCCGCGCGTCCATTTTTAGCCCCGCCGCCCGCGCCGCGTCGCCAGCCGAAGAGGGCGCCTTCCCCTCTGCGGTGCGCGCGCTCTGGGACGGAGCGACTGGGACGCGCGCAGGGGAAGCATATCCTCTGCGCTCCTCAACATGGGCCACGCTCTTAAAGAAAAAGCATCATTGCACTTAAATCCTCATAGTTTTGTTAACATATTTTTGTAACTTTTTTTTTTAAATAAGCACATTATTTTTCGTAATTTTTATAAGTGTATATTTTCATTTCGATTTTTAGATTCCGTTAATAATAATAATAATAATAATAATAATAATAATAATAATAATAAACAGGAAACTCCATGTAAATGAGTCACACTTCAGAACCTGAATGCATTGGAGCAAGAACTTCTTGCCATCAGTCTCACCATATGTGTTAAAGTTATCGTTGCCTGCAAACTCCGGAAGAGCGTGAAATTTTAAAAAATGATGATAATAACAATAATGATGATATAATGTATTAATTTCTTATTTCGGCTTTACAGCTTGGATATTGCATAACAGAGTATTTGGTAAATTCCTTAGAGATGCGTAACTAGATATTTTCATAGTAATGATGTGCACTCTACGATTTGTATCAATTTAATGCGAAAATGAATGAACAAGCACCAAATCCATGTTCCAGGTGGACCTCTTCAAATCGAGGTAATTAGGTCGCTTCACCTTAGCAACCGCGGCAACTCACGTCGATTTCTCTCTCTCTCTCTCTCTCTCTCTCTCTCTCTCTCTCTTATATATATATATATATATATATATATATATATATAATAACACGCCACACACACACACACACACACACACTAACAAACACACACTCGTCCTATTTGAAATGCTTGCTTGGAAATCACAGAAGAAAATGCTTCGCTCGATTTTAGTGTCATTTCGCCCCACTGCCCGCCGATTGTTATCGCAGCGCCGCCGCCGCCGCCCCGCCGCTCGCTCGCTGATCCACCAGGGCGCAGATTGCGATGCCCGGGGTGGAGGCAGGCAGCCAGCTGGCGACACAGGAGGCGGCCTACAAGCGGCGGAACGGACAACGCATTTTCCTGGTCCCCCTCCCCTCCCCCCGCTCCGAAAGAGCGGGGTGGTTTCTCATCGGTGCCCACGATAGCAGTACTGTTGTGGATATCTCTTTACTCTATGCTACTGCTACGGGGAGCCCGCCGCCACAAGCGTGCCTGCCTGTCCGTTTCTCCGTCCGGGGGAGGGGAGCCCGCTGCGTGAAGGCAGACGTCGTTCCACCTTGTGAAAGCCCGGGCTGGCGCCCCACCCTGGCGCCGAAGGGGGCGCACCGAACAGCAAGACTCCGGTTGGTCCCTTGCCGGACGGTCGCCCTGGTAAGAGGTCAAGTACTCAGGGGAAGGGGCACTCTTCCATTAGCTTTTCACTCGACCAACCTCAGAGCCGGGAGCTTCTGGCTTGCGAAGAGCGCTACCCAGTTTCCTTGGTCGAAACGTCTGTAGGTTGAGGGACCAATAGGAGCTGCGTCCTGGCGTTCGCCCCGAGAGCAGTGCTGTGCATATAGAGTGGGCGTGCCCGCACGGCGCGCACCTCAACTCAACAGCTCATTACAAAAAATTCACTTACAATACGTGCACATTACTTTACAACACTTTGCCAGATGACATTACGCGATTGAATTCGATAGAAAAGTTTAAATCCCAATTAAAATCGTTTCTGCTGCATAACTGTTTCTATACAATTAGAGTATACTGAGCATCACAAGGAAAGTAACATTAATTTTAACAGAGATATTTAATGTATTATTTACAATTTGGACTATATAATTCTAAACAACATGTAACAAATATTGTATCGCAGCTTCTGGGTCAATGACCCCCATCTCGATCAGGTTTTTCGTCCAGTTCACCCTGATCCATTGAGCAAATGCTGAGATGGCCTCTTGTTTTGCTTCTGGACGTAAATGTAACTTCATTATCTGTGCACGTCTTCTAGAATTCAGTGGGAAATGTAGTTATTCAAATTATCGTTTCCATGTTGTCGCGGCAGGAAGTATTATTCCGAAGGACAACATGGATAAGAGCCCAAACTTTATTGCTTTTTTATCCTTGAAAATATATTTTATTACATGGGAGTGTTTTTGTAATTAATTCAAAATTCAAGTAGCATATGACATAGTGTAGGGATCACAGAATTTTGAAAATGTGGACACAATTCACTTCTCCCCATAGCACATCATACGCAGTTTTATCTGTTTTTGACGTAAAATAAATAAAAAATAAATAAACCTCCGAAGCTCCGAAGCTCCAGGTGCAGCTGGGTAACCGCCGCCCCTCACCATTCGCCGCTTAATCACTCTCAACAAGATATTGTGATACTTCCAAAATAACTAAGCGTCGCTGAATACCAAATGAAATAATTTCGAACTGAAAAAAAATGATTTTCGGTGGAGCGAAAATGTCATCTAAGCGATTTGAATCAGCATCCTCGGTATTCTTGATTAAATGCATTCCTTATTCAAATAAAAACGCGAAAGTAGAAACATAAACTTTAGAATATTTTGTGAGCATGCATCCCCGAGCACAATCGCGAGGTGCATTCGCGTGAGAATTCATTTGAAACCTCCTAGAGCATTCTGTCTCTTTCAACCAGTGTGTTTCAGTATCAGCACAAAATATTCCAGGAATTCGTAGGAATACAGAAAATGCATTCGTCTGTCAATCCGTCTGGCTCTAAAATCTCGAATCATTTCAGAGAAATATGTAAGTGAAATATCGTACATTTGAGAGCCAACACAAATTCTTAAGAAATTACGAAAATGGCTCACGTCTATCCGTAGCGTTGAATAGTTAATAGCGATTCACCCTCAAGAGACTGCACATACGACTATAAATAGACGTTGTGTAATGCCTGACTTTTTGCTATCGAATCGAGAGGATGTGTCAATCTTGGGGCTTCGGCCTAGCTGGAAGGCTTGTTAAATCCTTTAAGAAGTCCGCCAGCGTTCGCTTCTCTTTCAGCACATGATGACCGCGCAGTAGATCCGCTTGGGCAACCCGCCATAAAGAAGAGATGGGAAGTAATTAGTAAAAGTACTTTTAAGAGACATGGAAAATGTCCACTACTTTAATAGTTCGTAAGATTTCCCTCTCAATCAGACCTTCGCTGTAAAGATGAAAACGAATTTATGTTTTAATGAAGAAATGTAAACAGGAAAAGGAAGAGAAAAGAAGTTACCCGACTTTACGTAGTCGCTGCCATGAAAATTCGGTGAGTAAAATGTCTAGATCGTTGTAAACGTAAAAATGCACCCCTCATTTTTTTTCGAAAGTAAATTCAAATATTTATTTGGCAGATTTATTTCATCGTATCATTCCTTTCGTATTCGTTGCTAATAATACCAAAATTCGATCCATCGTAGCTCTTCGTTTTTACGTGGTGTTTGCCATAATAACTGAAAGAAAAGGAACAGGAGGAATGGGGAAAACAGGAGCAGCACGAGAAAGAGAAAGTGCAGTCAGCGCAAAATGAATTATTATAATTCGATAAAGGTTATTCTACTCATGTATCAGATTGAACAACAGTCGAAGTTACCCTACAAGAAACAAGACAAAGGAGGTACCATAATTCCGGTTTATACGACGCGCCTATTTTTAAATGCAATTTTTGGGAAAAAAATTGTATTTCTAGAAATTTCATAAATAAATCATTATCATTTCAATGAAATGCGATGTATAATAATTATAGCTTTTCGTTTATTATTCACTCTTTTGATTATAAAAATTAGAAATTGAAATATAAACAAAAATTGCTTAGTATCGTGTATTATTATTTTTACTACTACTATTATTATTACTATTTTCTCCGTCACTTTAACTTTCAGAATCTTTCAAAAACTACTACTTCACAACAAGCCATTTCATTTTTTGACATTTCAGAAATTGAATACCGGCATAGAAGGTGCATCCGATTTTACGGAGATTTTTTTGAAATGACCACAAGAAAAGGCTTAGACGTTAGCAAATACTGTTATCAGGTCCGAATTTAGCGCCCGAGGGCGCTGTTCCTAAAAACGTTGGCCCCTTTTTTTTACAGGCGCTGTTCCTAAAAACGTTGGCCCTTTTTTTTTACAGGCGCTGTTCCTAAAAACGTTGGCCCTCTATAACACAGGGTCTTATGGCGTGGGCCAACAGCACCGACCACACATCTTCAAATACACGTATTGACATGAAACGTACGTTAACGCAGCAGAGTATTCTCAATATTTGTTAGTGTGAAATAGAATTAAGTCCTAAATCGTTATGAATTGTTTCTTTTACATTAACAAGTAAGCGCTACTACAATGTAGTTGTCCAATGCACAATTGCCAGTCGCACGGTCCATCCAAGATCCAGTTGTCCGAATATTTAAAATTAAATACAAATTTTATTTGAAGTGGAATCCTATGAACTCTGCCGCCGCTCAGTTTGGCACAATTAACATCTAAAAATAGAAATGAATTTAAAAATAATCATTTAGGAGAAACGGTGTTGTTATGACCAGAGCCGGTTATTTCGCGGCCAGAGAGAAAGTGTTTTACGTCACATACTGGTCGCCTGCAAAACGTCTTTATAAAATGCTACTAGTAAAATTAAACTACTTTGTAAACATATTTCCTTAGATATAGGTTATCAAAATTGGCACATTTTGATGTTGCATGCTATCTTTCTTTTTGAACAGACGATTTGTAATATTCCATCTATAGTTCACAATCGGTTAAAAAAAATGTTTGCCTACACATCATGTTACTTTAAAGTTTCAAATCTAAAAATGACGTTTGATACTAGTTTGAAAAACGAAGTGAAGTAAAGGAACCAAGAAACGAAATTAAAGAAAAACTGAAAAAAAAACATAAGAATAAACGCGGTTGCTGTATAAATCTGTAGTGCAGGCAGAACTACTCCAGGGGGAAAAAGACAACATTTTGTGTCTTTGTCAGAGTCCATTAAAAACAAAACCCCTGTCGCAAATCCCCGCGTGAGGCACCGGCTGCTGGCGCCCGGGCGTTGTGGCCTGGGGCTGCGTCGGCGCCGGGGGCGTCGACCGCGCGCGGGCGGGCGGGCAGTGGAAAGCGCCGCGCGCCTATCTCGTCCGCCCGCTCGCGCGCGCGCGGGTTGAAGGCTATCTCCGGGCGCTCTCGGCCTCGGCCCGCCCGCCTCGCCCCCAACCCCGCCCCCACACCCGCCTCCGCCTCCTCCGCCCTCGCCTCCGCCGTTTTGCCGGGCGCGTCAACTGCTTTGGTCATTAGTCTCGTTAGTGTAGTGCATCTGTTTTTTCGCGGGAGATGGCTGTGATCTTTCCCCGCCGGATGGCGAGATCCGGCGCCGACCTACCGTCGGCTAGTGGGGTTCCCCCTAACCAGGACTCTCCCACCAGCGGGGCACCGCCCCAACCGGGACAGGCTCTAAGCTCCGGACCGGTCTCCCGGAATATGCGGTAGTGTAGTGCGTGTTAGTGTAAGGGGGAGAGGACAGGACAAGGAAGAGGAAGGACAGATCGCGCGCGCACCGTGTCCCGTTTGTTGGCTACTGCTCCGGCATTCCCGGTTGATCGGGGAACCGGAAAACCACAGAGCAGCCGGAATTCCGTGAAGCCTCCGCGGCCCCACTCCGCCCCCCGCCGCGTCCTCCGGCTGCTGCGATCACGGCCGCGACGCCTTTTTTGGCCGCGCCGCCCCGGCGTGCGGCCACGCCCCCCGCCGCCGCCGCCGAAAGCCCGCGGGCGGAGGCCGCCGCCCGCTCGCTGACTCACCGGAGCCCCTCGGCGGCGCCTGCGCCAAATAAGGAAGGACCACCGCCGGAGTGCACGAACGACTCCCTGTGGGAGGGCAATTATAAAAAGAGGAATACCATACGGCGTGCACGTAGCCCAGTACTTGTGTAACTGAACAAGCATCGTTGACACAATGAGTCGATCACACTAACTTATATTACACTTTATTCTACATTACAATTAACATAATGAAAATTCTAATTCTGTATTAGAAACTTTACCTACACTTCATTCTCATTTAGAATGAAATGTAACGAAAGTTTCTAATACAGAATAAGAATTTCGAATGTAACGATTAAGGAAACAATGGTACCTCTAATGTGAGTCAAGTTCAAACTTTTTCCGAAAAGCAAGAAAGGGATATTTATTTGTGATTTCAATGGTGTGGGTACGGTTTTTACCAAGTTTGAATGTTATGGGGTAGGAATTAGGAGCAAATTAGCATGTCAAGTTAGTTAAGAGGCGTGAAATAAGTTTGAATTTGAGTTCTTCATGAAGCTGGTCATTGTAATGTACATTGCGTCATTGCACGAGGGGATGGGTCCTCCTGCCCGCAGACGCTACGAGCAGGTGGACTCGCAGGTTTCTTCAAATAGTATTCATTACTTTGAATTACTAACCTTGAAGTTTCCTTGATTTTTACCCTCTAAGGAAGGTCCATCTATTCTTATTGCGTGAGCTCATTTTGGTACCACGGAGGGAACAGTTCTGACATGGGCAACTCTTGCCTGCTGACACAGTACGGCCAGCAACCTCCTCAAAGCGACTTTTATTTTGCATTTTATGCAGTCATGACATGCACTTCTTTTCCTAATGGTTGCTCCTAATTGGAAACTAAACGAAGATGGTCACCACGAAGAAGGTCAACTCCTGCCTACGAACACGATGAACCGAAATTAGAGACGCGTAATATTCGAAGAGCATTCTCCTTATTGCAACTTTGATAAATCTATTGAAACATCTAGTTGTTCGCTCTCCTTGTACCAAAACCACAACCTGGGAAAGGCTGGGTTCGGCTGATCGTGACTTGCGCCTCCAGCTCGAAATACAAACTTCCTTATCAAGCATTATATAAATTGTTTATTTTTCAGTCTCAAAATACACGTGTTACGCTAGCGGCCGCCGGGCTGAGTGAGGGTCAGAAGAACCTATCCTTTTTCCTCCACCTGGACTTCGATTTTAAGTGAATCTACATATCTTTGAGGGAACTAATATGGGTTGTCACTTGCTTTTCCTCTCCGATGGACGGCGGATCATGCGCCTATATTTCCTGAGTGTACATTTTATTTTGCTTTGCGAATATTAAGAATTAAATTTTGACCATTTCTTGCAAGGTCCGCCATTTATGTAAGCACACTGCCTTACTCTTGAAAAGCCATTTCGTCGACTGCCAACCGTTCGGGGCGGCCCGCGGACTGCTGAGTTGAAAATGAGGGAAGTCCAATGTTTACTGAACAAACTGCGCCTGCTCGGCTGGTTTTCAAAGACTCGTGTGGTCCTCAGTTCACCTACGACGTTGGGTGCTTAACAACTGAAATATCAAAAAAGAAAAGAGTGAAAATCGTCAGTGGGTCAAACGTGCCCGTGTATTTCTTAAGTCGTACTCCGTATGCATACGCGTGCGCAGCACAGAACAAGAGGGGCGGGGCATGTACTACCTTTCTGGCCCCCTTTTCTATTTCACTTCTTTTTACTTATATGTCAGATATTTTAGTGGAAAATAAAACATAATTCGAGTAATGAAGTTATAACATTAATGAAACAATTAATACATACAATTTATTTTATATTGAACAATTTACAAGTTTCTAAATTCCTTGCAGCGTAACAATTTCCCACTTTGTCAGTTTAAAATGCCGTGTCCCCCCTGGCCATCCTTATGCACACGAATACGCCCGTATGTCGTTTAAGCATCCCACACGCTCTATGATACACGACACTCGTGGTTAGGAAATTTAAAGTAGTTTTCAATCCCTTTTTTCATTGCTCGCTTATCGTTTATTTATTATTTATCAATGTTTCTTTTTCAAAAAGAAAATGTACATCCGCTAATCCGAGCTTAAAAAAATCATTAATTTACCATATCACAACACGCATACAATATACTCTTCTCATTGTTTCAAACTATCTTCTTCTTCGAGCATTATGAAAATACTCTAAAAAGAACCCGCACTTTTCCTGCAGCTTTACATTCATGTACCTTTGATTTTTTATCAAGAAAATGCGAGAAAGGAAACGTATTAGGTTCTGAAGATTACGCAATAAAACCTTCAATAAATTATTCACTTTAAAGGACATTCTTCATTGTAAAGTCACAAGAATTCATAAAATGATTAAAAGAACCATTAATGCAAATCGTCAGTATTAAGTTCATTTCTTATAAACCAGAACATCCGCAAATGAATATTCTTGAGATCTCAGCGATCGATCACGACCTAGTGCAAAACGTATTTCTCGAACAAGATTTCCTTGTGAGTGACGATGAGATGACTTCCTGTGCCCCCAAAAAACGGAAAGGCTCACAAGGGTCGCTTCTCATGAACCAAGAGATGAATGTTGTCCATATGTACTTACGAAAGCAAACACGCAAACTCATTCCGTAAATAGACGCGTTTATTTGGACTGCCGTCGCGCCGAATGTTTTTTCGCGTTCGCACAGCCGCTCGCCCTCGCGAATCCCTGTCATCCCACGGCCGCGCAAGAAGCGACCTCTGCCAGCTCTCCTTCCTGCGTCACACACAAACACGTACACAACTCACACAATGATGATGATGATGATGATGATGATGATGATGATGATAATAATAATAATAATAATAATAATAATAATAATAATAATAATAATATCTTTATTAATGGCGAGGCTCAGGCCATAGGGCCTGCTCTTCCGCCTAACCACTGAATCTACATTGCTACAGGGTAGTAACATCCAAGAGGGGAGGGCAATCTGTACATTTACGTCTGGGAGTGCAAAGCAAGGGACCACCCCGGCGTACGCAATTGAGTAAACCCAGAAAAACCTCAATCAGGATGGCGGCTTTTGGCAGAAAATTAGTAAAGAAGAATATGGTATGTATAGTAGTGAAAGTGAAGAGAAGAAACGTTTAGGGGAAAGGGTCGTAAAGACAAAAATGGGAAAGTCTGTGAAGGAAAGGGAAGAAAGAAAAAGCGAAGAGAATGAGGAAAAACTAGATGGAAAAGTAAAATTATTCCAGAAACGGTACAGATGTGTTACGTTTAGTATACATTAGCACTTTACATAAATATACAAACATTTGTAACACCAGAGAAGCACAATACGCTCTAAGTTAATAGTATTAGTAATTCTAAATATAATATTGACAGTATTAAGAAACAATGTAAAAGTACAATAGGATATAAACATCAATTGTATTTATACTTAAGGCCAATATGTTGTAGTTAAAATAATAATGAAGACAGTACAAAGATAGCTATAAGTATTTAAGTATTTTATTTGGAGCATGGCTAATCACTTTGGAATATTTTATTTGAACAATTTCATTAGGATACACAGAAAAATATATGGTTGCTAATAATTTAGATGGCGTGAGAGGGAATGCGGAAAGCATTCAAAGAATCACGAGTGAAAGCGTCTCCATCAATTTATTGCTTTTACATCGTTTTTACTGTCTTACACACTACTTACGAACCGTAGAGAAAATATTGTAATGCTGCAGCAAACTAGTGGGTAGAGAGCTGCACATTTCTTCTCGTGTAATTTAATTTTCTTTTCTCTCGAGTCTGGGCTAGCTTATCGGTTTTGCCTCAGACTCTTCCCAGCTGCTATGTATTGACTACTGAGCCCGAGGGACTTACCAGGGCTGCTCGAGGTACCTACCGCCCTTCTGGAGAAATTCCTTGTGTAGAGCAACATAGACCTCCCTTGGTCTGGTACCTGTACATGGTTGCCCATGATTTCCTTTGCTCATCTCGGTGCTTGAATCCTAGTTCCAGATCCTGATTTACACACACAGATTGCACTCATAGTTTCTGTTAGACCAATATTCTATAATAATAATAATAATAATAATAATAATAATAATAATAATAATAATAATAATTATTATTATTATTATTATTATTATTATTATTATTATATTATTATTATATTTTATTGTTATTATTATTAAATTTATTATAATAATATTTATTTTATTATTATTATTATTATTATTATTATTACTAGCCGTAGTAACGTAGTAGAAGTTGCAGCAACTTGCTGAATGACACTGCACAAGACAGACTACAAATTCCGAAGACTTCGGACTTCCCGGCGTTGACGTCGCCTTCTAGGAATTGGAATATTACGGAAGAATTTGAGTGCAGTTGCAATACTACGGGCTGGGAATAACCACTATGCCATGAACACGGCTTAAAACATTCATGAAATCTAGTTTTTGAAATTGCCCATAATTCAATCAAAATTACGCAAAAACTAATAATATTTTCAACAAAAAATTTACTAAACAACTAATTTTGAAGAAGAAATTTTATTTGACGACAGAAACGTATATCTTCAGTAATTAGTTGTAGGGAAAAGGTTAAAAGTTTGCAATTTTCGACAATTCAGAGTTAATAGTGATAATCGGTCCTATGCCATCTTTGCAAGTGCCTCTCACTCTTTTCTTTCAAGATCTTTCAAGAAAAAAATTTGAAGCCGTTTTTAAGACCAACAGTTGTGATCTCCACCGTCATGATTCGAACGCTAGGAATTCCTGGTCAACGAGGCTGCAGATGTAATGTAACAATATTGGAATGTTTTTTTTGCAGGGGAGCATGCCCCCTTATTACCCCCCTCCGATTCGCCACTGACTGCAAATGAGACTGTTCACGCGCTTCTCGTAAACCACATTGTATTTTCTACAAATGTATTTTATTCTTTTAAAACTCGTATTCTTTGATGAAGACTAGAGTCCAATAACTCTTGCAGCTTTTCAAGTGCTCCGAACTAATTTGAAGGTCTGATCGGCGACATTTTATACTCGAAATCGAAAACGCTCTCATGGGACAATTTTAAACAGTATCATTTATATTTTCTCTTCTTTATATATCGTTGAAAAAATAACCACATACACTTGTATGTACACATTTTGCGTTTTTATTACAATAAATTCCTTTCCCTAATAATAAGTATTCTGACAGGAACTGAAGATTAGAACTCCAGGGATCAATGAAGCTGTGTTATTACCTACAAATCAAGAAAGCGTGATTCAGACCAAATCTCTCTCCCTTTAGACCCTACATCTCTGCTATGATGCGACATTACGTCTACGCGCGTAGTGATGATATCCCCACTGATTTCAAAGTTTCCGGCAAAGGATTCCCCCGTTTCATATTCTTTCAATTGATTGATTGATTGATTGATTTGTGTTTCCGGGCGCGTTAACGGCTTCGGTCTTTAGTCCCGTTAGTGTAGTGCATGTTTTTTTCTCGGGAGATGGCGATGAGCTTCCCCCGCTGGATGGCGAGATCTGGCCCCGACCTACCGTCGACTAGTGGGGTTTCCCCTAACCAGGACTCCCCCACCAGCGGGGCACCGCCCTAGCCGGGACAAACTCCTGACCGGTCTCCCGGAATATGTGGTAGTGTAGTGCATGTTAGTGTAAGTGTGTGTGTAAGGGGAGAGGATAGGACAAGGAAGAGGAAGGACAGATCGCGCGCGGTCCGTGGCCCGTTTGGTAGGGTACTGCTCCGGCATTCGCCTGGTGTTGATCGGAGAAACCACGGAAAACTTCCGATCAGAACTGCCGGCCGCTAGAGTTGTCCTCCAGACAGCGACTGAATTCGACCTAGCTGAAAAGCTAGTATCGAAAATTCTGCCGCCGTCAGAACTCGAACCTAGGACCTCCCGGTCAGAGGCGCTGCAGTGACATCAGTTGATGCTCCCGGTTATTCTTTCAATGTTGGCATATATCTAACTACAGATTGTAAACATGACTAATCTCACTTTCGTGAAAGTTATTCCAATGCGTTTGAAAATTAAACTTTCTCCGTCTCGTGTTGATTTCTGCGCATGAGTGTGTCAAAGATAAGGATAACGATTTATCTTAGAACAATGTTGAGACCAAACTTGACCAGCAGCCTAGCTGATAATCAGGAGTTAACGTTATTTCCTTGAGAATGTTTCTCATTTTTTATGTCCAACTTTCTCAAGTGGGTGCTTAAGATTTCACCAATTACTTAGGGAACTACTAAATTATCTTTATCCAACTTTTTGTCCATAAAACATTTCAATGGTCCCGAAACAAAGAAAATCTGATTTTAACAAAGAAAATGAGATCGTATTTCTAAAAAGAATGAGTATTTGCAAAAATCATGCAACGAGTTTTACATAATGTAGTGTTGCGTGAATTGCATTTATGAAGAAAGGTTGGCCAAGAGTAGGTTCTTTGTTGGTTGCCTCGTGCCATCACGGTTTGCAGAATGTAGAAACACGTTTCTGAAACAAAACAAAGAAAATCTATTTCGTAAATTTACTAGCCACTAAACTCGTGTTCAGTGAGAGTTTCACATTCCCTACCAACATAAATAGCAAAAGTGTCCGTCAGCATTTGATTCAGACTTATGATGTGTTATTAAAAGAAACATTGTGCTTCAATTTTACGTAAACTGAGAGTTGTAATTTGGCCAGAAAAAGAATTGGTGAGTTAAACCAGCCTTGCTTCCAAAGGATCAATTGTAGTTGCGTGGAATGAATTGGACGAATATTTTTGCAGGCAATAGCTCATCCTGGTCGATGGTAGCTCCTTTCGATGAGTTCCTGAATGCAGACAAATAACAAAGGCCACGGACTGAGCATATGAACATTGTTGCTATTCTAGAAAGTCGAATTAGAGAGCAGCGAGTAGACGCTAAAAGGCAAGGAAATAAAAGATAAAGCGAGTATATCCCAAATCTTTTGTCCTTTTCCTCTTCCGCCTCCCTCTTAAACGATTAAATTCGATAGAAAAGTTTAAATCCAAAGTGAAATGGTTTCTGCTGCATAACTGTTCTATACAATTAGAGACTATACTGAGCATAAAAAAGAAATTTGTGTATTATTTAATTGAAATTGTATTGTGTTTGTTTTGAATTGTAATTGAAATTGTGTATGAAATTTGTGTATTTGTGTATTATTGTAAAACATTAATTTTAACAGTGATATTTAATGTATTATTTACCATTGGACTGTACAATTCTAAACAATATGTAACAAGTATTGTATCGCAGCTTCTGGGTCAATGACCCCCATCTCGATCAGGTTTTTCGTCCAGTTTCCCTGATCCCTTGAGCAAGTGCTAAGATGGCCCGATGGTGCGAGGCGAGGCGGGGCGGGATGGGGCGGGGCGGGGCGAGGCCGAGGCGAGGCGAGGCGAGGCGAGGCGAGGCGAGGCGAGGCGAGGCGAGGCGAGGCGAGGCGAGGCGAGGCGAGGCAGAGTGCGGGCGCACCCGAAGGGAGGCGGGGGCGAACGGGGCGGGGCGAGGCGGGGCGAGGCGGGGCGGGACGGGGCGATGCGGAACGGGGCGAGGCGAGGCGGGGCGGGACGGGGCGGGATGGGACGGGACGGGGCGGGGCGGGCGGGACGGGGCGGGGCGAGGCGGGGCGGATCGGGGCGAGGCGTGGCGGAACGGGGTGAGGTGGGGCGGGGCGGGGCGGGGCGGGGCAGAGTGCGGGCGCACCCGAAGGGAGCGGGGGCGAAACCGCGGGCCAGTGTTAAATGAAGGGGACCTCCTCCGATAGCCTCGCTAACGAGCTGCGTTGATATAATGCTCTTGTGATATAAATACGCTTGCAAATGATTCGGACAAAGTTCGTAATTACGCAAGAACATACCCTCGTTTAATTTTTTCAAAAGGAGTTGAATATTAATGATCTGTGCACTTAATGTATGATACATGCTTACTGAAGCATGTCGAAAGGGCTTTGGATGGGTCTTTCCAGAAATTTCTGAAAATTTATTTCTGTCTCCGGAGATAAAAGGTTTCAAAGACTAAGCAATTATTGTAAAAGCTAATTCATTTATCTTTTAACCTTTATCTCTCTTGAAATAAATTTTTAATGATCTTCTCTATGTAAATGCTGCGTTTATTTCGAAAAGTGAATAAATGAAATGATGCCAGAAATTTTAGATATTTTTTTAGCAATGTGAACAGAAAAATTTCATTTCCTAATTTACGTTTATATTGGACAGACGGATATACCGACAATTGCAGGTAAATTAAAAGGAAAACTTTGTCCATATTTTTACTTACTTGTCATACTTCGTAAGAAGAGAAATAACTGTAATTGGGCGCCAGAAATCTGTGATTTTGCGACAGAAGTAGGAATTGCCGGGCCCTGGTAACGAAGAAGTAGAAACATCTTGTTACTACATGTAGTACATTTTTTCATCTAACAAGTTGCGTTGACAGAATCCATGTTTTGTTGTCCCGATACCCCAAAATCGATTGGCAGCAAAAAGTTCGTCAGAACTAATGTTGTACGTCTGTTTGCCTGTCCGTATGTATGCCTGTCTGTCCGTCTGTACGTCTGCTGTTAACGCTAGCGCCTAAACTGTTCAGATGATTTTCTGTAAAATTGATATTCCTCAATCGATCGGAACAAACTAAAGACCTTGCGAGTTTGAAATATCTCGTAAATTGTTTAGGTTACTTTATATGAAACCTGAACATGTCCGAAATTGTCTCAAAAACGGCACCACCTTGTTTATTGAACTTTGTCCTGGAATAGAGTAAAGAATGTCTCGGATAGTTTAAAAGAATAGCGCAATTGTGTAGATGTATTAATTTAAAATTTTTTGGCTGAGATTGTTAACTTGGATACAAATTGGGAATTATAATTTTACGTAACCGTTACTAATCCAAGAATGTTCGTGCTGTTGTTGCACTTCTAGTTACTACTCAAATGCCTCGTGAACATCTAGTGAACATATCAATATTCACTTAGGGTGACAACAATAGCATATTGTCGCTAATGACCATCGCTGTTGATGCGACAGTAAATAAACAAAAAAACAAAAAAAAAAACAATAGCATTGCTCGTCACTGTACAGAAGCGAAAGTTTTGTCACATTAGAAACGACTATGTTTACGCCTTGTATCTCCTTTGTTTGCATCTCTGTGCTGTGTTTGGTGACAATTCTGGACTCGCTCACACCACGCACCTATTGACTGGCGCCAACGAGCGATAACCATCTCATATCAGGACCTTATCGAAGTTGTGGAAGTCGATTCAGTCTTCGACTGATACGCGAGGTATTCTGTGAAGATTATCTATTACTTAGATAAGTATACTCATTGGTGTCATCAATAGTATAATATCTTATTGTCACACTGCTGATGTATTATAAAGCACTTTGTTATCAAATATTGCATTAACCTGTATCAAACATATTCAAAGGTATTCAAATTATTTTCTGTTTGGAAAGTTCAGGTTGTGGAGAGGACCTTTCTTAGAAATTTGTAAATACGTCAATTGTTTCGCCGTTATCTTGACAAAGATACTACTCTTTCTTTAATCCATTTAAGTGCGATTTTGTTTCTTCCATTTAGTTTCAGAAGTGAGTGACTGGTTTGTGAATTTTGTAATGAGGAAATTCAGGTTGACGATAATTTCAATCGATACTTTTTCAAGTACCTCTGTATGCCCGACAATGAACGAGCCAGACAACTGCATTTTATTAAAAAATTATATTAATTACAAAATAAGATAAAAAATTTTATAACAATTTTTTAAAAGGCAAAATGGGCTTCTCGTATCCTTTTTTGTAGTATTAAATGTCTTTTCTGAGCATTTTTTACTGATACTCCGCAATAATATTACAATAATAAGTTAAAAATGTTGGTATGAGAGAGACAAATTTAACTTAATAAGTTTATGAAGTTACAAACACAAATATTCAATAACATTAACCTCACAACTGGTAGTCTTCAACTACTGTTCCTTTTTTTTTTTTCAATATTACGTTAGAGAATTATGTGTGTAAATAATCTAACATTCCTTACAACATCACTGGACGCAATAGTTGTAATTACGTCTCAGTTAGATATTGTTAAAGTTCACAAACACCGCTACCTTCGAAGAGTAAACACGGTCTGTAGGAGCAGAAATGTTCATAAATAAGAGTCAACAAATATTAAAAGGAAATCTTTACATTTCAGTGCTATCGGTGAGTGGAAATTTTTGCAGCAAGGTCAACTGAGAGCAACGACTGATAACATGTGTTTTGAAGTCACTTTTTAAGGAAGGCGCTTAGATCAACAAACAGGTAGAAACTTTTAATTGCGGGAGTATTTAAACTCTCAATTAGAGCCTAATATTGACATGTATTAATTAATACCAGTCATTGAGTTTATTCCGTTTCAGAGGAAAGAAATGGAATAATTATTATCTAAAATACGCCGTCTTCAGACCTGTGCAAGCGAGCTTCCAGAACCGGTAGTTCGGCTCGATAGCCCTCTTCCTTGAAGCGGAGAAAACTGCATTCACAAGTATGAATTAACTGCAAACGAGAATCAGATTCGACAAGACACATTCAGGACAGAGTAAAAGATTAACCCAGGATAAGATGGTAAAAAGTTCCCTAAAATCAAATTAGAAGTGCTTAGTTAAATGAATGTTTAGTTCTATGAAGTTAACATAAAAGTATGATTTTTGAGAGATTTTGTTAGCATCTTCCCACCACTCTCACTTCCCTATAGCCAAAAATCTGATTTTTTAAAATTTGGTTTTTGTTTTCGTACATTTAACATTAACTTTTATATTTTAAAAATGTGAGAAATAAGAAAATAATATCAAAAATAATATAAATGTGTATATGTATATATAAATTACTACAACTATTACTATTATTATTATTATTATTATTATTATTATTATTATTATTACGTCAGAATTGTTGTATTGACGAACCATTCCCGGACGTGTCCATGGTTGAAGCACTCGTGGTTCGTGACATCAGATGTTAATAATTCATCAAATGAAGCTGAAGAAATCCAAAAAATGTGCCTGGGTGGTCCTGTTGTGACCGTCCATGACTTCACCCGGTCGCAAGACATTTTGAAACGCTACTGCGTACACTCGGAAAGAGTCCAGGAACTCCTGCAGGGCTTTAGGGGGAGGTTGGCGCTTGCCCCGTAAGG